>CAXHUQ010000538.1:0-19460 GCA_964020085.1 Micromussa lordhowensis | reverse complement strand
CTAGGATGGCACTTTAAGTGCATTGTAATTAGGAGGTGATGGCATTTGCGCCAGGGTGTTTTTTCTGGCCTTCTTTTGAGGGGAGTTTCCCTTGGTCGCAACTTTGCAGAATTTCAGAAAACGCGCGATGAGGGTGTCCTTGGCAAATTTGCCATTGCTCGGCTTTGTGGGCACTTTGAAAGATGCGGTTTGCAGCAAAATGTTGTGCTAGGATGGCACTTTAAGTGCATTGTAATTAGGAGGTGATGGCATTTGCGCCAGGGTGTTTTTTCTGGCCTTCTTTTGAGGGGAGTTTCCCTTGGTCGCAACTTTGCAGAATTTCAGAAAACGCGCGATGAGGGTGTCCTTGGCAAATTTGCCATAGCTCGGCTTTGTGGGCACTTTGAAAGATGCGGTTTGCAGCAAAATGTTGTGCTAGGATGGCACTTTAAGTGCATTGTAATTAGGAGGTGATGGCATTTGCGCCAGGGTGTTTTTTCTGGCCTTCTTTTGAGGGGAGTTTCCCTTGGTCGCAACTTTGCAGAATTTCAGAAAACGCGCGATGAGGGTGTCCTTGGCAAATTTGCCATAGCTCGGCTTTGTGGGCACTTTGAAAGATGCGGTTTGCAGCAAAATGTTGTGCTAGGATGGCACTTTAAGTGCATTGTAATTAGGAGGTGATGGCATTTGCGCCAGGGTGTTTTTTCTGGCCTTCTTTTGAGGGGAGTTTCCCTTGGTCGCAACTTTGCAGAATTTCAGAAAACGCGCGATGAGGGTGTCCTTGGCAAATTTGCCATAGCTCGGCTTTGTGGGCACTTTGAAAGATGCGGTTTGCAGCAAAATGTTGTGCTAGGATGGCACTTTAAGTGCATTGTAATTAGGAGGTGATGGCATTTGCGCCAGGGTGTTTTTTCTGGCCTTCTTTTGAGGGGAGTTTCCCTTGGTCGCAACTTTGCAGAATTTCAGAAAACGCGCGATGAGGGTGTCCTTGGCAAATTTGCCATAGCTCGGCTTTGTGGGCACTTTGAAAGATGCGGTTTGCAGCAAAATGTTGTGCTAGGATGGCACTTTAAGTGCATTGTAATTAGGAGGTGATGGCATTTGCGCCAGGGTGTTTTTTCTGGCCTTCTTTTGAGGGGAGTTTCCCTTGGTCGCAACTTTGCAGAATTTCAGAAAACGCGCGATGAGGGTGTCCTTGGCAAATTTGCCATAGCTCGGCTTTGTGGGCACTTTGAAAGATGCGGTTTGCAGCAAAATGTTGTGCTAGGATGGCACTTTAAGTGCATTGTAATTAGGAGGTGATGGCATTTGCGCCAGGGTGTTTTTTCTGGCCTTCTTTTGAGGGGAGTTTCCCTTGGTCGCAACTTTGCAGAATTTCAGAAAACGCGCGATGAGGGTGTCCTTGGCAAATTTGCCATAGCTCGGCTTTGTGGGCACTTTGAAAGATGCGGTTTGCAGCAAAATGTTGTGCTAGGATGGCACTTTAAGTGCATTGTAATTAGGAGGTGATGGCATTTGCGCCAGGGTGTTTTTTCTGGCCTTCTTTTGAGGGGAGTTTCCCTTGGTCGCAACTTTGCAGAATTTCAGAAAACGCGCGATGAGGGTGTCCTTGGCAAATTTGCCATAGCTCGGCTTTGTGGGCACTTTGAAAGATGCGGTTTGCAGCAAAATGTTGTGCTAGGATGGCACTTTAAGTGCATTGTAATTAGGAGGTGATGGCATTTGCGCCAGGGTGTTTTTTCTGGCCTTCTTTTGAGGGGAGTTTCCCTTGGTCGCAACTTTGCAGAATTTCAGAAAACGCGCGATGAGGGTGTCCTTGGCAAATTTGCCATAGCTCGGCTTTGTGGGCACTTTGAAAGATGCGGTTTGCAGCAAAATGTTGTGCTAGGATGGCACTTTAAGTGCATTGTAATTAGGAGGTGATGGCATTTGCGCCAGGGTGTTTTTTCTGGCCTTCTTTTGAGGGGAGTTTCCCTTGGTCGCAACTTTGCAGAATTTCAGAAAACGCGCGATGAGGGTGTCCTTGGCAAATTTGCCATAGCTCGGCTTTGTGGGCACTTTGAAAGATGCGGTTTGCAGCAAAATGTTGTGCTAGGATGGCACTTTAAGTGCATTGTAATTAGGAGGTGATGGCATTTGCGCCAGGGTGTTTTTTCTGGCCTTCTTTTGAGGGGAGTTTCCCTTGGTCGCAACTTTGCAGAATTTCAGAAAACGCGCGATGAGGGTGTCCTTGGCAAATTTGCCATAGCTCGGCTTTGTGGGCACTTTGAAAGATGCGGTTTGCAGCAAAATGTTGTGCTAGGATGGCACTTTAAGTGCATTGTAATTAGGAGGTGATGGCATTTGCGCCAGGGTGTTTTTTCTGGCCTTCTTTTGAGGGGAGTTTCCCTTGGTCGCAACTTTGCAGAATTTCAGAAAACGCGCGATGAGGGTGTCCTTGGCAAATTTGCCATAGCTCGGCTTTGTGGGCACTTTGAAAGATGCGGTTTGCAGCAAAATGTTGTGCTAGGATGGCACTTTAAGTGCATTGTAATTAGGAGGTGATGGCATTTGCGCCAGGGTGTTTTTTCTGGCCTTCTTTTGAGGGGAGTTTCCCTTGGTCGCAACTTTGCAGAATTTCAGAAAACGCGCGATGAGGGTGTCCTTGGCAAATTTGCCATAGCTCGGCTTTGTGGGCACTTTGAAAGATGCGGTTTGCAGCAAAATGTTGTGCTAGGATGGCACTTTAAGTGCATTGTAATTAGGAGGTGATGGCATTTGCGCCAGGGTGTTTTTTCTGGCCTTCTTTTGAGGGGAGTTTCCCTTGGTCGCAACTTTGCAGAATTTCAGAAAACGCGCGATGAGGGTGTCCTTGGCAAATTTGCCATAGCTCGGCTTTGTGGGCACTTTGAAAGATGCGGTTTGCAGCAAAATGTTGTGCTAGGATGGCACTTTAAGTGCATTGTAATTAGGAGGTGATGGCATTTGCGCCAGGGTGTTTTTTCTGGCCTTCTTTTGAGGGGAGTTTCCCTTGGTCGCAACTTTGCAGAATTTCAGAAAACGCGCGATGAGGGTGTCCTTGGCAAATTTGCCATAGCTCGGCTTTGTGGGCACTTTGAAAGATGCGGTTTGCAGCAAAATGTTGTGCTAGGATGGCACTTTAAGTGCATTGTAATTAGGAGGTGATGGCATTTGCGCCAGGGTGTTTTTTCTGGCCTTCTTTTGAGGGGAGTTTCCCTTGGTCGCAACTTTGCAGAATTTCAGAAAACGCGCGATGAGGGTGTCCTTGGCAAATTTGCCATAGCTCGGCTTTGTGGGCACTTTGAAAGATGCGGTTTGCAGCAAAATGTTGTGCTAGGATGGCACTTTAAGTGCATTGTAATTAGGAGGTGATGGCATTTGCGCCAGGGTGTTTTTTCTGGCCTTCTTTTGAGGGGAGTTTCCCTTGGTCGCAACTTTGCAGAATTTCAGAAAACGCGCGATGAGGGTGTCCTTGGCAAATTTGCCATAGCTCGGCTTTGTGGGCACTTTGAAAGATGCGGTTTGCAGCAAAATGTTGTGCTAGGATGGCACTTTAAGTGCATTGTAATTAGGAGGTGATGGCATTTGCGCCAGGGTGTTTTTTCTGGCCTTCTTTTGAGGGGAGTTTCCCTTGGTCGCAACTTTGCAGAATTTCAGAAAACGCGCGATGAGGGTGTCCTTGGCAAATTTGCCATAGCTCGGCTTTGTGGGCACTTTGAAAGATGCGGTTTGCAGCAAAATGTTGTGCTAGGATGGCACTTTAAGTGCATTGTAATTAGGAGGTGATGGCATTTGCGCCAGGGTGTTTTTTCTGGCCTTCTTTTGAGGGGAGTTTCCCTTGGTCGCAACTTTGCAGAATTTCAGAAAACGCGCGATGAGGGTGTCCTTGGCAAATTTGCCATAGCTCGGCTTTGTGGGCACTTTGAAAGATGCGGTTTGCAGCAAAATGTTGTGCTAGGATGGCACTTTAAGTGCATTGTAATTAGGAGGTGATGGCATTTGCGCCAGGGTGTTTTTTCTGGCCTTCTTTTGAGGGGAGTTTCCCTTGGTCGCAACTTTGCAGAATTTCAGAAAACGCGCGATGAGGGTGTCCTTGGCAAATTTGCCATAGCTCGGCTTTGTGGGCACTTTGAAAGATGCGGTTTGCAGCAAAATGTTGTGCTAGGATGGCACTTTAAGTGCATTGTAATTAGGAGGTGATGGCATTTGCGCCAGGGTGTTTTTTCTGGCCTTCTTTTGAGGGGAGTTTCCCTTGGTCGCAACTTTGCAGAATTTCAGAAAACGCGCGATGAGGGTGTCCTTGGCAAATTTGCCATAGCTCGGCTTTGTGGGCACTTTGAAAGATGCGGTTTGCAGCAAAATGTTGTGCTAGGATGGCACTTTAAGTGCATTGTAATTAGGAGGTGATGGCATTTGCGCCAGGGTGTTTTTTCTGGCCTTCTTTTGAGGGGAGTTTCCCTTGGTCGCAACTTTGCAGAATTTCAGAAAACGCGCGATGAGGGTGTCCTTGGCAAATTTGCCATAGCTCGGCTTTGTGGGCACTTTGAAAGATGCGGTTTGCAGCAAAATGTTGTGCTAGGATGGCACTTTAAGTGCATTGTAATTAGGAGGTGATGGCATTTGCGCCAGGGTGTTTTTTCTGGCCTTCTTTTGAGGGGAGTTTCCCTTGGTCGCAACTTTGCAGAATTTCAGAAAACGCGCGATGAGGGTGTCCTTGGCAAATTTGCCATAGCTCGGCTTTGTGGGCACTTTGAAAGATGCGGTTTGCAGCAAAATGTTGTGCTAGGATGGCACTTTAAGTGCATTGTAATTAGGAGGTGATGGCATTTGCGCCAGGGTGTTTTTTCTGGCCTTCTTTTGAGGGGAGTTTCCCTTGGTCGCAACTTTGCAGAATTTCAGAAAACGCGCGATGAGGGTGTCCTTGGCAAATTTGCCATAGCTCGGCTTTGTGGGCACTTTGAAAGATGCGGTTTGCAGCAAAATGTTGTGCTAGGATGGCACTTTAAGTGCATTGTAATTAGGAGGTGATGGCATTTGCGCCAGGGTGTTTTTTCTGGCCTTCTTTTGAGGGGAGTTTCCCTTGGTCGCAACTTTGCAGAATTTCAGAAAACGCGCGATGAGGGTGTCCTTGGCAAATTTGCCATAGCTCGGCTTTGTGGGCACTTTGAAAGATGCGGTTTGCAGCAAAATGTTGTGCTAGGATGGCACTTTAAGTGCATTGTAATTAGGAGGTGATGGCATTTGCGCCAGGGTGTTTTTTCTGGCCTTCTTTTGAGGGGAGTTTCCCTTGGTCGCAACTTTGCAGAATTTCAGAAAACGCGCGATGAGGGTGTCCTTGGCAAATTTGCCATAGCTCGGCTTTGTGGGCACTTTGAAAGATGCGGTTTGCAGCAAAATGTTGTGCTAGGATGGCACTTTAAGTGCATTGTAATTAGGAGGTGATGGCATTTGCGCCAGGGTGTTTTTTCTGGCCTTCTTTTGAGGGGAGTTTCCCTTGGTCGCAACTTTGCAGAATTTCAGAAAACGCGCGATGAGGGTGTCCTTGGCAAATTTGCCATAGCTCGGCTTTGTGGGCACTTTGAAAGATGCGGTTTGCAGCAAAATGTTGTGCTAGGATGGCACTTTAAGTGCATTGTAATTAGGAGGTGATGGCATTTGCGCCAGGGTGTTTTTTCTGGCCTTCTTTTGAGGGGAGTTTCCCTTGGTCGCAACTTTGCAGAATTTCAGAAAACGCGCGATGAGGGTGTCCTTGGCAAATTTGCCATAGCTCGGCTTTGTGGGCACTTTGAAAGATGCGGTTTGCAGCAAAATGTTGTGCTAGGATGGCACTTTAAGTGCATTGTAATTAGGAGGTGATGGCATTTGCGCCAGGGTGTTTTTTCTGGCCTTCTTTTGAGGGGAGTTTCCCTTGGTCGCAACTTTGCAGAATTTCAGAAAACGCGCGATGAGGGTGTCCTTGGCAAATTTGCCATAGCTCGGCTTTGTGGGCACTTTGAAAGATGCGGTTTGCAGCAAAATGTTGTGCTAGGATGGCACTTTAAGTGCATTGTAATTAGGAGGTGATGGCATTTGCGCCAGGGTGTTTTTTCTGGCCTTCTTTTGAGGGGAGTTTCCCTTGGTCGCAACTTTGCAGAATTTCAGAAAACGCGCGATGAGGGTGTCCTTGGCAAATTTGCCATAGCTCGGCTTTGTGGGCACTTTGAAAGATGCGGTTTGCAGCAAAATGTTGTGCTAGGATGGCACTTTAAGTGCATTGTAATTAGGAGGTGATGGCATTTGCGCCAGGGTGTTTTTTCTGGCCTTCTTTTGAGGGGAGTTTCCCTTGGTCGCAACTTTGCAGAATTTCAGAAAACGCGCGATGAGGGTGTCCTTGGCAAATTTGCCATAGCTCGGCTTTGTGGGCACTTTGAAAGATGCGGTTTGCAGCAAAATGTTGTGCTAGGATGGCACTTTAAGTGCATTGTAATTAGGAGGTGATGGCATTTGCGCCAGGGTGTTTTTTCTGGCCTTCTTTTGAGGGGAGTTTCCCTTGGTCGCAACTTTGCAGAATTTCAGAAAACGCGCGATGAGGGTGTCCTTGGCAAATTTGCCATAGCTCGGCTTTGTGGGCACTTTGAAAGATGCGGTTTGCAGCAAAATGTTGTGCTAGGATGGCACTTTAAGTGCATTGTAATTAGGAGGTGATGGCATTTGCGCCAGGGTGTTTTTTCTGGCCTTCTTTTGAGGGGAGTTTCCCTTGGTCGCAACTTTGCAGAATTTCAGAAAACGCGCGATGAGGGTGTCCTTGGCAAATTTGCCATAGCTCGGCTTTGTGGGCACTTTGAAAGATGCGGTTTGCAGCAAAATGTTGTGCTAGGATGGCACTTTAAGTGCATTGTAATTAGGAGGTGATGGCATTTGCGCCAGGGTGTTTTTTCTGGCCTTCTTTTGAGGGGAGTTTCCCTTGGTCGCAACTTTGCAGAATTTCAGAAAACGCGCGATGAGGGTGTCCTTGGCAAATTTGCCATAGCTCGGCTTTGTGGGCACTTTGAAAGATGCGGTTTGCAGCAAAATGTTGTGCTAGGATGGCACTTTAAGTGCATTGTAATTAGGAGGTGATGGCATTTGCGCCAGGGTGTTTTTTTCTGGCCTTCTTTTGAGGGGAGTTTCCCTTGGTCGCAACTTTGCAGAATTTCAGAAAACGCGCGATGAGGGTGTCCTTGGCAAATTTGCCATAGCTCGGCTTTGTGGGCACTTTGAAAGATGCGGTTTGCAGCAAAATGTTGTGCTAGGATGGCACTTTAAGTGCATTGTAATTAGGAGGTGATGGCATTTGCGCCAGGGTGTTTTTTCTGGCCTTCTTTTGAGGGGAGTTTCCCTTGGTCGCAACTTTGCAGAATTTCAGAAAACGCGCGATGAGGGTGTCCTTGGCAAATTTGCCATAGCTCGGCTTTGTGGGCACTTTGAAAGATGCGGTTTGCAGCAAAATGTTGTGCTAGGATGGCACTTTAAGTGCATTGTAATTAGGAGGTGATGGCATTTGCGCCAGGGTGTTTTTTCTGGCCTTCTTTTGAGGGGAGTTTCCCTTGGTCGCAACTTTGCAGAATTTCAGAAAACGCGCGATGAGGGTGTCCTTGGCAAATTTGCCATAGTACTCGAGCTTTGTGGGCACTTTGAAAGATGCGGTTTGCAGCAAAATGTTGTGCTAGGATGGCACTTTAAGTGCATTGTAATTAGGAGGTGATGGCATTTGCGCCAGGGTGTTTTTTCTGGCCTTCTTTTGAGGGGAGTTTCCCTTGGTCGCAACTTTGCAGAATTTCAGAAAACGCGCGATGAGGGTGTCCTTGGCAAATTTGCCATAGCTCGGCTTTGTGGGCACTTTGAAAGATGCGGTTTGCAGCAAAATGTTGTGCTAGGATGGCACTTTAAGTGCATTGTAATTAGGAGGTGATGGCATTTGCGCCAGGGTGTTTTTTCTGGCCTTCTTTTGAGGGGAGTTTCCCTTGGTCGCAACTTTGCAGAATTTCAGAAAACGCGCGATGAGGGTGTCCTTGGCAAATTTGCCATAGCTCGGCTTTGTGGGCACTTTGAAAGATGCGGTTTGCAGCAAAATGTTGTGCTAGGATGGCACTTTAAGTGCATTGTAATTAGGAGGTGATGGCATTTGCGCCAGGGTGTTTTTTCTGGCCTTCTTTTGAGGGGAGTTTCCCTTGGTCGCAACTTTGCAGAATTTCAGAAAACGCGCGATGAGGGTGTCCTTGGCAAATTTGCCATAGCTCGGCTTTGTGGGCACTTTGAAAGATGCGGTTTGCAGCAAAATGTTGTGCTAGGATGGCACTTTAAGTGCATTGTAATTAGGAGGTGATGGCATTTGCGCCAGGGTGTTTTTTCTGGCCTTCTTTTGAGGGGAGTTTCCCTTGGTCGCAACTTTGCAGAATTTCAGAAAACGCGCGATGAGGGTGTCCTTGGCAAATTTGCCATAGCTCGGCTTTGTGGGCACTTTGAAAGATGCGGTTTGCAGCAAAATGTTGTGCTAGGATGGCACTTTAAGTGCATTGTAATTAGGAGGTGATGGCATTTGCGCCAGGGTGTTTTTTCTGGCCTTCTTTTGAGGGGAGTTTCCCTTGGTCGCAACTTTGCAGAATTTCAGAAAACGCGCGATGAGGGTGTCCTTGGCAAATTTGCCATAGCTCGGCTTTGTGGGCACTTTGAAAGATGCGGTTTGCAGCAAAATGTTGTGCTAGGATGGCACTTTAAGTGCATTGTAATTAGGAGGTGATGGCATTTGCGCCAGGGTGTTTTTTCTGGCCTTCTTTTGAGGGGAGTTTCCCTTGGTCGCAACTTTGCAGAATTTCAGAAAACGCGCGATGAGGGTGTCCTTGGCAAATTTGCCATAGCTCGGCTTTGTGGGCACTTTGAAAGATGCGGTTTGCAGCAAAATGTTGTGCTAGGATGGCACTTTAAGTGCATTGTAATTAGGAGGTGATGGCATTTGCGCCAGGGTGTTTTTTCTGGCCTTCTTTTGAGGGGAGTTTCCCTTGGTCGCAACTTTGCAGAATTTCAGAAAACGCGCGATGAGGGTGTCCTTGGCAAATTTGCCATAGCTCGGCTTTGTGGGCACTTTGAAAGATGCGGTTTGCAGCAAAATGTTGTGCTAGGATGGCACTTTAAGTGCATTGTAATTAGGAGGTGATGGCATTTGCGCCAGGGTGTTTTTTCTGGCCTTCTTTTGAGGGGAGTTTCCCTTGGTCGCAACTTTGCAGAATTTCAGAAAACGCGCGATGAGGGTGTCCTTGGCAAATTTGCCATAGCTCGGCTTTGTGGGCACTTTGAAAGATGCGGTTTGCAGCAAAATGTTGTGCTAGGATGGCACTTTAAGTGCATTGTAATTAGGAGGTGATGGCATTTGCGCCAGGGTGTTTTTTCTGGCCTTCTTTTGAGGGGAGTTTCCCTTGGTCGCAACTTTGCAGAATTTCAGAAAACGCGCGATGAGGGTGTCCTTGGCAAATTTGCCATAGCTCGGCTTTGTGGGCACTTTGAAAGATGCGGTTTGCAGCAAAATGTTGTGCTAGGATGGCACTTTAAGTGCATTGTAATTAGGAGGTGATGGCATTTGCGCCAGGGTGTTTTTTCTGGCCTTCTTTTGAGGGGAGTTTCCCTTGGTCGCAACTTTGCAGAATTTCAGAAAACGCGCGATGAGGGTGTCCTTGGCAAATTTGCCATAGCTCGGCTTTGTGGGCACTTTGAAAGATGCGGTTTGCAGCAAAATGTTGTGCTAGGATGGCACTTTAAGTGCATTGTAATTAGGAGGTGATGGCATTTGCGCCAGGGTGTTTTTTCTGGCCTTCTTTTGAGGGGAGTTTCCCTTGGTCGCAACTTTGCAGAATTTCAGAAAACGCGCGATGAGGGTGTCCTTGGCAAATTTGCCATAGCTCGGCTTTGTGGGCACTTTGAAAGATGCGGTTTGCAGCAAAATGTTGTGCTAGGATGGCACTTTAAGTGCATTGTAATTAGGAGGTGATGGCATTTGCGCCAGGGTGTTTTTTCTGGCCTTCTTTTGAGGGGAGTTTCCCTTGGTCGCAACTTTGCAGAATTTCAGAAAACGCGCGATGAGGGTGTCCTTGGCAAATTTGCCATAGCTCGGCTTTGTGGGCACTTTGAAAGATGCGGTTTGCAGCAAAATGTTGTGCTAGGATGGCACTTTAAGTGCATTGTAATTAGGAGGTGATGGCATTTGCGCCAGGGTGTTTTTTCTGGCCTTCTTTTGAGGGGAGTTTCCCTTGGTCGCAACTTTGCAGAATTTCAGAAAACGCGCGATGAGGGTGTCCTTGGCAAATTTGCCATAGCTCGGCTTTGTGGGCACTTTGAAAGATGCGGTTTGCAGCAAAATGTTGTGCTAGGATGGCACTTTAAGTGCATTGTAATTAGGAGGTGATGGCATTTGCGCCAGGGTGTTTTTTCTGGCCTTCTTTTGAGGGGAGTTTCCCTTGGTCGCAACTTTGCAGAATTTCAGAAAACGCGCGATGAGGGTGTCCTTGGCAAATTTGCCATAGCTCGGCTTTGTGGGCACTTTGAAAGATGCGGTTTGCAGCAAAATGTTGTGCTAGGATGGCACTTTAAGTGCATTGTAATTAGGAGGTGATGGCATTTGCGCCAGGGTGTTTTTTCTGGCCTTCTTTTGAGGGGAGTTTCCCTTGGTCGCAACTTTGCAGAATTTCAGAAAACGCGCGATGAGGGTGTCCTTGGCAAATTTGCCATAGCTCGGCTTTGTGGGCACTTTGAAAGATGCGGTTTGCAGCAAAATGTTGTGCTAGGATGGCACTTTAAGTGCATTGTAATTAGGAGGTGATGGCATTTGCGCCAGGGTGTTTTTTCTGGCCTTCTTTTGAGGGGAGTTTCCCTTGGTCGCAACTTTGCAGAATTTCAGAAAACGCGCGATGAGGGTGTCCTTGGCAAATTTGCCATAGCTCGGCTTTGTGGGCACTTTGAAAGATGCGGTTTGCAGCAAAATGTTGTGCTAGGATGGCACTTTAAGTGCATTGTAATTAGGAGGTGATGGCATTTGCGCCAGGGTGTTTTTTCTGGCCTTCTTTTGAGGGGAGTTTCCCTTGGTCGCAACTTTGCAGAATTTCAGAAAACGCGCGATGAGGGTGTCCTTGGCAAATTTGCCATAGCTCGGCTTTGTGGGCACTTTGAAAGATGCGGTTTGCAGCAAAATGTTGTGCTAGGATGGCACTTTAAGTGCATTGTAATTAGGAGGTGATGGCATTTGCGCCAGGGTGTTTTTTCTGGCCTTCTTTTGAGGGGAGTTTCCCTTGGTCGCAACTTTGCAGAATTTCAGAAAACGCGCGATGAGGGTGTCCTTGGCAAATTTGCCATAGCTCGGCTTTGTGGGCACTTTGAAAGATGCGGTTTGCAGCAAAATGTTGTGCTAGGATGGCACTTTAAGTGCATTGTAATTAGGAGGTGATGGCATTTGCGCCAGGGTGTTTTTTCTGGCCTTCTTTTGAGGGGAGTTTCCCTTGGTCGCAACTTTGCAGAATTTCAGAAAACGCGCGATGAGGGTGTCCTTGGCAAATTTGCCATAGCTCGGCTTTGTGGGCACTTTGAAAGATGCGGTTTGCAGCAAAATGTTGTGCTAGGATGGCACTTTAAGTGCATTGTAATTAGGAGGTGATGGCATTTGCGCCAGGGTGTTTTTTCTGGCCTTCTTTTGAGGGGAGTTTCCCTTGGTCGCAACTTTGCAGAATTTCAGAAAACGCGCGATGAGGGTGTCCTTGGCAAATTTGCCATAGCTCGGCTTTGTGGGCACTTTGAAAGATGCGGTTTGCAGCAAAATGTTGTGCTAGGATGGCACTTTAAGTGCATTGTAATTAGGAGGTGATGGCATTTGCGCCAGGGTGTTTTTTCTGGCCTTCTTTTGAGGGGAGTTTCCCTTGGTCGCAACTTTGCAGAATTTCAGAAAACGCGCGATGAGGGTGTCCTTGGCAAATTTGCCATAGCTCGGCTTTGTGGGCACTTTGAAAGATGCGGTTTGCAGCAAAATGTTGTGCTAGGATGGCACTTTAAGTGCATTGTAATTAGGAGGTGATGGCATTTGCGCCAGGGTGTTTTTTCTGGCCTTCTTTTGAGGGGAGTTTCCCTTGGTCGCAACTTTGCAGAATTTCAGAAAACGCGCGATGAGGGTGTCCTTGGCAAATTTGCCATAGCTCGGCTTTGTGGGCACTTTGAAAGATGCGGTTTGCAGCAAAATGTTGTGCTAGGATGGCACTTTAAGTGCATTGTAATTAGGAGGTGATGGCATTTGCGCCAGGGTGTTTTTTCTGGCCTTCTTTTGAGGGGAGTTTCCCTTGGTCGCAACTTTGCAGAATTTCAGAAAACGCGCGATGAGGGTGTCCTTGGCAAATTTGCCATAGCTCGGCTTTGTGGGCACTTTGAAAGATGCGGTTTGCAGCAAAATGTTGTGCTAGGATGGCACTTTAAGTGCATTGTAATTAGGAGGTGATGGCATTTGCGCCAGGGTGTTTTTTCTGGCCTTCTTTTGAGGGGAGTTTCCCTTGGTCGCAACTTTGCAGAATTTCAGAAAACGCGCGATGAGGGTGTCCTTGGCAAATTTGCCATAGCTCGGCTTTGTGGGCACTTTGAAAGATGCGGTTTGCAGCAAAATGTTGTGCTAGGATGGCACTTTAAGTGCATTGTAATTAGGAGGTGATGGCATTTGCGCCAGGGTGTTTTTTCTGGCCTTCTTTTGAGGGGAGTTTCCCTTGGTCGCAACTTTGCAGAATTTCAGAAAACGCGCGATGAGGGTGTCCTTGGCAAATTTGCCATAGCTCGGCTTTGTGGGCACTTTGAAAGATGCGGTTTGCAGCAAAATGTTGTGCTAGGATGGCACTTTAAGTGCATTGTAATTAGGAGGTGATGGCATTTGCGCCAGGGTGTTTTTTCTGGCCTTCTTTTGAGGGGAGTTTCCCTTGGTCGCAACTTTGCAGAATTTCAGAAAACGCGCGATGAGGGTGTCCTTGGCAAATTTGCCATAGCTCGGCTTTGTGGGCACTTTGAAAGATGCGGTTTGCAGCAAAATGTTGTGCTAGGATGGCACTTTAAGTGCATTGTAATTAGGAGGTGATGGCATTTGCGCCAGGGTGTTTTTTCTGGCCTTCTTTTGAGGGGAGTTTCCCTTGGTCGCAACTTTGCAGAATTTCAGAAAACGCGCGATGAGGGTGTCCTTGGCAAATTTGCCATAGCTCGGCTTTGTGGGCACTTTGAAAGATGCGGTTTGCAGCAAAATGTTGTGCTAGGATGGCACTTTAAGTGCATTGTAATTAGGAGGTGATGGCATTTGCGCCAGGGTGTTTTTTCTGGCCTTCTTTTGAGGGGAGTTTCCCTTGGTCGCAACTTTGCAGAATTTCAGAAAACGCGCGATGAGGGTGTCCTTGGCAAATTTGCCATAGCTCGGCTTTGTGGGCACTTTGAAAGATGCGGTTTGCAGCAAAATGTTGTGCTAGGATGGCACTTTAAGTGCATTGTAATTAGGAGGTGATGGCATTTGCGCCAGGGTGTTTTTTCTGGCCTTCTTTTGAGGGGAGTTTCCCTTGGTCGCAACTTTGCAGAATTTCAGAAAACGCGCGATGAGGGTGTCCTTGGCAAATTTGCCATAGCTCGGCTTTGTGGGCACTTTGAAAGATGCGGTTTGCAGCAAAATGTTGTGCTAGGATGGCACTTTAAGTGCATTGTAATTAGGAGGTGATGGCATTTGCGCCAGGGTGTTTTTTCTGGCCTTCTTTTGAGGGGAGTTTCCCTTGGTCGCAACTTTGCAGAATTTCAGAAAACGCGCGATGAGGGTGTCCTTGGCAAATTTGCCATAGCTCGGCTTTGTGGGCACTTTGAAAGATGCGGTTTGCAGCAAAATGTTGTGCTAGGATGGCACTTTAAGTGCATTGTAATTAGGAGGTGATGGCATTTGCGCCAGGGTGTTTTTTCTGGCCTTCTTTTGAGGGGAGTTTCCCTTGGTCGCAACTTTGCAGAATTTCAGAAAACGCGCGATGAGGGTGTCCTTGGCAAATTTGCCATAGCTCGGCTTTGTGGGCACTTTGAAAGATGCGGTTTGCAGCAAAATGTTGTGCTAGGATGGCACTTTAAGTGCATTGTAATTAGGAGGTGATGGCATTTGCGCCAGGGTGTTTTTTCTGGCCTTCTTTTGAGGGGAGTTTCCCTTGGTCGCAACTTTGCAGAATTTCAGAAAACGCGCGATGAGGGTGTCCTTGGCAAATTTGCCATAGCTCGGCTTTGTGGGCACTTTGAAAGATGCGGTTTGCAGCAAAATGTTGTGCTAGGATGGCACTTTAAGTGCATTGTAATTAGGAGGTGATGGCATTTGCGCCAGGGTGTTTTTTCTGGCCTTCTTTTGAGGGGAGTTTCCCTTGGTCGCAACTTTGCAGAATTTCAGAAAACGCGCGATGAGGGTGTCCTTGGCAAATTTGCCATAGCTCGGCTTTGTGGGCACTTTGAAAGATGCGGTTTGCAGCAAAATGTTGTGCTAGGATGGCACTTTAAGTGCATTGTAATTAGGAGGTGATGGCATTTGCGCCAGGGTGTTTTTTCTGGCCTTCTTTTGAGGGGAGTTTCCCTTGGTCGCAACTTTGCAGAATTTCAGAAAACGCGCGATGAGGGTGTCCTTGGCAAATTTGCCATAGCTCGGCTTTGTGGGCACTTTGAAAGATGCGGTTTGCAGCAAAATGTTGTGCTAGGATGGCACTTTAAGTGCATTGTAATTAGGAGGTGATGGCATTTGCGCCAGGGTGTTTTTTCTGGCCTTCTTTTGAGGGGAGTTTCCCTTGGTCGCAACTTTGCAGAATTTCAGAAAACGCGCGATGAGGGTGTCCTTGGCAAATTTGCCATAGCTCGGCTTTGTGGGCACTTTGAAAGATGCGGTTTGCAGCAAAATGTTGTGCTAGGATGGCACTTTAAGTGCATTGTAATTAGGAGGTGATGGCATTTGCGCCAGGGTGTTTTTTCTGGCCTTCTTTTGAGGGGAGTTTCCCTTGGTCGCAACTTTGCAGAATTTCAGAAAACGCGCGATGAGGGTGTCCTTGGCAAATTTGCCATAGCTCGGCTTTGTGGGCACTTTGAAAGATGCGGTTTGCAGCAAAATGTTGTGCTAGGATGGCACTTTAAGTGCATTGTAATTAGGAGGTGATGGCATTTGCGCCAGGGTGTTTTTTCTGGCCTTCTTTTGAGGGGAGTTTCCCTTGGTCGCAACTTTGCAGAATTTCAGAAAACGCGCGATGAGGGTGTCCTTGGCAAATTTGCCATAGCTCGGCTTTGTGGGCACTTTGAAAGATGCGGTTTGCAGCAAAATGTTGTGCTAGGATGGCACTTTAAGTGCATTGTAATTAGGAGGTGATGGCATTTGCGCCAGGGTGTTTTTTCTGGCCTTCTTTTGAGGGGAGTTTCCCTTGGTCGCAACTTTGCAGAATTTCAGAAAACGCGCGATGAGGGTGTCCTTGGCAAATTTGCCATAGCTCGGCTTTGTGGGCACTTTGAAAGATGCGGTTTGCAGCAAAATGTTGTGCTAGGATGGCACTTTAAGTGCATTGTAATTAGGAGGTGATGGCATTTGCGCCAGGGTGTTTTTTCTGGCCTTCTTTTGAGGGGAGTTTCCCTTGGTCGCAACTTTGCAGAATTTCAGAAAACGCGCGATGAGGGTGTCCTTGGCAAATTTGCCATAGCTCGGCTTTGTGGGCACTTTGAAAGATGCGGTTTGCAGCAAAATGTTGTGCTAGGATGGCACTTTAAGTGCATTGTAATTAGGAGGTGATGGCATTTGCGCCAGGGTGTTTTTTCTGGCCTTCTTTTGAGGGGAGTTTCCCTTGGTCGCAACTTTGCAGAATTTCAGAAAACGCGCGATGAGGGTGTCCTTGGCAAATTTGCCATAGCTCGGCTTTGTGGGCACTTTGAAAGATGCGGTTTGCAGCAAAATGTTGTGCTAGGATGGCACTTTAAGTGCATTGTAATTAGGAGGTGATGGCATTTGCGCCAGGGTGTTTTTTCTGGCCTTCTTTTGAGGGGAGTTTCCCTTGGTCGCAACTTTGCAGAATTTCAGAAAACGCGCGATGAGGGTGTCCTTGGCAAATTTGCCATAGCTCGGCTTTGTGGGCACTTTGAAAGATGCGGTTTGCAGCAAAATGTTGTGCTAGGATGGCACTTTAAGTGCATTGTAATTAGGAGGTGATGGCATTTGCGCCAGGGTGTTTTTTCTGGCCTTCTTTTGAGGGGAGTTTCCCTTGGTCGCAACTTTGCAGAATTTCAGAAAACGCGCGATGAGGGTGTCCTTGGCAAATTTGCCATAGCTCGGCTTTGTGGGCACTTTGAAAGATGCGGTTTGCAGCAAAATGTTGTGCTAGGATGGCACTTTAAGTGCATTGTAATTAGGAGGTGATGGCATTTGCGCCAGGGTGTTTTTTCTGGCCTTCTTTTGAGGGGAGTTTCCCTTGGTCGCAACTTTGCAGAATTTCAGAAAACGCGCGATGAGGGTGTCCTTGGCAAATTTGCCATAGCTCGGCTTTGTGGGCACTTTGAAAGATGCGGTTTGCAGCAAAATGTTGTGCTAGGATGGCACTTTAAGTGCATTGTAATTAGGAGGTGATGGCATTTGCGCCAGGGTGTTTTTTCTGGCCTTCTTTTGAGGGGAGTTTCCCTTGGTCGCAACTTTGCAGAATTTCAGAAAACGCGCGATGAGGGTGTCCTTGGCAAATTTGCCATAGCTCGGCTTTGTGGGCACTTTGAAAGATGCGGTTTGCAGCAAAATGTTGTGCTAGGATGGCACTTTAAGTGCATTGTAATTAGGAGGTGATGGCATTTGCGCCAGGGTGTTTTTTCTGGCCTTCTTTTGAGGGGAGTTTCCCTTGGTCGCAACTTTGCAGAATTTCAGAAAACGCGCGATGAGGGTGTCCTTGGCAAATTTGCCATAGCTCGGCTTTGTGGGCACTTTGAAAGATGCGGTTTGCAGCAAAATGTTGTGCTAGGATGGCACTTTAAGTGCATTGTAATTAGGAGGTGATGGCATTTGCGCCAGGGTGTTTTTTCTGGCCTTCTTTTGAGGGGAGTTTCCCTTGGTCGCAACTTTGCAGAATTTCAGAAAACGCGCGATGAGGGTGTCCTTGGCAAATTTGCCATAGCTCGGCTTTGTGGGCACTTTGAAAGATGCGGTTTGCAGCAAAATGTTGTGCTAGGATGGCACTTTAAGTGCATTGTAATTAGGAGGTGATGGCATTTGCGCCAGGGTGTTTTTTCTGGCCTTCTTTTGAGGGGAGTTTCCCTTGGTCGCAACTTTGCAGAATTTCAGAAAACGCGCGATGAGGGTGTCCTTGGCAAATTTGCCATAGCTCGGCTTTGTGGGCACTTTGAAAGATGCGGTTTGCAGCAAAATGTTGTGCTAGGATGGCACTTTAAGTGCATTGTAATTAGGAGGTGATGGCATTTGCGCCAGGGTGTTTTTTCTGGCCTTCTTTTGAGGGGAGTTTCCCTTGGTCGCAACTTTGCAGAATTTCAGAAAACGCGCGATGAGGGTGTCCTTGGCAAATTTGCCATAGCTCGGCTTTGTGGGCACTTTGAAAGATGCGGTTTGCAGCAAAATGTTGTGCTAGGATGGCACTTTAAGTGCATTGTAATTAGGAGGTGATGGCATTTGCGCCAGGGTGTTTTTTCTGGCCTTCTTTTGAGGGGAGTTTCCCTTGGTCGCAACTTTGCAGAATTTCAGAAAACGCGCGATGAGGGTGTCCTTGGCAAATTTGCCATAGCTCGGCTTTGTGGGCACTTTGAAAGATGCGGTTTGCAGCAAAATGTTGTGCTAGGATGGCACTTTAAGTGCATTGTAATTAGGAGGTGATGGCATTTGCGCCAGGGTGTTTTTTCTGGCCTTCTTTTGAGGGGAGTTTCCCTTGGTCGCAACTTTGCAGAATTTCAGAAAACGCGCGATGAGGGTGTCCTTGGCAAATTTGCCATAGCTCGGCTTTGTGGGCACTTTGAAAGATGCGGTTTGCAGCAAAATGTTGTGCTAGGATGGCACTTTAAGTGCATTGTAATTAGGAGGTGATGGCATTTGCGCCAGGGTGTTTTTTCTGGCCTTCTTTTGAGGGGAGTTTCCCTTGGTCGCAACTTTGCAGAATTTCAGAAAACGCGCGATGAGGGTGTCCTTGGCAAATTTGCCATAGCTCGGCTTTGTGGGCACTTTGAAAGATGCGGTTTGCAGCAAAATGTTGTGCTAGGATGGCACTTTAAGTGCATTGTAATTAGGAGGTGATGGCATTTGCGCCAGGGTGTTTTTTCTGGCCTTCTTTTGAGGGGAGTTTCCCTTGGTCGCAACTTTGCAGAATTTCAGAAAACGCGCGATGAGGGTGTCCTTGGCAAATTTGCCATAGCTCGGCTTTGTGGGCACTTTGAAAGATGCGGTTTGCAGCAAAATGTTGTGCTAGGATGGCACTTTAAGTGCATTGTAATTAGGAGGTGATGGCATTTGCGCCAGGGTGTTTTTTCTGGCCTTCTTTTGAGGGGAGTTTCCCTTGGTCGCAACTTTGCAGAATTTCAGAAAACGCGCGATGAGGGTGTCCTTGGCAAATTTGCCATAGCTCGGCTTTGTGGGCACTTTGAAAGATGCGGTTTGCAGCAAAATGTTGTGCTAGGATGGCACTTTAAGTGCATTGTAATTAGGAGGTGATGGCATTTGCGCCAGGGTGTTTTTTCTGGCCTTCTTTTGAGGGGAGTTTCCCTTGGTCGCAACTTTGCAGAATTTCAGAAAACGCGCGATGAGGGTGTCCTTGGCAAATTTGCCATAGCTCGGCTTTGTGGGCACTTTGAAAGATGCGGTTTGCAGCAAAATGTTGTGCTAGGATGGCACTTTAAGTGCATTGTAATTAGGAGGTGATGGCATTTGCGCCAGGGTGTTTTTTCTGGCCTTCTTTTGAGGGGAGTTTCCCTTGGTCGCAACTTTGCAGAATTTCAGAAAACGCGCGATGAGGGTGTCCTTGGCAAATTTGCCATAGCTCGGCTTTGTGGGCACTTTGAAAGATGCGGTTTGCAGCAAAATGTTGTGCTAGGATGGCACTTTAAGTGCATTGTAATTAGGAGGTGATGGCATTTGCGCCAGGGTGTTTTTTCTGGCCTTCTTTTGAGGGGAGTTTCCCTTGGTCGCAACTTTGCAGAATTTCAGAAAACGCGCGATGAGGGTGTCCTTGGCAAATTTGCCATAGCTCGGCTTTGTGGGCACTTTGAAAGATGCGGTTTGCAGCAAAATGTTGTGCTAGGATGGCACTTTAAGTGCATTGTAATTAGGAGGTGATGGCATTTGCGCCAGGGTGTTTTTTCTGGCCTTCTTTTGAGGGGAGTTTCCCTTGGTCGCAACTTTGCAGAATTTCAGAAAACGCGCGATGAGGGTGTCCTTGGCAAATTTGCCATAGCTCGGCTTTGTGGGCACTTTGAAAGATGCGGTTTGCAGCAAAATGTTG
>CAXHUQ010000536.1:27500-32500 GCA_964020085.1 Micromussa lordhowensis | reverse complement strand
AAAATTAGATGAAAATAGACTTCATTGAAAGCTTGTAAAGAATATTGTACATGTTATATACATGCATATATTTTTTAATATAGAAGCCTCGTGTCAAATTTGTTACAGAATATTAATAAATACAATGCTTATTGTTATTATACTCTTTGTTTCCTATTTTTCTTGAAGGGGCAGAATTGAAAGAGCGTTTTGATTAATTAGGCCCTGTGTTGTGTTCTTGGGCAAGACACTTTACTCTCATAGTGCCTCTCTCCACCCAGGTGTATAAATGGGTACCGGCGAATTAAATGCTGGGGGGTAACCCTGCGATGGACTAGCATCCCATCCAGGGGGGGGGGGTAGAAATACTCCTAGTCGCTTCATGCTACAGAAACCAGGAGAAGCTCTGGCCTGATGGGCCACTTGGCCTGAATGCAGACTTTACCTTACCTTACCTATAGTACACAATTTATTTCATTACAGTACACAGATATCTTAGCACTGTCATTAAACACTGTTTGAATACCCACCACATTCATGTTACTAAATAATAATTATTATGCGATTGTACAGTCAGTGGGCATTTCTTAAGACTTCTATTAGCTCGCATTTCTTTGACTTCGCTAGTCCCTTTATTTGGATTTTCTTTGATTTGATCTTCTCCCGTAGCTCCTTTACACTTAGCCGGTTTAAGTCTCCTTCACATCCACCATTGGCAGCAGTGGAAGGGCCTGGCTCTTGATCTGGAGCTCCAGTAACAATTGCTTGAGATCTCTGCCTCTTTTCCTTGTTTCCACTATGCCATCATCCCAGTAATCATTCTTCTTTTTTGTATATTTTCGCTTTTCCCTTTCATGGCTTTGTAATGCCAGTTGCCTCGATTCCAAAAGTAAAACATCTCTTGCTGCATCCCATTTGTTGGACTTTTGGAAGAAGATTCGCTTGGCATCATCATTATTTTTTTCAACACCTTGGCCTGTGAATTGTTTCATTGTGGAAAATTGTTTTATGACAAGTGGCACATGGTAGGGTAGTGTGTGCATGTAAGGTGTTACTCGAGCATTGCCATAGTTAATTCTTTTGTCAGCTAGTGAGCAAAAGAGGTTAATAAATTTTTTTCTCTTTGTGAGACTTCAAAATACTGCTCGGCATCTGTGTTGTAATCGCTGATGATTTTGTAAAGTTCATGGAAATCAGACCAAAGCTGTATAACTTTATCCTTGGTTTCAGGGAAGAGGATGTCTTTTTCCTGAAGTTGGGATGGGAGAAGTTCCATTAGCTTCTTCTTATCTGAGCCAACGAGACTTGTCCACTCATAACTTCCACTCCCCTTTCCATCGGCATTCTTCTTTTCCCAGATGGAAAAGGAGATCCCAAGATTTTTTATAGTGTTTATGAGAGTCTCCAGGTAGATACCTTTTTTCTCTCCTTTTCCCTTAGAAATATCAGCCTGACCATCCCTGTCCATTACTTCAGTAATTAGGTTTTCTGTTAGCCGGTCTTTGACTCTCATCATTAGGTGCAGTTCATCCAAAATGACATGATCTAATTCAATATTAAAAAGAGGCTGGTGTATAACAGAAAATTTCTTTTGTGTTAGCATGGATTTAATGTGAGCCAGAGTCCTTTTCATTTCTACAGATTGATAGTGTTCAATGGGCTTGGAGGTGTCCCATCTGTCCAACTTGTGAATTAAGCACCAAAGACAAGAATGAGTAGATGTGGCACCACTAAGACTTCCCTGCTAGCAGAGGTCTCGCATGACGTGAACGACGGGAGAGAGACCTCTGCTAGCAGGGAACACTAAGACCCATAACCATGAGAAGAAATTTGTAATCTCCTCCCAGAAACATTTCAATTTGTATTTCTTTCCCATCAACCTCAATGAAGCCAGTTTCCAAGACAGTGTTGATTTCATTGATAGCTGATGAGAAAGAGTGTTCCAGGGTTTCATACTTCTTTGGGCCATTAACAATTGCAATTGTTCTGTTCCCTCTTGAAGACATCACTTTTTCTCCAGTTTAAAGGAGGCAGAAAGAGAGGATCATAAAATTTGTACTCCTGGACATTTTTGCTCCATCTCCACTTATCTTGACCTTGACAGGTTTGGTTAGGTTATTAGAAGGATCACTTCTGAGGAGGTCTCTGATATGATCCTTCAGAGCTTCAGTGAAGGAGATCTGGGCACCTGGAAATTGCCCAGGAACAGGTTCAATGCTGCAGATGCTGTTCAGTTGAGTTCGTTTTTGTTTTATTAAATATGACTTTGGGAGGTCATCACAAATCATAGTCAGCTCATGATAAAGCACATCACTGGCACAGAACCTATCCAGTAGGTAAAGAACCTGTTCCAATTTCTCATCTTCTTCTTTGTCTGTATTGGGTGTGGCTGATGGTTCGTTGTTAAGATCAACTGTGTACGAGCTCCCATGTTCTGTATCCACACCCTTGAGGCAAGTTAATTCCAACCCATATGATTTCACAAACCAAAGTGCCACTTCTGCTCTACGTTTTAGCTCCTTAAGTTTCCTGTGCCTTTGTCTTGAACCAAGATCACCCAGTTTCTTCCCTGTACACCCCACTTCCCCGAGTCTCTTTTCTAAGTTGTCAATATGCTGAATCAAGGCTGCATTTTGCTCTCTTAGCTTGGCCATTTCATCATCTTTTTCCTTCAGTTGATCATCTTTTTCCTTCAGGGCACCATGCATCTCTTTCATCAGTTCTCTCTTTTTGCTTTCTAGGTCTTCAACCTTTCTCCTCCGCTCCTCAATCTCCTGTCTTGTACACATAAGTTCATCTTCAACACCTTCCATTGAGATAAGCTCATGTTCAAAGACGTTAATTTTAAGAGTCTTCTGGTCAAGCTGATTTCTTTCTCTGCTATTCTTAGCATTTCTGTACATGTTTCTAACAGATCCTGCCTTTTTTGCCAAATTGCTGTTGATACGTTCCCCAAAGCCTATACCTGGCACGAAATTGGATAGGAAATTTCGGTGGAGTTTTTTTTTATGCTCGACTATCTCGACTGCCTTCCACATATATCAACTTTGGTTCTTTTCTAGTAGGTATGTAAGTACTTCGGGGGAAAATGTTTTTGCATGTTTGAGAAGTTTATACAGTATATTGTTTAACAATTAGCATCCAATAGAGCTTACTTTAATCTTCTCACGTGTACGGCACTATATTGAGATTCCACTCTACTGCAACTGTAGTATACGGCAACACCATTATACAGCTTTTTTGGACTGCTCTCACCTACACTAAACTTTTCCGTACTCTACTATAACAGCTCAACCTGCAAGCTACCAATATAACTATACTCAATAGTCACAACTGAACTAATCTTTACCCCACGAAGACAACTACATTCTACGATTACAACTCGACTCGTATCTACTGTACTCTACCCCACCAACACAACTACACTCTACGATTACAACTCAACTCAAGTCATATCGACTGTACTCTACTCCACCAAGAGAGCAGCACTCTATTATTTAAAACTCCACTCACCTTATTCCACTCAATGAAAACAACTATACCCTAGTTAACCTCTATCACCACTAGACTCTACCATTACAACTTACTTCACAGCTACTCCACTGCACTCGAGCAATACAACTACACCCTACCATTAGGACCCAGCTCACCTCGACTCCACTCTACCCCAGCAACACAACTAGACTCTACAACTACAACGCAACTCACCTCAATTCTACTCGACTCCACCATGAAAACTATACTCTACCATTACAACTCAACGCACCTCGACTCCACTCTACCCCAGCAACACAACTAGACTCTACAACTACAACGCAACTCACCTCAAGTCTACTCGACTCCATCATGAAAACTATACTCTACCATTACAACTCAACGCACCTCGACTCCACTCTACTCTACCTCAGCCATACAACAAGACTGTACAATTACAACGCAACTCACCTCAAGTCTACTCTACTCCACCATCCCAACTATACTCTACCATTACAACTCAACGCACCTTTACTCCACTCTACTCGACCTCAGCAACACAACTACACTGTACCATTACAACGCAACTCACCTCGACTCTACTCGACTCCATCATGATAACTATACTTTACCATTACAACTCAACTCACCTCGCCTCGACTCCACTCGACTTAAACAACACAACTAGACTGTACCATTACAACGCAACTCACCTCGACTCGACTCGACTCCATCACGATAACTATACTCTACAATTACAACTCAACTCACCTCGACTCCACTCTACTCGACTTCAGCAACACAACTAGACTGTACCATTACAACGCAACTCACCTCGACTCGACTCGACTCCACCCGACTCCACCAACAACGTAACTACATGCTCTACCTTCACGACTTAACCCACTTGAGCCCAATAAACCATAAACCCCAAATGTATTCCTTTCATTTTGAATTTTGTTGTAACAATTTTCAACAGGCGCTGTATCTTCGTTGAAGAGCAATTGTGATTATCATCTTGGTACCCTAAACTGAAAATTGGTCAGGAGCCTTAGATTACGCAGTCATCAGTCAGGACCTTACTGTATCTTCAGCTTGTCAATCAATATCTACTATTCTGCATGCACTCTTGTAACTTACCCTACTTTGTAAAGTAAACGCCTCCTAAGTTTAATTAAAAAAATTGTCAGTATTTACCCCTTTTTTTTTCGAGGCAGTCTTTTAAGCGCGAAAATACTTTTTATATATATTTATTACAAACTGGATCATCGTACAATGCAATTCCAGCGTTTTGATTGGCTTAGCGGCCATGGTATATTATACCATACCCGAGAAATAGCGTCCATTAAATTGCCTTCTAGTTGCTGTAGTAAAGCGAAATCTGAAAGATCTAGCAATATTTGTTTATGATTTTAGTAAAACAATTATTCCACTCGCGCTTGTTGGATATGAGTTGATTATAGCCAAGTCGGCCTTAAGCGCCTCGCAGGCTATCTATCACCTCATATCCAATGCGCGCTCGTGGAATAATTGTTAAATATCACACT
>CAXHUQ010000536.1:0-22500 GCA_964020085.1 Micromussa lordhowensis | reverse complement strand
AAGTTGAAGTCAACACGGGAATGAATCATGAAAAGGAATAAGATGGTTCAATTTTTGTACTAATGATTATTTTTCTTACCTACAACAGCTTCAAAACATAAGGAGACGTTCTTCTGATCAGTTGTCGTAATTGATGCGAAGGTCATGCTGCCGCTGAAATCGATATCACTTCTGGAATTGACACGCTGGCGCTCCTCCAATCTGATCCCATTTTAAAAGCATCCTTCTGACTTAACACTCAATGAGCACCGAAAATTTTTTTTCCCTTCTACTATCATTATCTTTGACTTTCCACATTCTTCAATTAGTTCTCGTGCCGGGGTGATTGCAAGAAAACAACATAAAGGAAGGAAGATCTTGACTGTGCTCAACTTGACTGATTAGTGCCATCATGTAATTCGTCTCAAAGTAAGATCATTTAAGTCTGCAATCATTCCATTTTTTAAATTTTTAAAACTTTGAAACTTTGAATCGTTTCTTTCTTTCAGTAAAAACGTTGAATGGTAGCGGTATTGACGCTTGTGGTAACACGATAATAATCAAGGAGCGACTGAGATAACAAAATAGCGCACGTCAAGATGCCCGAGGGTCAACGTCACATTTTTTCATTACTTCGTTACTAAATTAACCTGCCTGTAAGGGCTGCTTTTCAAGGATAGAGAGGCAATACATTTGCGCTTCCCATGCAATTACTGGTTCGACAGCTGTCACACTCAGCAAACTCAAAACGTCCAATAAGAATAGGAGATGTATTCCTTTCAGTTGAAGTGTCACATTCCCATTCCCCGGGGTCAGATTCAAAGTTTGCGCGCAAACAAGAACATTAAGAAATTGCTTTTCAATATAAAAAGATGGCTTTTGGTATAGCTCTTTGGATGGAAGAAGATAGCGCATCACAAGCGCTTCGCAGGTACATTATGCCGGAGAAATCTTCGAGGACTTAGATGGCATGCCGGTTGACTGGGAGGGGAATCAAAAGAAAGGGAGACCAGTAAAACTCCCTACCCAGGGAAAATTATTAACACTGGAGGTTGGTGGTTTTTCAACTGTTTTAGGACCTCTTTTAATGTAATATTCCACTTTAAATAAATTTTGATGATCGTTCAAAAAACAGCGTAAATTATAAGACGTTAATAGCAAATCGAGAAACAATTTTATTCACAACTTTTGTCCCGAAATCATATTAACTAAGTTTGGAGTAACGGTGACTTGATTTACAGATTTTCACTGTTTGAGAAGGTTTACGTGTACATGCATCGCACATGCATAGCTGTAGTTAATAGTAACATTTAAAGAACAGTTCAGGAGGCTTGGAACATTTAAATGGGTATTTTTTTAAGCGAACAGGCAATCCAGCCATGCAATTAATTTAGGCGCGCAAATAGAAATAGTTACTCTGCGAGCAACCTGATCCACCTCGGGCCGCCGGGCAGTCTTTATCATGGTTGAACTTGAAGTTTGGAGTTGTATTGTACTTACTGTATTTTAGACTTAAAAATGAAGGAAACATTTTGCGAGAAAACGGTCTATGGAACCAAATAGAAAAAGTTGTTAAACGAAATAAACATAGTTTTTTGATAACGCGTACGAACAATGTAAACAAACGAGTTAAACGAAGAAACATTTTGTCGAATCACTAAAACTATTTCCAAAGGGTTTGTAATTTCTCACAGCATGGATAAAACTCACGTTTAGTTTATGTTTAGAGCAGTGTGTGAATTAAGGTATTTGCGGGTGTATTATGTTTATTCCCAGTATTTGATGTGTGCTGCTGAACACACGAAATGACGGTAAACTCATTTATTGAGAAAATGAAGCGTCTCTTGGAATATTGTATGTCTTGAAAAAACCTGGATTCACTCACTGCAGTGACTTAGAAACCGACCTTAAAGAAAAATACCGGTAATTGGTCGCATTTCACCTGAATAATCTTTTGACTGGTCTGTAAAAATATGCCAATTTTTATTGCTACCTACTAGAATACAATGTATTAATTATCTGAACTTGTTACAAATGTGTAAGCATACTTATCATGAGTATACTCAGTATGCGATAACAGTGCGGGTCAAGATTCCTTCAGTGTTCCGCAAACTCTCGGTAGCGACCTCTCTTAATCACAGTCTCCGCTTGGCCCTGGTTTGTTGGAATATTAGTATAAACACATGTTTGAAACAAGCCGTTCAGAGATCGGAGGTTAGTGCATCATAGACTTTAGGCCGTAGTAGAATGCTGCACCGTGAACAAGGTACATGTACCTAATGAACAAATATTTTTGATATCTGATGATTTATGTAATTAAGCCACAAAGCGAATGAAAAATCGATACAGAAGGCGAACAGAAGCGCATTAAGCAGTCGCTGTTGTGCATTGTTCATGTACTCTAGATATGACTTACCTCTTTCATTCCTTTAAACTGCCTTCATGTCAAGCAGGTGCTAAGCGCAGACGAGAAAGAAATGAATCTCACTCAGTATCCAGTTTACTCAATATCGTTTCGGTAAATAACGTGCCAAGCGAATAAAAAAAAAAAAGCACGCGAAGCCTAGCCTGCGAGCAAGCTCCCTCGTTGCTCGCGCGCAGGCTACGCAAAGGCTAGAGTTTTTTAAAGGAATCGTTACTACTCGAGGTTTTTTTTATTTATGTGGAATGCATAAAAAATCAGTCACGCTAAGAAAAATATTTTAAATTCCTGCTAGTGATATTATTTGCTTATCTGTCAACATTAATTGCTCACTTTTGATGAATAACAGACCGACCTCCTCTGTCTATCTTTTAAACGTTGTTTGATTGGTGCATTTTTGTAGGTTTCTGTTTCACATGATAGGTTAATTTTGTCTGCAAAGCAACTGCAAATTTGAAGACTTTTTGCAGATCATCGCTGCAGACGTTGTGCAGACATTCTGCAGATGATCTGCAGATGATCTGCAGATAATCTGTAGATCGTCTGCAGATCTGCTACAGATGTGCCAGCAGATCTGTAGCAGACTATAAACAAATCTGCTTGTTTCGTACGGGCAGTTCTATTTTGCGTTCATTAGAGCACAGTGTTCACTAGCAATACAGTTTGTTACATTTGCATCAATTTCTACTTACAACTCCACTTCCATTTCCTCTGCAATTCTGTAAAGAAATGCGGTTTGGCGTCAGTTCTATTTTGCGTTCATTAGAGCACAGTGTTCACTAGCAATACAGTTTGTTACATTTGCATCAATTTCTACTTACAACTCCACTTCCATTTCCTCTGCAATTCTGTAAAGAAATGCGGTTTGGCGTCAGTTCTATTTTGCGTTCATTAGAGCACAGTGTTCACTAGCAATACAGTTTGTTACATTTGCATCAATTTCTACTTACAACTCCACTTCCATTTCCTCTGCAATTCTGTAAAGAAATGCGGTTTGGCGTCAGTTCTATTTTGCGTTCATTAGAGCACAGTGTTCACTAGCAATACAGTTTGTTACATTTGCATCAATTTCTACTTACAACTCCACTTCCATTTCCTCTGCAATTCTGTAAAGAAATGCGGTTTGGCGTCAGTTCTATTTTGCGTTCATTAGAGCACAGTGTTCACTAGCAATACAGTTTGTTACATTTGCATCAATTTCTACTTACAACTCCACTTCCATTTTCTCTGCCATTCTGTAAAGAAATGCGGTTTGGCGTCAGTTCTATTTTGCGTTCATTAGAGCACAGTGTTCACTAGCAATACAGTTTGTTACATTTGCATCAATTTCTACTTACAACTCCACTTCTATTTCCTCTGCCATTCTGTAAAGAAATGCGGTTTGGCGTCAGTTCTATTTTGCGTTCATTAGAGCACAGTGTTCACTAGCAATACAGTTTGTTACATTTGCATCAATTTCTACTTACAACTCCACTTCCATTTCCTCTGCAATTCTGTAAAGAAATGCGGTTTGGCGTCAGTTCTATTTTGCGTTCATTAGAGCACAGTGTTCACTAGCAATACAGTTTGTTACATTTGCATCAATGTCTACTTACAACTCCACTTCCATTTCCTCTGCAATTCTGTAAAGAAATGCGGTTTGGCGTCAGTTCTATTTTGCGTTCATTAGAGCACAGTGTTCACTAGCAATACAGTTTGTTACATTTGCATCAATTTCTACTTACAACTCCACTTCCATTTCCTCTGCCATTCTGTAAAGAAATGCGGTTTGGCGTCAGTTCTATTTTGCGTTCATTAGAGCACAGTGTTCACTAGCAATACAGTTTGTTACATTTGCATCAATTTCTACTTGCAACTCCACTTCCATTTCCTCTGCCATTCTGTAAAGAAATGCGGTTTGGCGTCAGTTCTATTTTGCGTTCATTAGAGCACAGTGTTCACTAGCAATACAGTTTGTTACATTTGCATCAATTTCTACTTACAACTCCACTTCTATTTCCTCTGCCATTCTGTAAAGAAATGCGGTTTGGCGTCAGTTCTATTTTGCGTTCATTAGAGCACAGTGTTCACTAGCAATACAGTTTGTTACATTTGCATCAATTTCTACTTACAACTCCACTTCCATTTCCTCTGCAATTCTGTAAAGAAATGCGGTTTGGCGTCAGTTCTATTTTGCGTTCATTAGAGCACAGTGTTCACTAGCAATACAGTTTGTTACATTTGCATCAATGTCTACTACTTGTTAGGCGGGGTAATGTTTGGACTGTGATTGAAGAGATGTTGTTTGTGTTTCCCATTGAACTTGGAAGAGTGAGTAAAAATCCTTGCACGGCATTTTAAACAACCGGACGGTTTTTCCTTCGGCAAGCTGGTGTAAATTAGATTCAAATCTGATTGTTTCTGGAGGTTTTTTTACAGTCAAACTAATTGAAGTGTACCCCCCAATATTTGAACTTGAACCCGCTAGCCTTTTCTTGAATGCAATAATGATTGGATTATTAGAAAAAACATTGAACTCGCTCGTTCGATCCAAGAATAAGGCTAACGGGTTCCGTTTTAGAAAAATTCATTCATTATCGCATTCTAGAAAAGACTAGTAGGTTTGAAACCTACTAGCCGCAACAGTGTGATTGATTTCTCGTAAACGGAACCTGTTAGCCGTATTCTTGGGTCCAGCGAGCAACATTGGCTTTGATACAGTACGGTTCTTTTTACTTTATCCTGTTAGATAGCTGAAGAGCTTTTCCTGCGCTCGTTTAATGACTTCCTCTGGAACACATAGCATTTAGGCCTAGTGTACTATTTTAGAAATCTCTAATGCTTTAACCAATAACGTTCCTCCCATCAGGCTGAGGTCCCGAGACAGCCAAACATTAAGTTTTGTTTCCATTTTTTCAATTGTTATGAAAAAGTTATGGTCCTTATTGTTGTTACGATTGTACGAAATATAGATCCCCATTGTTTTAGTTGTTTCATTGGTTATGTCTATTGCTAAGGGTCTAGTTTTATTCTTCTTCTGCGATCTAATCCATATAGCTTTGGTCTTCTTTTTCTTCAATTTGTTAACATTAGGGTTAGGGTTAGGAAAAGGCCATGTATGAACCTATTAAACTAAAATTTGTTATGGAATGTCCTGATCACTAAAATTCTGCTTCAATGAAAACATTAACTCTACAGTTATCGCCGATTGTGTACTGTATTAGCTTGCAAAGTATACTCTCATCACATTGTTCATAGACCAATCGTATTTTCTTAACATAACTCATCTACTTCATCTCCTTACATCACAAAAAACTGGCCCGACACAGAATGATGATGTACAAACCTCTTTTCACTTCCTCTTTATAATCCACCATTCAAAACCTGCAGAATCAAAAATAGGAGCTTTATCAGAGAGTCTTCATGGAATACAATAAAGGATATGAATTTTAAATGGAGATTGTCAAACTGCTACTAGGAATCAAAAGCCGAAATGGATGTGATATATTCTTCTCAATAAGGACACTACAGAAGAACTTACCGCTATATAACCGAGCTTGACTGAGGCGCCGAACGCGGCGTGCAGATTAAATACCCCGATCTTTCCCACGAGAAATCCGTCAATTTGAAGATTACAGTGCATCGGCTCCTCCCACAATTGCTTTGAAGCGAAGTTTCTCATTTAAGACTACCGTGAACCTGCAATTCAGAAAGTTAGTTCATTTTTCGTCTCCCTATTGGGCCCTTACAACTTAAAGCACAAGGTTATTAAATCAACCTAGAATCGTACGTTACTGATGATTTCCGAAACCAGTTGCATGGCTAGGCTTTACCGTGAATAGTTTGAGATTACAGTTTTTTGTCTGCTGTTATTTCCATGGAACTCATCTCCAATGCATATAGCATCCTTCAGAGACAATCTTTCCTAAAATGTTACTAATTACACCAAATTAAAAAAAAAAAAATTGTATAAAATTTAAAAACAATCTATCTTGCGGCTAAAAATTGTCAAAATTAGCAGCCTTTAATGACAGCCTGAGAAAAAAACGGAAATTTACTTGCTAATGGGCAAGATAACCTCTTTAGTAACTTGTTTTTTATCATATTGAGAAAGAAAAAGCTAATAAGCATTTACTTTCTACACACAAGTATATTTACACTACCACAAAACTAGTTTCGTCTGAAGACCTCGTCAGGTGCTATGTAAACTTGTTGTTTACATAGCACTTTCTCAGTAAGACTGCGTAAGTGACGGTTTAAAATGTTTCCTGCTATTTAGTATCTCACGTGACATGTCGTGTGATTTGCATTCCATCGCAGTGCCGCAAACACCAAATCCACGGAATGGTAAACTCACAGCAACTGTACCTTTTTGGGGTCTCAATTGAAGACATACAGGTAAGTTTTGATACCACTGAGTCCAAATCACAACCATAGGGGTTAGCGTGTAATTTTAGCATCGATTAGCTTGGCCTTGTACGTTGCCTAGAATTGTCTACGCGAAGCGTCCATTCTGTACTTGTTATTTTTAGCGCACACATCGCAGATACATTAATTTAACATTGCCTTTCCAACTTATTCACTCTTACTTTTTGTAAAGACAGTTTACTCAATCGAGCTGGTTAGTTATTTTACTATGTGTCGTAAGCTGCGTGGTTTGTGTCAAGAATGTCAGCATGAACAGTTCTTCGTCTGTCATAGATTATGAACCTTCTGTTTAAATTAGTTTGCGCTTTTGTTATTAGTACTTCAATCCATTCCCCAACCCTATCGACCACTACATCTGTGGTTTGTTTTATAGCGCTCTAAGGCTCCCAGGTAAAGTGCGTTGCAAGAATTTGACAGGAAGAATTTCGTGAATTTGTAAGGCCGCTCCTATCCAGTTTGATTTCATCCTAGTCCAAACGTTAAAATATCACTCTTATATCACTTTTGCTCCCATCTTCGCTGATTACTCGTTCTTCCTGATTTGTTATTTGATGTGTTTTGACGAATATTTCTTGAATTCATGGTGACTGTAATGGAAAGGACATTAATGAGCGATTTTTTACTGAAGCCGAGTTGAAACTCTGTTGGGTGCTAACGATGAAGCATCAATTGTATTGTTGTGCATGCTTTCAACCTAGCTAGCGCTAGCGCTTATCTCAACTAAAGAGACATGATTTCTGCTCACAGGTTGTTTCAAGAAATACAATGAGGACAAGGCAGATTCGCGATCAGTTAGGGAAAAAAATAAGTAACTACTTTCATTGTCGACATTCTGCTGTGACTCTGAAATATTACTCCTTTACAATCGTTTTAGATCGGAAATCCTACTTGCCTACTTTGGACATTCCTTCTAGCATGGAGAGAAAACTAACCATCGCGAACCTGTCGTAATTGCAGGCCGCAATCCACACTGTTATTACGAAATGTTGCGGCGTCTCGCTATAACAGAGAGAAGAATTCAAACCTCATTCGGATTTATCATTACAAAAACCGTGCTTGTTTCTCTTCAATAAACGCACAGGCAGTGAGGATCTCATTAATTTCTGAAATTCGTCCGAACACTAAGAATCTAGCCTAAGAGGCGATAGCGTATTGAAGGAATAGTCAGTGTATTTATTCCAAGAGAAATTTGTCTATTCCTATCGTGTTGTTTCATTTCTTGAATTATTAACAAGTAGTGACTGGGTTAATTGAGCCTCCCAGTAAATAAGTCATTTGGCTAGTGCTTGATTTGAATGCTCAAAATTTCTTATTTCAATGGAGTACACTATTATGAGTACACTATTACATTGCCTGAATGTGTGATGGCGTGTTTACAAAAATTGACGGAATAGATATTTTTCGATTAGTGGCAAAGAAATAAAATAGGTTAGTTAACGTTTTCTTGACTGATTTGCTATCGACCTGCTTTGCAATTAGATTCCCATTTTCTCTTATATCATGTGGCCCTTTCAAGTCAGACACACTTTGATTACTCCCTAGAACTTTTGAAGAGCTTTTTGGTGACCTTTCCTTTTCTTTTGTTTTCATAGTGTTGTACAAACTATTCCCACTAAAATGGCAGAATGCAGGTTGTAGGTCTGGAGAGCTTTCAAGCCAATTCAGTCCAAGTGATACGGTAATAAGACCATTGGAAGAATAAACAGTTGATATCGATGATTTGTTCCATACTTTGTACAACCAACAGGGGTACCATTTACTATTGCAGTGGAGGACAAATTGCCTCAAAGGAAGATGAGATCAACAAAAACCAAAAAAAGAACTACAAGAAAGGATGTATGCGACATATGCGGAACGAAAACAAAGTCAGGACACGTGAAGTGTAGCAAATGCGGACAATGGAAGCATACAAAGTGCGTTAAAATAAGTATAAAAGAAGTAGAAAAAAAGGGTACAAATGCAGAAATTGTAAATAAAACGTTTGCCGAAAATAGGTCATTTATAGCAAGAACAAAAAAGTGCAGTAAAGAGTGTCACATTGAGATAAGACATTAAATACTCAAAAAGACACCTGTTGGTGGAAGGCAGAAACAATGAAAAATGTATGAAACAATTATCCTATGTTTGAAATAAAATTAACTATTAAATGAAAAGAGGCTTTGATTGTTGAGTGAAATGAAAAAGGTTTAGCAAAGACGAAAAGGGAAGAAAATGACAGATTTGTTTTATTTTTGTTCTATATTTGTTACAGTCGAGGTTGAGTGGAATTGTGATGGTACAGTATAGTTGTGTTGGTGGAGTCGAGTAGAGTCGAGTTGTGATGGTAGAGTATAGTTGTGTTGGTTGAGTCGAGTAGAGTCGAGTTGTCATGGTACAGTATAGTTGTTTTGGTGGAGTCGAGTATAATCGAGTTGTGATGGTCCTTTATAGTTGTGTTGGTTGAGTCGAGTAGAGTCGAGTTGTGATGGAAGAGTATAGTTGTATTGGTGGAGTCGAGTTGAGTCGAGTTGTGATGGAAGAGTATAGTTCTGTTGGTTGAGTCGAGTTGAGTCGAGTTGTGATGGTAGAGTATAGTTGTGTTGGTTGAGTCGAGTAGAGTCGAGTTGTGATAAAAGAGTATAGTTGTATTGGTGGAGTCGAGTTGAGTCGAGTTGTGATGGAAGAGTATAGTTCTGTTGGTTGAGTGGAGTTGAGTTGAGTTGTGATGGTAGAGTATAGTTGTGTTGGTTGAGTCGAGTTGTGATAAAAGAGTATAGTTGTATTGGTGGAGTCGAGTTGAGTCGAGTTGTGATGGAAGAGTATAGTTCTGTTGGTTGAGTCGAGTTGTGATGGTAGAGTATAGTTGTGTTGGTTGAGTCGAGTAGAGTCGAGTTGTGATAAAAGAGTATAGTTGTATTGGTGGAGTTGAGTTGAGTCGAGTTGTGATGGAAGAGTATAGTTCTGTTGGTTGAGTCGAGTTGAGTTGAGTTGTGATGGTAGAGTATAGTTGTGTTGGTTGAGTCGAGTAGAGTCAAGTTGTGATAAAAGAGTATAGTTGTATTGGTGGAGTCGAGTTGAGTCGAGTTGTGATGGAAGAGTATAGTTCTGTTGGTTGAGTCGAGTTGAGTTGAGTTGTGATGGTAGAGTATAGTTGTGTTGGTTGAGTCGAGTAGAGTCGAAGTATAGTTGTATTGGTGGAGTCGAGTTGAGTCGAGTTGTGATGGAAAAGTATAGTTCTGTTGGTTGAGTCGAGTTGAGTCGAGTTGTGATGGTAGAGTATAGTTGTGTTGGTTGAGTCGAGTAGAGTCGAGTTGTGATAAAAGAGTATAGTTGTATTGGTGGAGTCGAGTTGAATCGAGTTGTGATGGAAGAGTATAGTTCTTTTGGTTCGAGTCGAGTCTAGGCGAGAAGAGTTAAGTTTAGATGAGTGGTTGAGTAGAGGATTTGAAGGGTACAAAAGAGACAACTGTATGAAAACAATTGTGTGAAATGGACTTTGACCTACGGTCGAGTTAGTTGAGGCCAAAAAACTCCACTATAAAAGTCTATCCAATTTTGAGACACATTTGACCAGAAGAGGGTCGTTAAAGAAAGTCTTACAGGCTCTCTTTCTTGCTCGTTTTCACTCATCCACAACTACCGAGAGCCTGGAACAGGCTAGGATGTTACAAAACTAGAACCTGGTTCTAGGAAGACTTCATAACTTTGAGACTTGTTAAAATCCACAAGCTTTGATTCTTAGTACTAATCAAAAGGATGACATACACAGATCTTGGTTCCAATTTTTGTTTCCGCGGCTGGTTCCAAGTTTGAAGCCTATCAGTACAGGTAGCAAAATCTCTGCTCTGCCTCAATCTATTATCTTACCAACTCTTCAAGGGCAAAGCATAAAGCAGCGAGATGTTTGCAAGAGGCAAATGGTCCTTTCCCTGCCGGGCATGTACTGCAGCAGGCATAGGAGATCTCACCAGCCTGCACTCCGAAATTGATCATGGTAACATTGAGCTTGTACTTCAAATTCTTTTTTCATACCGTGTAGGAACAGCAAAAGATGGCAGTGCTTCGAGTGACGCCAACAAACGTGAACTAATGTACAGGTGAGCAGTGGGTTGGATGATCGTTCTTCCTGCCCAATTTTTGTACAGGAATAACAGATTTTTCCTCTCTTAAACGTATATAACGTTATCTTTTTTTGTGGAGTTGTGAGTTACATAAAAAAATGGATGGGAAAACAATTTCACTGACAGTTGGAAACACTTAGCATCTGACGCGAAAAGTAATGCTGATGTTTCCTCGTCGAGCATGAGTTTTCCGAACACTCTACATGAGTTTCCACAGGCTGCAAACTGGTGTTCCATCCAGAGGGCTGAATTTCCACCGTTCACAATTGAGAACACGATGAATTACTTTATTTTAAGAGGAAATCGGGAGATAATAAAGGCAATAAAGACTATAAGAATTTAAATAGTAAGGCTTTTGGACTATTCAGACATGGTCATGTACAAAATATCGAAGTTGCCACGAGTGAAAATGGAGACGTGATCCATATAAAACGTGAATGTCTGCCCGAGATGAAGCCACGTTCTCAGCCTAGGCTTTGTTAAAATGACGAGGACAGTTTCCGCTGAGTAATTGTAGCCTCTCTTCTTGTGAGAAAAATGCAAAATCCGGAGAGGAACTCATAATAATAATTATTTTTCTCGTATTTTTCTCATAAGACACTTGTACTCCCCTGAAATGTTGACCCGAATGCCTCGCTTTCGCGCACTTTGTAGCTAATACCGCTGTACCGTAGGCTCAACTGTAATAACAGCTATTGGCCTTTACACTTAAACATTACAAGTTAATGTGAGAATATTTAGCACGAAATTTAAAGGCTGATGTAAATATTTTAGTCCTATTAAACTTGTGAGTCTATGGAATCTGGCACTGTCACGCAACATAGTTTGCACCGGGACCTCTTCAATTAGAATGACATGGACTTTGTCACTGAAATTTCTTTCTGTAAAACCTTGGTTGTTAATGAAAAATGTCGGTTTTAGCAACAGACAGAGGTTGAAAGTTAGCTAGGGAAATCCTTTAAGGTATCTGTATAAAAGTTACGGTGTCGAACGCACTCGCATAATCATAGATTACTACTAGTTTTTGATGTAGTTTAGTTAAATCCAGGCAATTCAATTTGTTAGTATGTAGAACGCGAACATGACAAGAATTGACCGTTAATATCGTATTGTTAATCACATGTAATGACAAACACAAAAAAGCCACAGGTAGCATGAGGAGAATCGCCTGATTGATGGCACGTTGTTGCTGGGTTCAGGCTGGTCGGTTGGATCCTTTGTCATTTTGTCTTCGATGGTCAGTTTCACAAGCTCTGTGGCTGAACGAGCTGTTTTCAATGACGGGCAAACTTGCCAATGACTGTTTGAATTGAACTCTTGTCCGTTTTGTTGTCGTCGGTAGCGTCGATAATGTTCTAGACGGGTAAAGGTGGTGGAGTACAGGTCACACTCAATTCTGGGTTGAGATGGACTGGTCTTTCCGCCTAAAGGGTTGCTGACAGTGTGGACAATGCATGTTTATAAGCAGTGATGCCAGAGACTTGTCGAGTGTGGTTTTAAAATTTTTTTTAAGGGGATGGCTGACGCTAGCCATGGCCTTATTAGGTCACTAATATAGGTGGCACGCTATGACCGCGAGGGGAGCTAATGCTAACCATGGCCTTATTAGGTCACCGAAATAATTAAGCGCGTGCCAAAAGTTGGTACGCCGTGACCGCAAGAGAAGCTGACGCTAACCATGGCCTTATTAGGTCACCAAAACAATCATGCGCGCACGCCAAAAGTTGGCACGCCATGACCGCGAGGGAAGCTGATGCTAGCCATGACCTTATTAGGTGATCAAAAAAAATCATGCATGCCATGACCACGAATTAAACGACTCACGTCAGTCGTGGCCTTGTTAAAAAGAACTCCCTCTTCCACGCACCCAAAAAAACTAATTCATATCTTTTATTTGCGGTTGAGGTTAAATTTTATTGGAGGTAAGATGAAGCGCCATCTTATTCACATGAGAGCTGTTTTAAAATGCTAGCGGGTTCAATAGTATAGTTTGGCTTGCTTTTTCTTGGTTAATTTTTCATCACCACACTGAAAGAATTTCCAGCCTCTGTCTCGGCATACAAAGTAAGGACGGCCTGGATTTTTTTCCGTTTTGCTCACTCAGAGCGAAACCACTTCTTCACAACCACTGAGATTCTCTGACGTTTCAGATAGCTGGCGTGTAGTTTGGCCTAGATGTTGGTCATGTAGTCATAGGCCGAGTCTTCATTCATGAATATGGGGCATGAATTCCTTTGACATTTGATGTAACTCTCGTCATCACTTTCGCACTCAAGCTGTATCCGATTGCAGTCATGGAAGGGGCAAACGTTCCACGGTTGATTTTTGTCGTCCATGGTGGACGGTGGAGGGTTGGTCAGCTGGATCACTAATAGATCGCTAACCACCGGTTCGTTATCACACTGTACTATAATACGCAAGCCCTGCCAAGAAGAACCCCATAAGCAACAAGCAGTGAGGATTGCAATGGCTTCCAGATAATGGATGGAGTGACACCGAGTGGTAAACGCAGCTGGGAATTCACAGTGAAAGAAATATAGGTCAGTCAATCCTCCGCAACCTGATAAACATGCATCTGTACTAAAGACACCATCTGGCACTGACCAGAGCGACGAAGAAATAACAGACATGCCTTTATGTCTGTAGGAACTGCAACCACCATTTAATATCTCAATGAAAGTCCTTAGACAGTTTAGTGTTATAATGGTTGCATTTCGATGTTTGAAGAAGAGCCAGAATATGGGACAAGAACAAACGACTTTGTCTGACACACTTGGTAACAAATGACAATTTTCTGATTAACGATTGAAGCTCTGATTTTGTGGCTGATCGACGGCTGGTCCATTGAAGTAACAATGTCTCAAGTTCTTTTGGGTGTGACAGAAAGAGTTAAATCAAGAGTGTTAACTTCCACACCTAGACACGTAAGAACAGTTGAAGGTGGGCAAGCCTTTGAAGTCTCGTAAAAGGAAGCCAGAAGTGTCATAATCCTGTAAAGCTTTGTCTGGAGAAGCAACACCAATAAAATCATCCAGGTAGTTGACCACATAACATCCTTCCTGAGTGAACATATAGCATACAGCGGAAGTCGAGCGTTGACAGGCCATTGCAGCGGTCTTAAGACCCATTGGCAAACGACATGAAAATAAAGTTCGCTGTTCCATTTATATCCTAACGAAGGGTAATCAAATGGGTCTATTGGAAATTGACGATAGGCCCTCTAAAACACGCTTGAATAGCAAACATCCCTGGCCTAAAGAAGCTACACGATCGGCAATTGTGTCTATCGCCGGGTAAACAAGTGACCAGCCAAACTCAAGAAAGTCACAAACTTCGAAATCAGGGTAGTCCTGCAGTCTTGACCGCCAGAGTGGTATGTGGAGAGCTGAAGGAACTGGTAAGCATGCTCCCAAAAAGTTGTGCTGATCAAACAAACAGTCATGCTGATGTAAGGAAACAAATAGTTGTGATGATGATCTGTGATGTTGTGAAGTGCATGATAAACCGAGGTCATGACTAGTAGATGAGGCGATAATGTTGCAGTCGCAATAACCGAGTCTAGAATCATGCTGCGTAGTAAAATCTTGATTATGGAAATGTCTAGAGTCTAGTGTAAGTCTTGAAATATGTGCCCAATTAGCATCCGGAGTTGAAAATCTAGAGTCTAGCGGTCGTGGAGCGGGAACCAATAAAAGTCGTGACTCAGGAATGCGGTGTCGATGATGCCGGATGGGTAGCAGGACTAGAAACGGCAGACTTTGTGGGGCAATCAGGCGAAAATTCAGAGTGCCTGCCAATCACCTGTGAAACTGTCCAGCATTTAGCACAAATGTGCTGTAGATCCAAAATTATCCTTTGCATGCGAACATTTGTTGTTTTGATAGTCCCGACAACAAAACTGGCGTCCCAGCACGACCTGTCACCGCACTTGCGGTAGGCCTTGTAGAATTACGCAGAAGACCGGATTCTAGATCGGCGAATGAGTCTCCCCAACATGCTCGACCACATTCTATTTCAAACAGTACAGCGGCATGAAACTCGTGAACAGCCAACCACGTAAGCTGTGTGACCAGATACATGAGGCCAATAAAATGATCGAGCTGTGCACTTCGTTCCGTCTCCGAGAGCGAAGAGAGTTTCAAGACAGAGGTGTATCCGGCAGAAAACTCAGCGATGGTTAGCTCGTCGTAACTCTTATCTTTAGATACATAGGCCAAACTTAACTGGCTATGAGGCCATAATTAAGGAAAGACAACGTGACTAGTCACTTTAGTTGTCTTACCGGACTTTAACCGCAGCTTCTTACCTTGTGTGCCACGAGTAGGAGGATTTCCCTCGTCTTTTGAATCACTGGAAGAGAACTGGAGACTGGAGACGTTCCAGTTCTAAGGTAACACGGGCCGATAAAGCTGGATTCGATCGCAGGGCCTCGATAGTCGGTTGGCATGATGGTTGAGTTGATTGTGACTGGGTCGATCGTTGTTTAGTTTGCTTCTGGAATTCTGCATTCCAATGCTGTAGTGCGTGTAGCTCGGCCTGTAATCGTGACACCTCAGTCTCTCGTGCTAGCACGTTATTTTCAGCCCTCGCACTTGCAATGGCAGCAGTGAGTGCAGCAACGTCGTCTTGCGGAGCACCTGACGAGGTTTGAGGCCCTTAGAATGGGGTACTCAATGTCCAATCTTGACCAGAAACAGGGAACAAGAGAGCAGGCGGCAGCTGGTGTTGAAAGCTGTCGTGAAACACCTCCTCTTTGTCGTCTTGCCCTGCATGCATTGCTGCATAATCTCATGGAATGCAGTCTTGCAAGTTATAGGTCATCATAAATACACAAACTAGTTACACGGAAGAGCTGAATAAGTGAACGAAACTAACCTGCGAAACAACGCCTAAACTGGATACCGGTAATGAAGAAACAACAAAACCAAATATAAACCACATGGGAGGTAAAACTTGAGCTAGCAGCCATGTGGGCCGTGAAGGAACCAATAACAATCGGAAAATTAACTTTTTGAAAGGCAGTTCCAAAAGAAAACCATAAAGCACAAATCAACGCAATAGACATTGTCATTGGAGACATTTCAGATGAGCTAAAAAACAAATAAAAGCAAAAGTACCATTTGACCAACTAAACAATGGACTTATACTCAGTTGCCCAAATAGCAACTGGTGCGAAATATGATTTAAAAAGCAATATTGATGTTACTAGTGGTTTGACAAATGGTGCAGAGGGTAGCAGAAGGGCATTCTGTCTGCGCATGCGCTACATCTTTTCGAATAAAAGAATCATGACGCCATTTTGATTTCTCGAGCGTGCGATGGTGGGTTTGTTTGGGTGATCTAACACTCTTCTAGAAGACATCATGGAACGATATGAAAGAAAGTTAAATGCCTACATGTATTGCTAACGCTCAAGGTACTTCTGGGGCTTCCTTCGACGTCTCGTGAAAATATTTTTTACAATCAATCTGCCTAAAACAGCTAAGAAATGTGCAAATCAACGGGATTTAAATTACCATCAGCTGATTACCGGATGTTTCCACAAGCAGCAAAGCAATTAAGGTGAGTCTGAAGACCTTCAAATTTGTGTTGTGACTAACTTGGTGTGTGTATTTTAAGACGATCGTAAGGTAGAAGGCTCCTTTTAATGGGAGAATTTTGATGTTATTCTGAATTTGCATAGCTTTGTAGTCAAATTTCCATGAAATCCTATTGATGCCCCAACTTAAAAATATTGCTATTAATAGTGTCTTTTCCTTCTCTTTGCAGTCGCTAAGGGTTGCATTCCTTAAAAAATGTACAGCCAGCAGGATTAAAACTTTCTTCACGAGCACTTTTGTGCATTTTAACGGAGCAAATTATGGTAGTTTTTCCAAGTCGTGGATCGCAGTGATCGTCTATGGGATATGCCGTTCAAGTCTGCTTTAGAGGTACTCCTGGAGTCCATTTCATTGTTATAATAGTCTCACCGAGTAGTTCTTCTCTTATGGTGTTTTATTTTATCATTTTTTATTATATACGGCGTAGATAGTGTTTTTGCCCTTCGACTGAGTGTTCCGGCAGAAAATTGACAAATACTATGTTATGGTATGTTGCCCCAACTCAAAAATATGCTTAGCGAATAATTTATTTTTCCCTTTTCCGAGCTATGCAAGCTCCTTTACCGAAAAAAATGCGTGCTTCTCACCGAAAGGACTTGTTTCAATGTATTTGTGGTCGAAAATGACGTGTCTCGATCTCGTCCATTTCGAATTTTCAGTGGCGTTTTCGAACTCCCCACAGTACTGTTCAGTACACATGTAGTACTTTAGGTCTATCGTGCGAAATCATAGCTGTTGTTATTAAAAATATTAAGCTTATAAGTTAGCAGCAAATCATAAGAGCTTCTAATACATTTACAACCGCTTTATTTTGACTAAAATCTCCACACAGTTTTGGAACTTCACTTACTTGGATAGAGAAGAAAACATGTATTTATGCTGCAGTTTTAAGCTGAATACGGCACTTGAAATAATTTATAAACCAACGTACATGTTTACTTGAAATGTGTTTTAAACCTTGCATTTCACTCGTATTGCTTATGCCTTAAACCATGTTTTTTTTTACAAATTATTTCATCAAATAAATAAAACACCAGCTGAGCAACTTACTGTACACTGTATTGTAAAATGTAGGACAATTATAATGTTCAAGTTTTGAGAGTAACATATATAGCTGCATTAGGTCTAACGTTTTCACAGTTTACTTAAGACCTAGTACAGCTATGTTTGACCCCTGCAACTGTGTTTCCCAGTCTCTTACTACCATCCTTTCTACATATTGCACAAAATTGTGGGCATTTCCAGAAGAGCTCGAGGCTATAATGCCTCCATGGTGGCCATGTCTGTGACTTTCAAAGAGGCAAATACTTGCATTCCTGAAGCATAACACCATTGTCTTGTCTGGGGGCACAATCAGGACTGCAGCAAATGTTGGATGCTGGCAATGGTAGCGTGCAAGATAAGATTCAAGGTCTTCAACAGTGAAAAAACCCAAGTCTGCAATTAGTTCAATTTTCTGGAATTCTTCATTGTTGTAGTCAAGGACCTCTTTGACTTCAAGGTTTGGTTGGTGTGCAGGCACATGAAACAAGCTGTAAATATGGTTTCCTTTAAGAATTAGCTGGCTGTAGGGAGGAATTACCTGCGTAAGATCTTCAAGTTGTTGAGGAATGAAAATTTTACCTTCAAGAAAATGGCGTGCAGTTAGCATAGCAATGACTGTACAGGCATTGCTTCCAATCAGACTCCCTGCTATGGTTGATTGGCAAATATTTGGCGGCAAGAGCCACTCAGTCACATCCACATGCTGGTTTGTGGTCACAGTTATTTGGTATGTTGGAGCTGGTGGAGTGGTACTCTGTGTGTGGTTTCCCCTGTGCCATGAACAGTTGCATCTTGAGAAACTATTGTCTGAATTTACTGTGCAGACATTGTTGGGACAAAAATCACATTTAACCTGTGAACTGTTGGATCTTTTGTGTCCACGAACGGGATGGTGGCATTTTCTGCAATGTGGAGGGACCTTAGTAGTAGTTTCATTTGTGTTGGGAGCTCTTGTCGGTGTGTGGTTATCGCTGGAAATTATTAATGGTTGTGAAGTTGGATTAAGACTTGCAATTTCATGATGAAGCTGTCTTACAATATTGTCAAATTCGCCTTGCTCCATTTCTCTCGTAGTTGTAGTTTCATTGGGTGAATCCAACCCTGAGTCAGATCCTTCATCTCCATTGTCCTGGCTCACAGCTGGTACTTCAGTGCTTGAAGTAGGATTAAGAATTGCTTGCTTTGCAGTTTGACCAAGTTCTTGTACTTTCTCTTTCAGGAAGTTCTTACATAAGGGGCATGAATTTAAGCCATTCAAGCAGGTATTGTGGAAGGAATGAAAGCAGCCTGTTAAAATTGTCCAGTCATCATTTTGGCCAGACATCGTACATTCAGGTAAGTCACATTGCTTAGATGCATCAGGTTTAACCTTACCTTGATACCCTAGAGGTAAAGCAGTACTCTTGATGGGATTGTTGGCACAGATTGTTGGAAATTTTACTTGAGTAGTTTTATTTCCATTTGATGAGAATGAGCTTTGTCCTGGTGTTGTAGCGATTCTTGTTAACATAGCACATAGTACTTTAGCACATTTGACTTTGAGAAACTGTAGTTGGTTCTGGGAAAATGAAAACTGTGATGGTGATGTGAAAGCTGATCTAAAGGTAGCTTGTTGTTCCTTAGATTCAAAAATTTGTTTGGCTTTATTTCTTAATTCATCAGCACTGTCAGAGGGCTTTGTTTGAGCACGTAGAATGCTGTGGGTGTTTTCGACAGGATACTCATCAAAAATTGTTATGTAGGTGCGAAGTAGTTTATAAAGTTGGGGTGAGTGTTTTCCCCAGTGTGAGCACATGTTCAGCCAGACAAGTGGAGCTTTGTTGTAATGACGACGCTTGAGGCAGGTGAACATAATCCACATTCGAATCATAGCTCTGAAGTATTCTGAAAAATTATTAAGTTTAAAAGAAATGCTGTAAATAGAAAGTACTAAAGGTATGTAGTTGTCCAAAAGATTAAAAAGTGTTCCATACTCAGGATCTTTAAAGCGCCAAAACTTTTTTATCACAGATTCTCGTATTAATGTCCATCCTCCATAAACAATTTCTAAGAGCAAGCTGATTCTCCAAGGTTTTGGTTTGTCTGCCAGTTTTGATCGAGTAAAAATTCTTTCATACACTGTTTTGAAGAATGGATGGAAGGAAGTAACAATGTGTTCTCTACTGTTCAAGGATATGTGGAGAGGACCTATCATTGGAATCACAGAGAGAATGGAGGGCTGAGAAGACAAGTTTAATGGCAAAGTTTGCTCATTGTCAGAACCAGTGAAGGACGGATAAGAATATGCAGAATGATCTGATGCAGCTTGAGGGTTTTCACAGTTGACTTGATGAGGTTGCTGATAGCTGATGAACTTCTTCACACACTGATATATTATTTGACGGCAGAAAAATTGACATGGCCAATCACCAGGCTGAAAAATAATGAACTTTTTTGCATAATCACCCAAACCAGCACTAAATGCTATGTCATATGCTGCATTAAAGTCCTCTTTGGACTTAAGTTGTAACTGCACAAAGTCAACAAGGTGAAGGTCATCCATTTTTCTCATTGTTTGCACGTTGTCATTTTCTGAATACTGATGGGTGTTGAGTCGTTGGTGTTGAAGTTCTGGGTTGAAAAAAGCCTCAGTAAGCCAGTTTGGCATAACAGAAGCATATGAACTGCTCATGTTTTGCATACATGATGCGGATGTTATAATCTGTAGGCATGTGTTTATACTGATGCCATTTACATCATGCATGATACTGGCTTGCAGCACACTTATAGCGGGTATGTTTTTAAAAGCTTTAACGACTACTGTACACATTGACTTTGCTTCAGATGCCTGATCTCCCAGTGGTCTTCGCTTGGTGTGAATTGAAGTGAAGTCATCTATAATCAGGACTAAAAGCCACCTGTTTTCAATCGCATCTTGAATGAAATGTTTGAATGATTTGCGATGATTTTCAGCCAACGATTTAGCAATGGTGTTTACTGTCCTTCTAGCACAAGAGAGACCCATAATGTGCTGTGTTTCGATACCTTCTTGATTTAAATTACAACTCCGAAGGTAAAGGGCGTGGTCAGTTTGAAGTGTATTGCATGCCTGACTCAAACAGTAGCAAAGGTTGTAAATAACTGACACAGCCCTTTTCTTATTAAGATTAACACGCTCTGCCGAGTGCCTTGCTGATGTAATTGCATCAAGAATGGCATCAAAAATATTTGTTGCCCCTGCTGAGATGTATATTTTGTTTTTGACCATGCTGAGTTCTTGCTTTATGTCACATCCTACAGAATACATGAAAGAATAAAACTAATCTCAGACAAACATAATGTTGAAAATATGGTCGGTCATTGGGGGGGGGGGGGGAGGGGGTCATGAGTAAGTTAATTTGTGAAGAGTTGACCTTGTTGCAGTGCATTACATGAAGATTCCTGTTATGTGCATGGAATGAAATTTGCTTTTATGAAGAATCACTTTTTGAAATTAACAGGTGGTAGCTTTTGCTTTTCCTACGTGAATGTTGTTTTTCAAAAATAGCCTTTGTTTACAATCAATTCCATAAGAGAAAAAGTGATTTTGTGAGAAAAAGGTCAACAAAAGGCTTACATCAGTCAAAAGCCAGCTTATCTACAGTTATTTCAGGTTGTATGGTAGAACTTATTTTGTTTCTTCAGTGAACCACATACTCTGGATGGATAATGCTTCTATGTAGGTGGCCATTGTATACTATTGTTTGTACCATTTTACAGGTTTTAGTAAAATTACATGTAGACATGTCTGGGTTTTTACTAAAATATATCTTTATTTACTTGTTTTTTTCTTTATTTTTATCTATTAATTTGAAGATGGGTGCATGGCTGGACGGTTGCTTCAAAGAGCAGTCCATAAGCAACTTATCTGCCTGTATGTTGACTTACTACTTTTCACTACTGCCCTCCTACAGTGTACTTACCAAAGAGGGCTAGTGATGTGTATGGGACAGCAAGAGTTTTATTGAAGTGGGGGATGGGGGGACATTCACCAGTGATAGGAGGTTGTGGTAGAGTTTGAGAGCAAATCTAGCCAAGTATTGAATTTTAGAGCCTTGGAATTTGTATTTCTTGCTCAAAACTGTACTGTCCCTTCCCTCTTGCTGGGTTGTCATTGATACATTATTTAGTTTTGAAGACCTTCATCTCAAAATGGCATCACAGTTTTGTTTATTTTTAAAGATGTGTCTACACTCAACTACACTACTGATTACAGCTGGAAGTGGAATTCAAAGGCAGACCAAGCAAGCAATTTTACTTACTTTGTGACAAAATCTTCAATTTTTCTTCCATTTCTAAAAAGGACTCCTTTGGTATAACTACCATCTCCCTATCATTATCTGCACTACATGTAGCTACACACTCTGTCTGAGAACCTGACTTTGACATAACTGGTCCTCTTCTCTTCGGAACTCGTCCGGGTGGGTTGAGATTCGACTGAACATACTTTGAACAGAAAATAAGTACTAAATTTTAGAAGGATTCTACACTTCAAGCTCACTGAAAATGTTTGTTTTCAATGTTGTTTTACATTTTAATTAAGACTTACTTAACGTGTTTAAATAAAGAATGGCACTTATGTCGTTCTAGCTGCACGCATCAGCGTTCAATCTTTATTTTCACATCACAAGTGTAAGTAAAATTAAAGAAATTAAACGTGAGAAAAACACTAACGTGGTGAAATGTCTTTCCATTGTTTTTATACTGCTGGAGAGCTTTTCTGCACACTTCACAAATGTCCCCCGATGTTTTCTCCTGTAAACCAAAACAGGCTTCCAAGTCGGCGTTTGACTGTACACTACGGAATGAAGTTCTTTGAGACTTTTTCCCACATATTATGCACCCCTGCTTTGACCTTTCTACACTTTCCGTCACGTTTACAATAATTAGTACACACAAAAGGAAAAACAAGTTTGTTTCCACCGCCATT
>CAXHUQ010000535.1:15000-43699 GCA_964020085.1 Micromussa lordhowensis | reverse complement strand
AAGTGCCTATGAAATGAAAAATCAAGCTATTAAAAAATAACCTTACTTAAAAGGGCTTCCAAAGCAAAAAAAAGGATGATTTTTTTCTTTTTCTGATATCTCCTTTCCTTCCAGAGATATTTAGGTTTCTTCTAATATGCAAAATAGGTATTGATGACATCACAAGGTGTGAGGTTTAAGGCTCAAAACACAAAATTAACAATATCTCTGGTAATAATTGGACAATCTACTTCAAACTTGCCAAGCTTATTGCACCCAAACAAATACACCAGCCGGTGTATATTTTGATGTTGCTATGGCAACACGATCGGTTCCAGATCTCTGTCATGCAGAAATGATAATTCCTGTAATCAACAAAGATTGTCTGCTTCCTTTAGTTCGATTAGGAGACCTAGTGTGAGACCTTTGTAAATTTGTTTCAAAAAGAGCTAAGTATTTTGCCCTGTACGGTGAGGAAAGAGGAAAGAGGCTGGAACCAAGACTATCACCATGGCAACAGCAAATTATGCACCATGTTGTGTATTGTATGTGGCTAAATGGCCAAGCAAAGTTTCCATTGCGTTGCTTCATTCTTTCCAGAGATATGCTTGGTTTTGTGTCTTGACCCTCACAAACACACCTTGTGACGTCATCAGTACCTAATTTGCATATTAGAAGAAACGTGAATATCTCTGGGAAGAAAAAAGATATTGAAAAAAGAAAAACGTCATCCTTCTTTGCTTTGAAAGGCTTTTTCAATAAGCCTATTTTTTAATAGCTTGATTTTTAATTTCACAGGCACTTTAATAGGTTAGGGCACTTATAAATATCAAATTTGTATAGGCACTTACTGTGCATCAAAAGATGATATAAAAAAATGGGAATTTAAAAGTTTGCAACGTAAATTCCCAACAATTTTGCAGCAGCTCATGATATATACTTATGTATTTTATAATGGTCAATATTTTGCTCACCTCTTTTGACTTGCCAAGATTCTGTGCAATTTTCTGCATTATATCAAGGAGAATCTCAGCAGCTTTGCCAGCTACAAGTGTCAGGTCTTTATCAGTTGTTCCTCTATTGTAGGTTCTCGTCAAGTTCTCCTCTAGTGCTTTTCCAGTCCTGGATCCCATTAGCAGCTGTGCATTTTCCTGTATCTCCGAGGCCTGGTGGTGTGGCTGAGTACGTGATCGCAATAAGGAGTGCCAAATTTCAACCTTAATTTCAGTAAAAAGTGTCAGAAAGCTTTCTTTTCTTGCATAATATTGAGGAAAGTTCAACTTCTGGTGGAGCAGGTCACTAAGCATAGAGAGTGTTGACTTGTCATAATGTCGCCTTTCCCAAATTATAAACATCAGTAAAAACCTGAACATTACTGAAAAGTAAGAGTCAAGTGCTCCTGAACGAAATATCACAGTGTAATGGAAGAAAACCAAGGGGATCACTTCTTCCAGAATGTGTAGGATACAAACAAATTCAAGGTCTTTGCACATGCAAAATTTTCTCAACACTTTCTCCCTTATCATGATCCAGCCGCAGAGCACAGCCATTAAAAGCATCTGTACACGGAATGGCTTGGGTCGATGGGGAAGAACAGAACCAAAAATGTCTTTGTACACTCGGGCAAAAAAGAAATTGTAAATTGAAATGAGATCCTCCTGGCTATTAAGAGACACATGGAGAGGGCCTTGTTCAGGCATTAAGGAAATGAGGATATGTTCTGGAGTTTGCTGGGCAATTATCTTCTTTTGATAGAACCATGTTGGCCAATCACCTGGACTAGGAACTGCATAGTTGTCGAGGTAGGTTCTTAGATCAGGACAACAATTTAAAATATGTTGGAGTGCAGTGCTGTAGTCTTCCATACTCTTTAGGTTTTGTTCAAATTCATCGACAAGAACACATGAATTTAGTGTGTTTAACTCCTCATTAGCGAGACCAGAGTAGAGTCTAAAAATTAATAAGAATTCAAATGTCAGTTAATTGGCCATGATACTCAAGACAGTGCTCTAAGAAAATTTACAAGGAGCCCAAAGCCTTAAAACTAAGAAATCCAGGTCGCCCAGCATAAAGCTTACAGAATGTATATGAAAAAAAAACAAGTTTATCTGGTTGCCCAAAGGCAAAAGTTAGTTGCCTGAGGCATCTGGGCACCCTTAGAGCAGAGCCCTGATACTCTATAAAAAAGAGTATTTTTTATGAGAATTCAAAGTCTCAAATTGACAAAATTTTTGTAATAATAATATTTCAAGAATGAATCCTAGCTGAGGTTTTGAAAACAATCTTGTGTTTTGTTAACTTGCACATGTCTAAACTACAGTACTTAATTTAACTTTCTTTGAATGGCATAGCAGTCTTTATAAAATGAAAATAAAACTCATCGGGTATTTAACTGGAACCAGTAATAACATTATTTTGTTACTTTGGACTAAAGTAATTGAGGGAAACAAGGAAAAAAAGAATAAATTACCTTATATAAAATTTTGGTGACAAGTTAAGGGGGTAGACCCTTAACTACCAAATGGTTACTACAGATAACTTCTAACCGTCATATCTTAGGCTCCCTTACTATCCTGGGTTTAGTTTTAGGCCATGTTTGTTCTTTTAGAGGTTGCTGTCAGTTTTGTAACTCATGACCATATTTGGTGAGTCACGTGACCAGAATACAAAAACCGTATAAACTCACGCAGCTTACATCTTTCTCTGTTGAAACCAAAGCCAACGGGTAGAGTGTATCGAAAAGCAAATTCTGTAGCATTGACTTGTTGGAATTCGCATAATTTTACTGAAAAAGCTGTGACAAAATTTTTGTGATGTCATAACTTCTTAAATACAGTACCAAAGTGATGACGTCACAAAAACCCTTTTTTAATTATGGGATATGATGTCATATTCTTATAGAGGATCCTAAGTGATGCCCTCATACCACAAATTAGCTCTGAATTGAAATTCCCAATGGAGATATAAGGGATCAAAGTCTCATAGCATCCCATACAAACCCTTCAAAATTTGTTCTGGTCCCTTCAATTTGGAACCAGCTCAAAATTAGAGAGATTTAGATGGGGCAGTATCAAACTTTCATCCTTTATATTTCGGCTGAGAATTACAATTAAGAGGTAATTTTTGCCAAGGACCCTTTCCTAAGAATGCTTTACTTGAAAATGCCACCAAATCCCATAATTTCACAAATTTATTTTTTTGTGACGTCACACTTCGGTACTCTATAACATGAATTTCAACAAATCCATGCTACAGATTTTGCGTCTTAATACACTTTACCCGTTAGCGTTGATTTCAATGGAGAAAAATGTAAGCTGCGTGAGTTTATGCGGTTTTTGTATTCCGGTCACATGACTCACCATATATGGTCATGACTACTGAAAGTGAAGGCAATCTCTAATAGAAAAAAACATGACCAAAAACTAAACCCATGATACTAATGTAGTTAAGGGTCTCCCCCCTTAATTTAGTGCTAAATTAAAGTGTCGCCAAAATGTCATGTAATAAGTAACCTGTGGGCTCTCTGAGGAAAGATTTCACCTTCCTTAGTCAGGATGATCAAGTTTAAGCAATTGATGTGGCTTAAATGTACAAAGTAACTTACCTGAACTGTTGCAATTGTTTTTTGGTGTCTTTAGGTTTGATGTGTCTATATTCATCTGGAAGTTGGCAAAGAAAACTTGCGTTGCATGACTGCATTCCTGAATTTACAATGGACCTCGCATGTGCTAGTACAATTCCACCTCTGCAGACGTACTGATTCCTATTGATGACAACTGATGGACTGCTATGTATTTTTGATCTGTTCTGTGGCAGGGGGATGGCACTTGGACCCGTTTCAAAAATATCTAGTAGACTAGAAGCCATATGAGTGGCGATGGACAGTTTCAGTTGAGTTGGCATTTTTACTGTATAAATATTGTGGTAGTCATCTAGGAGACTGATGATGAGGTGTTTATTCTGAATATGAAAATAAATATGTACACCTGGTTGGTACCGAACAGTTTGTAATAATCTAATGCTGGTTTCTTTCACTTATTTTCATTGCCATTTCTATTAAAAGAGTAACATTCAAAAGTGGATCAAGGACTGAAAGAAAGATGTAAATAAATTACAAATAGGCTTTCGACACACGTTTCTGAAATGAAAGAAAAATTACATGTCCCAAGCAGGATTTGAACCCGCGTCTCCCCGCTACAAGTCGGAAAAAGAAAAATGTCCTGTGGAATTGACTTGCCATGACTTGCCATGTATCCAGCGTGGTTGACCCGATGGTGTGGGGGATATCACACCCGACTAGTAACAGGGAGACACAGGTTCGAATCCTGTTCGGGATGTAATTTTTCTTTCATTTCAGAGAAGTGTGTTGAAAGCCTATTTTTAATTTATGCCCACCTGGGCACTGTCAAACTTAAGGAGTTAGTGGAGTACTTACCAACCCACAACCAAACTTTTACACCTATCCAAGGAAGGGGGGTGGGGTGGTGGGCCGGGCAAAAATTGCAAAGCTTTAGAGCGAAGGTGCCAGCGAAATGAGCCTTGCGAATGATAGCAAGCAGCAAACTGCATGTAGAGGTCACGAGGAGCCCTGCGAGGGGCCTGAGCCACCCCAAGCTTTAATTGGCCAGCAGGAGCAGGCTGCTGCATATAGCCATCTGAAAGTGTCCCTGCAAACCACCAAGGTTGCAAGTGAGTTGCCTGCGTCCAAAGGCTGCCAAAGAGCATTGCTGCGAGGTTCACTTTGCCTAAATTACATTGCCACATAAAACGTTAGCCAACTGCCAGTATCAGTAGCCTCTGGTGTCAGGGATAGTTATTGGTTCAATTAATTGTGAACAATTCCGTAACAAAGGATATCATGGGCATTTTGGGGGGGATGCAGAGGGGGGTGGGGATGGGGAGAGGGTAATCACATTAGAGTGTTTGGCCTGAGGAAAAAACACAACTTTAATATCTTCAGTAATGATAAAGGAGTTCATTGATGATAACACTCACAAATGTGATTTCCTCCTCCCTCTCCTCATAGGTGTGCCAGCCAAGGGGGGGGGGGGGAGAGGATGGAAGGGGCCAGGCATCTTTCAGGCCAAATGCTTATAATTCGGGCAAAAGCATTTGGAGAAAACAAAAACAATTCCCATTAGTAAAAAGGGCACCACCCTCCAAAGTCCAAAGGTACTCATATGCCTATGTGCCCCTCCAGTACCAGCAAAGCAACTTTAATAACCTTAGTATTGTTCCATGTTGATCACTGACTTTTGTGATTTTTTAGGCTCCTACAGGAGCCGTTTTTTGCTCATGCTGCTCAGCAGTTTGCTCTCCTGGCTGTCAGCTGGTTTAGGAGCCAGTGCTACTTCCTTTGCCTCCATGTAGCTCCCTTCTCTGGAATGAAGCAGCTTTTTCCATTGAACACTTCCAAATCTAGGTCTCTTCTGTCCACTGCTGGGGTCACAATTAGGACAATAGTTCTCCATGTATTTCAATAATGATCATGCTCATGCTATTGCTAGCCACAAGGTAAATAATAAAAATTAATATTATTGGTGCAATCATGAATAACTTCCCCTTAACCTTTTAGATCATGTACATTCCAAACTCAATTACAAAAAAAACACACACAAAATTGTTACTTTTATCATGTTCAGCTCACCAAAACAGCCTTCTTCACTTGTTTTTTTAAAAACGTGTTGCACTTTTCTCTGATAGTTTTCTTGTGACGATCTGTTGTACGTGGTGATGAGCCATAGCCCAGAACAGGTCCTGAGTTTAGGCCAGATCTAGTTGTACCATGACTGTGCAAAAAAATGGCCAGGTCCTTTTGTAATGCAGATGTCTTTTGAGACCTGGTTATTGTAAGGTCAATAAAATACAGTCATAAAAGATACATAAAGTAGTATCCTGTGTGCCTATTTTTAGCAGAGTCGTGTCTATAATACCCTATTTTTAGTTTGCACATTCATGGTATTTTTGGGCAATGTTAGTATTAATTAACAATAAGACTACAAGCCTGAGCTTTCTGTGAGGAAATAATCAATGAGGTGTAGCTGAGTTGACAATCACTCATAGAAAACGAGGGCTAGTAGTCGTAATTGTTTTAGTAGAAACTCTAAAGGATTGCAGTCCAAAGCCTACAATATTGTGTACTTTCAACATAACAATCAAGAAAATCCTGCATGCGGCTGTTTTCTATCAGCGAACAGAAAGCAGTTTGGGAACCAACCAGATTTGCGGATTTCCAATAGAACACTGCTGAGTTTCTACTAATTACAATTGTTACTTTTTAGCTACGATGCTGCATCCACTGGCATCTAGGAGGAGTCTTGGTGAGCTAGACCATTTACTTGGTACCAGCTGTATGTGAAATCTGTCCTGTATGCTGCAAAGATTTAACATTATTTAACATTATTTTATTCCTTACTGTATATGCAACTCATGTCAAACCTTCGTCTTCCTTCTCATGAGTCCTTCTAATTTAATTTTGCTCAAATATTGTTACTTTTCAAACAATAGACTACCACTCATTTGGTGTTTTCGACAGTATTGCCTACTACCGGCACCCAAACATATCAATAATAATTATTACCATTCATGTAGGGTAGTAAACATTAACATAAGCTCAAGTGCAGTCTTTCTTTACAAAAAGCCATCAATGAATGAATTTATGTTATCTTCTCATTATGTCTTTTTTTATAATATTATGCATGGACTGATATAATTGATAATATGTATACAAAGGCAGTCTTCAGGGTACCTGTTACTGGAACATTTTTAGTATTTCAATTTAGTCACAGCTATTTTGATAGGATGAGGGTTTGTCAAACTCTTGAAAGAGGAAGGCTGACAGGAATGGTCTTATTAATAAATAAGTATTTCCACTGCAGTAAAACCAAGTGAAGCATACCCCCCTAGAGTACATTAATGAAATGATTATTTGAAAATTGAACCGTTAATTCGTTTCAATAATGGAGGAGTAATGCCTTCATGTTTCAAATGTTTGAATTGAAAATCAATTTCTGTTTGCCTTTTACCAGAGAGACTTTATCCCTGTCATTTTCAATCCAAACATTTGAAAATTAAATGCATTATTCTGGCATTATTGGAACGACTTAATGGTTCAATTTTCAAATAATCATGTCATTAATGTACTTTAGGGGGTACGCTTCACTTGGTTCAACTGTTAGTATATTTTTCCAAAAGAATGTGTAAATTGTTAGACATTATCATTCCACTAGTGGTGAGGAATGATTCCCCAGCAACTTACCTAAAGTAAGCCAATGTGTGTAGTAAAACTACAGTGCGCTGTTCCTGTAGACTTCGGCTTTCTTTGCTTAATCTTTCATCATCTCTCAGGATCGAGTTTAGTATAGTATCAAATAGACCAGGAGCATTTTCCTTGGCAAAATCCCTCATTAGAACTGGATTGTACAGGGGGGTTTTATTTTCCTCATGGTGGTGGTATAGCGCTAGTTGGAAATCTGCCACCAGTTTGTCAAAGGAATTTTCTGTTATTTGATAAATGTAAAATAATATAATCAAAATAAACCAAATGACATTAATGGACCCACTGTACAGAAGGATTTGAAATATTTTCTTTTTCCTTTCTTTGGTTTTATTTTTTATTTTTTTTTTGGGGGGGGGGGGGAGGCCTTTATCAACTTGCCTGATTGAGCATAAATGTAATGGTGTAAATATGACCTTCACGTCAAATTGTTATTGTTATATCCATGTGTTCTTGTAAATGTGTTCGTAATAAGGTCAAATATTTTTATTTTATATTTTTGAACTGGAAATCAGTCCACCTCTCACTCTTGTAAGCCCCACCCCGCCATTACTAACAGGCTGTTGTAACTGTCATTGTTAATTTTCTGAAAGAAATTATGTTTTGTGGAATATTGCTTGAGTATTTGATTTATCAATTGCCACTCACTTTCGAACGAGTTCAGCTTGTTGAAGGCCTCGGACATTCTCGACCAAATGGAGGCATCAAGAAGAACATCGCCTTGTTCATTAACCTGGACAGACCCGAATCTAGTTTGGATGGAATTCCACACCTCGAAACCTCGAATATTGTTGTTGTGTTCAAGGATTGCTAGCCTATTTGCTAGCATAACAAAGTTCCTTTTTAATGTTTGAAGATGGCTTTTACAGCGTTCCTCACTTTCTTGTGCGTGGGCAAGTGCACAACGAGACTCGCGAAGTGCTTCGGCCAAAACCAACAGAGGAGATTTTATTACACTGCAAACCTAAAAGTGAAAAGAAACGTTTTATATATAGCGAAAAGCCTCAAAAGTACTTTTTCCGGCAGGAATATTACAACAAGATTTCTGTTCTGTATTTATACAGCGAAAACCAGATCCCCGCTGACTTTTTAGAAGATAATTTAATTTTACAAAATAACAACAGGGAAAACCCCCGGTGTGCGACATTTGCAGACTGCAGACTGCAGACTACATTTGATTTAGGTCTAAATAGCACTCTGGTTAGCCTGAATATCAGTCAGGTTAGCCTGAATAGCACTCGGGTTAGCCTGTTTACGGTTAGCTATTGGTAATGGAAATGGGAATACAAAATTTTAGTTAAAAAGTCTACAGTCTGCAGTCTGCAAGTGTCGCACACCAGAAACCCCTCACCTTCTCGAGTGTTTCGCTCGCGCACGGTCGACTCGACTCCTTCCCAGCTGAAATTATTTTTCCTTCTACGGTCCGCTGTGTAGAAGACAATTAAAATAATTAAGGATATTTTCAGGCTAACTGAAGATGAAAATTTAAATGAGGAGTACAAAAGTGGAAACAGTTTAAAATTAAAGCGTCTCACCTTTCTTGATAAACCTTCTTGAAAGCCCCCCATGGACTTAAACTCTTCGTTTGCCTTCTCTTTGCATAAATTGCACCACCTCGTCCCCGGTATATAACCCTCTCTCGTTCTTCCCACACTGTCAAATATTTGAAAAAGCCTTTCCGGGATAGGATGCAAGTGCAAAAAATTACTGTGTCCCCAGGAAGATGGACACGAACACCTGGTGCTATCCTCCTGCAAAACCCTGAATCTGTGCCGCTCGCACAAGTAGGAACCACACGGAATACCTCCAGCCCTCGATAATCTCTTGCCAACAGGCTTTAAAATCCCTCGACAATCTCTCCCACTCTCCCCTTCTTTACTACATTTCTTGCCATCAAGCTGCGCGTCAATGAGTACAGTAGTCAAAATCACCCAGTAACAGTAAAACCATAAGCTTATTGCAAAACTCTTGGAAACCATGTTAGTTCACACAAACCCAACCCAGCCAAAAACAAACTTACGACGAGAATTTTTCAAACCTCAAAAACACCTCCTGTGAGAGCACAGTTCCTTCTGGGAGAACTTTTCTGGATTAACTACTAACTGTTAAACGAATGCTGAAAGTATTAACCTTAACTTTTCATTAACGACCTTAACTTTGAGACTCAAAGTGAAATTTTTTCTCTTTTTCATACATTTCTTTGTAATTTTTTTCAAATTTCGCGGCAACAACTGCGCACGCGCGCCGGTAGGTACTTCATATATGATACCCTATAATGTACCGTTATATATATTATACTTACTCTCTTATATTCCTCGAGGTACTTTGACTTCTTGAGGTTCTTCTATTACTTGACGCTCTTGGGCTTCTTGAGGTTCTTGGGCTACTTGAGGTACTTGGGCTACTTGAGGTTCTTGGGCAACTTGAGGTACTTTGGCTACTTGAGCTTCTTGGGCTACTTGAGGTACTTTGGCTACTTGAGCTTCTTGGGCTACTTGAGCTTCTTGGGCTACTTGAGCTTCTTGGGCTACTTGAGCTACTTGGGCTACTTGAGCTTCTTGGGCTACTTGAGCTTTTTGGGCTACTTGAGCTTCTTGGGCTACTTGAGCTTCTTGGGCTACTTGAGGTACTTCGGCTACTTGAGGTTCTTGGGCTACTTGAGCTTCTTGGGCTACTTGAGCTTCTTGGGCTACTTGAGCTTCTTGGGCTACTTGAGCTTCTTGGGCTACTTGAGCTTCTTGGGCTACTTGAGCTTCTTGGGCTACTTGAGCTTCTTGGGCTACTTGAGGTTCTTGGGCTATTTGAGCTTCTTGGGCTACTTGAGGTTCTTGGGCTACTTGAGCTTCTTGGGCTACTTGAGCTTCTTGGGCTACTTGAGCTTCTTGGGCTACTTGAGCTTCTTGGGCTACTTGAGGTTCTTGGGCTACTTGAGCTTCTTGGGCTACTTGAGGTTCTTGGGCTACTTGAGCTTCTTGGGCTACTTGAGCTTCTTGGGCTACTTGAGCTTTTTGGGCTACTTGAGCTTCTTGGGCTACTTGAGCTTCTTGGGCTACTTGAGGTTCTCGGGCTACTTGAGGTTCTTGGGCTACTTGAGCTTCTTGGGCTACTTGAGGTTCTTGGGCTACTTGAGCTTCTTGGGCTACTTGAGCTTCTTGGGGCACTTGAGCTTCTTTGGCTACTTGAGCTTCTTGGGCTACTTGAGCTTCTTGGGCTACTTGAGGTTCTTGGGGCACTTGAGCTTCTTTGGCTACTTGAGCTTCTTGGGCAACTTGAGGTACTTTGGCTACTTGAGGTTCTTGGGCTACTTGAGCTTCTTGGGCTACTTGAGGTACTTGGATTTCTTGAGCTTCTTGGGCTACTTGAGCTTCTTGGGGCACTTGAGCTTCTTTGGCTACTTGAGCTTCTTGGGCTACTTGAGATACTTTGGCTACTTGAGGTTCTTGGGCTACTTGAGGTTCTTGGGCTACTTGAGGTACTTTGGCTACTTGAGGTTCTTGGGCTACTTGAGCTTCTTCGGCTACTTGAGCTTCTTGGGCTACTTGAGGTACTTGGATTACTTGACGTTCTTGGGCTACTCGAGGTTCCTGGGCTACTTGAGGTTCTTGGATTACTTGATGTACTTGGATTACTTGAGGTTCTTGGGCTACTGGAGGTTCTTGGGCTAGTTGAGGTTCTTGGATTACTTCATGTACTTGGATTACTTGAGGTTCTTGGGCTACTTGAGGTTCTTGGCCTACTTGAGGTTCTTGGGCTTCTTGAGGTTCTTGGGCTACTTGAGCTTTTTGGGCTACTTGAGGTTCTTTGGCTACTTGAGGTTGTTGGGCTACTTGAGGTACTTGGATTACTTGAGGTTCTTGGGCTACTTGAGGGTCTTGGACTACTTGAGGTTCTTGGGGTTCTTGAGGTTCTTGGGCTACTTGAGGTTCTTAGGGTACTTGAGGTTCTTGGGCTACTTGCGGTTCTTGGGCGGCTTGAGCTTCTTGGGCTACTTGAGGTTCTTTGGCTACTTGAGGTTCTTGGGCTACTTGAGCTTCTTGGGCTACTTGCGAGCTACTTGAGTTAATTGGACTACTTGATTTACTTAATTTTCTGGAAATGGTGATGATTAGGCAAGCTTGAGATCTTTAGCCAGTTGACTTTGTACTCGATACTTTATTATCGAGACCTAACAAGTACTTTTGTAAAAAGCTCTCTGGGGAAAGACCTAGTTTACCTTGAGATCTTAAATAATTATGCATGCGTATTTGCTATCGGTACATTTTATGTCACGAAAAAAATGATAATGAAATTATTTTAATCATTGTCAACATTAAATGTTTTCTTTCTCATTAGATGTTCATAGCGCTGGTTTACAGGTACAACGTAATCATTAGCACATGCCCAAGCTCATATAAGCACTAGAATCTTACACAGGTATAAACCGACAGAAATGGCTAAAACGCTCCATGCTTCACAAAACATATTGATTAAATCCTTAATTCTATTACAGTGATAAAAACTGAAGTGGGTTGAGGCATTTTTATTATTTGTTTTTGTTTAATTAACATATCACTAATTACTTTTCACTATGATAATCAAGCTGCTGTTATTTTATTGTAGAGATTAAGTAACATATCTGTTGGCATTTGCAAGAAACAAACGCCGTGTTTATAAAATGAGATAATCTTACAACTGGAAAGTTCACTCTTGGTACACCTCATGGACAACATAAGTTTTGGTGAGTAAACGTGATGGTTGGAAAACAAATGCTTGCCCAGAGTGAAGGAAGTTGCTTGGGAGGGAGGGTGATACTCCCAGACCTCGCTTCTGAGTAGTTATATCTATTTCTCCCAGTAGACTTGGCGTCTGTTTCTTTAGGCACGTTTTATGACAGGCCCGGAGGTTATAGACATATTCGGCTGACTTGTTTACATCCTTGTATTTCGATCATGTGACGATTCATTTGGGAAGTTACAACTGCTCTGTTTGCACATACCCTCATGCGCGTGGCGAACTACACAATAGACCAATTTTCGATATATTAAAATTCAGCCCGAAACAACAGACTTAGCACGAGGTTCCGGGGAATAAACCACACAAACTCTTATTCCCCGGCGGCTCGTGCTGAAGGCTATTGTTTTAGCCTGAATTTTAATATATCGAAATTGGTTTATTGTACCCTTGGATATCAACAAGGCTGTAAACACGTTAGCCGAATACGTCTTGGTTCCCCTTCATTCAAAGCAGCACTGAAATGCCATTCGTATACAAGTAAATAGCATCTCTCTTTTTTGTTTGCTTCATTTTGAAACAACAACTACTAGTTTTTTAGTGCCTTAAAATGTCTAGGTGTATCTTGCTTGTCAATAAATTATGTTAATGTGGGAATCAAAGCTCACGGCCAAACGGCCCGAAGATGGGGCGAAAACGTTATGCCACCATAATTTTTAATCCAGGAGTATTTCACCAAGGAATAAGTCGGCTTTCAGGAACTTCATTTTAACCCCCAAATAGCTTACCCGGGAATGGGGAATTCAATCGTGGATTGAAGTCCAATCAAAGTTTGTTAAATGGGGTTTCCAGTATCTTCTTCGTTTAGAAAATGATCTTGTTATTCAACTGTAGGAAAGTTTCCGGGAAGGCGCGAAAACGTCAGCTTGGGCAAAAATACACCAATTTCTTTTATTGTTGTGGGGGAGTGGGGAAGGGTGGATTGCGGGTATAAACAAAATATGTTTCACTAGAATGCTGGGTCGCTGTAAGAAAAATGAAATCATATTTGAGGAAATTAATGCGTAGCACAGTCCTATCGGAGCTAGTGCATGAGAACATTTCTTTATATTCATCTGGGCTCGGTTATGAAATATTAGAAATAACATTAGCCTTGGAAGATGGATAAATGGCTATTATGACTTTAATTTTATTACTTAGGCTAATGCTCGGAGGGAATGTTGTAACTCTTCAGTTTCATCTGCTCTTTGGGACAGCAGTTTTACTGTAAACACGGTTATTTTTTTCCTGGGGGAAATTTCTTGCAGGATACTTTATTGAATCATGAATCTGTATACATGTAATCCCCGACCCAGTAGCAGACAATGAAATTAGATTCATAATTCTCCGTACTTGAACAATAAGTAACCATTACTACAAAAATCATCAAGATCAAAATTTTATGAACCACTGAAGGTTAATTCTTTGATTTTTGAGTCGATGGGTTGCATTTTTGGTCTGTACTACGAAAAACCGTAGGGAGCTTTAGCAAGAACAACGGCGACGCCGTGGACGACGCCCGTAAAAAAGTGAACCTAGATCCGTTTGTCTATTGGTCTCAAAACTAGTTTAGGCGTAATATATAAAGATAGCGTTCAATTTCAAAAGAAAATGCGAAAAATTAGCCGTCGTGGTTCACGTTCTCCAAAATACGCAGAACTTTGTCATTTTGCGTTGTTATTTGCAGAGGACAGCTACGAAATGTAACAAGATTTCTAACGCATGAGCACAGCCATTGTGCTGCTAATTTATTTCTTTGGTGACGTTCTCGTTTACCGTTGCCGTTGTGGTTTGCTAAAGCTCGCTAATTAACTCCACCTGGGCCTCCCTAAGATTGATAAAGAAAACTTTCAAAGGGCCGTTTTAAAATGTCCCGAAAAAGTCTTGTCCCCCGCAAACCATTTCAAAAAGTACGATCCTCTTTTTAAAAGCTGGTCTCTTCGATATCCTTGGCGCATATTTCTTTCGAAGATATAGATAGACGAACTAAGCTCTAAACAACTGATTCATTAATGCGCAAAGAAGTAACTGGAACTCAAAAAGGGCAGCAGTAGATTGACAACATGTAATTGATGTTACGGATTTGCTTTATTCAATTCTTACAATGATTTAATGTCAAGTCTAGCTGAAATGAAATACGGGATACTGCATTCTAAACCGCATCCGATCCTATTTTTTTGAAACTCTCCTCCTTTTTTCTGTAAAGAAACAAGAAAAAAATAATTGAAGTCAGTCTGGAGAATTGGCACGAAGAAGTTTGCAGTGAGCTCTTGCGAAGAGCAAACATTTGCCATCATTTTTAAACAATGTATTTAAAATCCTAGAGGATACCATGTGTGCTTTTCGTTCATGCGTGTAGTATCCAGCAAGGAGCCAAAGATAGATTTTCCTAGCATCTGTTTGGATAGCGTGACTCTCTAGCAAATGTGATTTAAGTGGTTACACTTCCATAGAAATTAAGATGCGCTTAGTCTTGCCATGGAAATAATATTGTTCTGACTGGCTTACTCTTACCCAAGACATTTCCAGGGTGCAGGGTGTCCTGGAGGCCAAAAACTTCATTTCGTTTTCTTCCTAAGATAAACAAGATGGACAGAGAATAGAAATTTAGTTGTATGATTTGGAAAACACCTTTAACCTTTTTGTGGGCACAGAAAAATGTTTTGAATGTACCTTTTTTTCCAGTTTTCCTCGCTTGTTTCCCTTTCGCTTGTTCTTCAACTTCTGTTTTTGAGGCACACAAGATGTTAATTTTATTTGCTCTTATTGTTGTTGTCGCATGAATTACAAAACAAAATTGTTATTACTGCCTCCATACTACTACCACTACGAACTTTCTAGTACTCCTTGTAAAAAGATTGATCAGTCACCTAAGGCCCAGCTACAATATGTTGTTGAGTCTGTTAAGGTCTGTTCACTTCCTTTTCATGTGTATTTTTAGTTTTTTTCTTCTTTAACTTCTTATGTTGTGTGCAAAAAAGTGGCCATTTAGCCGGCCAGAGCCTTACTATTTTCTGCAAACAGTAGTATATGTTAGATCCGGAAAAATGAAAGTCATTAAAGAAAGGCAATCTTACCTGCTCGTTCAGCTTCTTTTGCAAGGATCTCTGCATCCAACCTCTACCAGAGGAATAAAAGCAGTATTATAGGAATATACATGTACTTATTCCAAAAATTTAGACAGGCGCTTCAGGAAATTGGGAAAAATGTGATTTGCCTTTTTGGGGACAGCAACCTTTCCCCACATTTCAGGCTGAATTGCATTCTTCAGACGTCGATAAACATCGAGGTCTGGTTTGATTAAAAAACCGCTTGAAGTGTTTATATGTATATATGGATGAATGTACATTATATCCATCTCTGCATGCATGGTGGCCTCCTCTGGGTTTATTGCTCCAAACAATATCAAAGTGTACAACATGCCAGTAGGCTATTAACTTCAATCTAATTGTTGATAACAAGAACAGAACAACAAATACCGTTTTCTCCTCCTCGCTGTCATCTGTTAAAAAAAGAACGAAAAATAAAAGGGGAAAACTGAGTTTTATTTGGAAATTGCTTAGTGGCACCTGTGCTAATTAGTTGAGGAGTACAAGTCACAAGGTTTCTTGCAGCATCCACTATCGATCACTATCACTTCCAAGTTCATGCAACCATTTACTATCAGTCGCAGTACTTACCAAAAAATACTCCACTATTAGCACTAATTTACCAATAACCAAAAGGGACAAAAGCATGACTCTTAAGAACAACGGGGGAAACAGTAAAATTTCTTGTTTGTCCATGAACTTTTGAACAAATTATTACTGTAGCGCATTGTAGTGATTCAATTTAACTGTCTAACTGAACGAGGTATCAGGAAAAACTGTGCGCACGGGCAAAACATATATCTCGTGGTGATCTTTTTGTGCAGTTTAGCAGGAACAGTTGTGCACATACCGTCATCAGAAATCACTGACATGTCAGGTCCCTGTTGACTCTGCATGGCATCTGAAATGTGTAAATCGTACAAGAAAGTACACACTGGTTAAGAGTTATTTGGTTCCAAACCAAAATAATTAGGCGTTTGTTCATGACACAGACAGAGTAACGAACCTGCAAGTTTGGTTAACTGAAAAGGGCCCTAAGTCTAGATATAAACTGAAGTGCAGGCTAAAATGGACACTTGCTGCAGGAATACATTCTATGTTAAATTTTTCATTTGTTTATCAAGGGAATGAAATTCACATTTTGGGCTTTTAACCTTGGGGTTTCTCAACTTTGCTTCATTTCAATCACTAGCCAGCATGAAGGATTAAATTATTAGTGATTAAATTTTACAGTTAGAGAATTAACTGTTACGGCGGTGAACGAGGTATCAGGAAAAACTGTACATGTACGCACCGGCAAAACGTATATCTCGTTGTGGTCTTTTTGTGCAGTTTAGCAGGATCAATTGTGCACATACCTTTATCAGAAATCACTGACATGTCAGGTCCCTGTTGACTCTGCATGGCATCTGAAATGTGTAAATCGTACAAGAAAGTACACACTGGTTAAGAGTTATTTGGTTCCAAACCAAAATAATTAGGCGTTTGTTCATGAGACAGACAGAGTAACGAACCTGCAAGTTTGGTTAACTGAAAAGGGCCCTAAGTCTAGATATAAATTGAAGTGCAGGCTAAAATGGACACTTGCTGCAGAAATACATTCTATGTTAAATTTTTCATTTGTTTATCAAGGGAATGAAATTCACATTTTGGGCTTTTAACCTTGGGGTTTCTCAACTTTGCTTCATTTCAATCACTAGCCAGCATGAAGGATTAAATTATTAGTGATTAAATTTTACAGTTAGAGAATTAACTGTTACGGCGGTGAACGAGGTATCAGGAAAAACTGTACATGTACGCACCGGCAAAACGTATATCTCGTTGTGGTCTTTTTGTGCAGTTTAGCAGGATCAATTATGCACATACCTTTATCAGAAATCACTGACATATCAGGTCCCTGTTGACTCTGCATGGCATCTGAAATGTGTAAATCGTACAAGAAAGTACACACTGGTTAAGAGTTATTTGGTTCCAAACCAAAATAATTAGGCGTTTGTTCATGACACAGACAGAGTAACGAACCTGCAAGTTTGGTTAACTGAAAAGGGCCCTAAGTCTAGATATAAATTGAAGTGCAGGCTAAAATGGACACTTGCTGCAGGAATACATTCTATGTTAAATTTTTCATTTGTTTATCAAGGGAATGAAATTCACATTTTGGGCTTTTAACCTTGGGGTTTCTCAACTTTGCTTCATTTCAATCACTAGCCAGCATGAAGGATTAAATTGTTAGTGATTAAATTTTACAGTTAGAGAATTAACTGTTACGGCGGTGAACGAGGTATCAGGAAAAACTGTACATGTACGCACCGGCAAAACGTATATCTCGTTGTGGTCTTTTTGTGCAGTTTAGCAGGATCAATTGTGCACATACCTTTATCAGAAATCACTGACATGTCAGGTCCCTGTTGACTCTGCATGGCATCTGAAATGTGTAAATCGTACAAGAAAGTACACACTGGTTAAGAGTTATTTGGTTCCAAACCAAAATAATTAGGCGTTTGTTCATGAGACAGACAGAGTAACGAACCTGCAAGTTTGGTTAACTGAAAAGGGCCCTAAGTCTAGATATAAATTGAAGTGCAGGCTAAAATGGACACTTGCTGCAGAAATACATTCTATGTTAAATTTTTCATTTGTTTATCAAGGGAATGAAATTCACATTTTGGGCTTTTAACCTTGGGGTTTCTCAACTTTGCTTCATTTCAATCACTAGCCAGCTTAAGGTGGCTCAAAACAGTTTCCAACACTTATATTTGGAAAGGTCGTTATAACCACTGTTTATCATTTGATGCTACAATCATGGTATCAAAAAAACTGCCCAATCATTGATGAACACGTTGTCATCATTTTCTTGACACAATAGGTTACCATAGCAACAGTATGACCTCTGAAAAACACCCTTAATTACAGCTTTAGGGGATTATAATTAAAAAATGGCACGGTAATTTTTTTTTTATATTATCAACTTTTGATAAGCATGTTAAGAGGCAACATTTGGCAAAGTTTAAAAAATTCTGTACATGGGGTTCAGAGCCACCTTAAATTTTCGAAAATTTAAGGTGGCTCTGAACCCCAAGTACAGAATTTTTTTTGAGCAACCTTAAATGCCATGCAATCTCATGAACAGGTTGGTTTCTAGGGATCATTTTCGCTGGAGAACTGTTTATACATACGTGATAACATACATGTAGTCTTTAAGTTTCTAGTTAGTATGCTTACTGGTAGGTCTACTTAAGTTTGGCTCTGTGTCTGCATTTTCCATCGTTGTCTTAGCCTAACAACAAAATAATAAGGAAGGATCAATTCACATGTGAGGCATTATGTAAAACGTTGACCTAATAATGAAAAAGGGAAAGGAAGAGTAAAGCAAAAGGAGTAGTTGTTGCTGTGCTCACATTAGAGAAAGACACCCCCCAAAAAATAATATTAATATTGATCATGCAAACTTACACTTGTTGTTGGTCCACTTCTTTCACTATGAAATGCTGTCAAAATAATAATAATAATAATACTCAATATCTACCATCTTACTTTAGCTGATTACAATTTTGCCTGGTAGCCTCTTTCCATTCAGGACTGTTAAAATTTGTACCATTTTAGAAGCAGCGAGTGGGAGTTGTTTTATGACACAATGATCTTGAAAACTAACCTGACATGCATGCATGTAAACAAAATTCACACTTAAGTATCTTTGGCCGGGTAAATCAGCACAATAATATGACTTAACAACAAAGTATCATACCACTGAGGGAATACTTACTAGGGTGAGAACAATTAGAAAAAATATGTAAAAAATAATACTGTCACTGATGTTTTGAATTCCCCATGCTTTGACTCAATTTACTGTTTGTTTGATTCAGTTCCTTTAATCCTCCATTGCCTCTTCACTGACCAGTTTTTTTATTCTTAAACTGACATCACATGGCTTACAAGACAATGAAATCCACTCGCCAAATTGGATTTTTGTTGTTGTCTGTAACAAGTTAGACTAGCTGTAATAGTCTCTAGCCCTGTGATGACAAGGGCAACAAGATTTTTTTAATAGGTAATTAGACCACTAATTGACCGAATTTCTTTAACTTTAATTGTCTTTTGGCTGCAGAATCAGTAATTAAATTAAGACAACTTAATTATGTATGAAGTTTATTAAGTTTACAAGCTACATTTCTCACCCTCATCCATCTTTCTCAGGAGTTCCCTGGGCAGCAGCAACCTTTGAATATGAAGGCACCCGGCACATTGCCCAACAATTGGGAAGGTGAGCCTGCCAACACATCCTTGCTTTGAAGCAGTGACAAAAGTTTTTAATACTTGCTCCCTCTCGCGACATCCAATAAACTTCATTGCTTCACTTACTTTGAAGCCAAAAACATCACCACATTTACATTTAGTTTTCATGGTAGCCTTTGGAAGGAAGAAACTTTTCACCTAAAAACACAATGCAAGAAAATGATGAGTAACAAGCACTTACAAATTCAGCTATGACAGGTACTTCAATATTGAATAATGAAATCATAGAATGAAATCCAACACACTGTATTTGCACTTCTTATCTCTTAGTGTTTTGATACGAAGCAGTCTGTTTACTATTATTAAAGTTAACTGTAGTTTTTAAAGGTCACATTATGCATTGTACAGTAATTGGTTGGTTTAGATATTGTTTGTACTGTAGGTTCTTGCTGTCAGAGTATTCACACATGCATCCCCATGTTTAAACTGTCACATTAATACTCATTATAAACAATTTCAACCCAAGAACATTATTTATAATCCCTTAGTTTAGAAACTCGAGTCTACATGGAAATACTGAAAGGGTAACACATCAAGTTGGCAACAATAACCTGGTGTGGTGATGCTGTGCATTGCACAACTATCTTTTCAATTAAAGAATTGAACTCTTGTTCCTCCTCAGGACTGTAAACAGTATGGCTTGTGGCAGACTCTCCCTCATTGAGCAACCCATGCACACTGGGTAAGATGGAATTCACGAAGTAAGTCTTCACCTGGGTGAAGTATTCCTCAAGGCCCAGCTTTTCTAGAATCTAGTAAAAAGTAAAATGTACACCTCATCTTGGGCTATTATTATAATTATATGCTTGCATGCATAACCTTCGAAGTGTGTGTATTTTCCACACTTATTTTTGGTTATTAAGGAAATTCACAAGTCAAATATACCAAAATGTGACAGGTACATTTCTTAGCTTCTGGAGGTTGCACCAAAATTGAAGGGCTTCGTGCAAAAAGGGCGTATATCGCTTTTTTAGCGGATTTTCATTTTTTTCTGCAGGATCAAGCTAATTTTTGGCAGACTGACTTGTGTTGACATGAAAAACATTGTTCCATAATTGATTTTGTTGGTTTGCACTTAGTTTACGGAACAATATTTTTCATGTCAACACAAGTCAGTCTGCCAAAAATTAGCTTGATCCTGCAGAAAAAAATGAAAATCCGCTAAAAAAGCGATGTACGCCCTTTTTGCATGAAGCCCTTCAATTGACAGTGCAATTAACGTAGAGGTTGGAAAAATTATAAATGGGGGAAAATTCCTGTCCTATTTGTAGTATTGGAACTTTTGTAACCCATTTCAGTTTTCTGATAAACAGAGAAAAACTGTACATGTATGTTTCATACAAACTGCAATCAAACGCTTTCTTGCATTCTCCTTATACTTCAAAATCTCTTCCAAAGCCAATCTTTATCATTATCATACCTTTCCAGTGGAAAATAACACGAGTGCATAGTTCAGCTGTGACCGCATGTCCATGCTAGATCCCTCCAGGATTGTGCAAATCTCTTTAAAAAGATCAGTTTCTTGCATGACCTGGAATTCCTTTCCAAGTTCAAGGAGAGTGCCAATACTGAGTACAGCTTTGCTTAATAAGGGTTGCAAGGCTGCCTTTAAAGAAAGACTTCCTTGCAACGTTTGTATCCCACTGATTTTGTTAAAAGGTATTGTGACAATCCTTGAGAAAGTCCTACAATGACAGAAAAAAATACTTTTAATAATTTATGTCACTTCAACACAGTACAGTTGTAGGTACAAAATCAGTTCTAAAAAAATCTTTAAGTAGACTTTTGAAAAGCCTGTATGTCAGTAACAAAATAAATGTTGAAGTTTTAAGTCACACATGCCATACCAAGTAAAATTTGGACCTGGCAAACACCCTCACAAAATTGCCCAACAATCAACAGTTATTCTTTGAAATCGAGGTGAATAGTGGCAGAATATTTACCGAGCCGCGAAGCGGCAAGGTAAATATTCTGCCACTATTCACCGAGATTGAGAATAATAATTGTTTTAGTATATACACAGGAAGTGATCTCAACAACATTTTCAGAAGGAAACCATTAAAAATCGATTTAATTGATCTCTCAATTCATGCGTGGAAAACGTGCAAGCGGTACAAAGCATGCACGAATTCGCGAAACGCATTATTCACTCGGTAGGGGGTGAATAATGCTCATTAGCCAGAGATAGCGAACCAATCAGATTACTTAAAACACCAAGATCACTAAGTGTGTATATACTAAATAGTATTATACAGATGTCAAAATATTGCCCTTCTGATATATGAGTGATAGCATTAAAAGAATTCAACATTGGATACCCACTGGTAACTATGTAAAATTAACCCTTTCAAGCCTTCTTGAACAATAATAATATTACAATCTTGGTTTTTACCTTGATATCTTTTCTTTGTCCACTTTCCCCTTTCTGTGCCCAAAGATGCATTGAGGGTTCATCGTCATCATTGGTATTGACCTTGGGATGGAGGCCTTTTCATTTTTTGCTGTTTGCCTTTGGGACTATTACCACACAAAACATGATAATTCTATATTTAATTGAAGGGGTGAGTGAAAAACCCTAAGTTTTGTGAATTAGGTAGGAAGGGTAAGAAAGAGTAAAATAAAATATATTGGAATCGCTATCAATCTGTAAAATTAGTCAAGCCTGCATGGCTTTCAATATTTATCAACAACAGCAACGTCAACAATTAAGAAATAGAAAACATGTGCCATGTTTCTATCAAGTTTTAGTATAAATCTACCAGCGTTCTATCACGAAGGCCGTTCTCTGATTGGCTACACTACTCACTATCTATTCTGTGATAGATAGTGAGTAGCGTAACAGTGTGCACTTGTTAACAAAATGACGGCCGTTTCTTGGCGTTTTCGAAGTGTTGAGAAGAGGATTTAGATTAAGTTTTGAACGACTAGTAGATTTATGCTACAATTAGATTATTTTAATTGTTAAATAGAAACACGAGTGAAAGTTTGGGAGAACGAGAAATGCTGTAGGAACAGGAGCCGCAGGCGAGTGTTTCCACAGCTTTTTTGAGTTCTCCCAAACTTTCACGAGTGTTTCTATAACTCTATAGGAACACGGAAAACATGTTTTCTATTTCTTTTAGAAAATACCGCGACGAAGACAAAGAAAAACAACTTGTTTACTTCGATCATCAAAATGTAAATTCTCTTTGTTTGCACCATCATTACGTCAACAGCTTGTGCTGGTTATAGAAACACGGTTTTAAACCAATCAGCATGCATATTTGCTTTGGGTTATTTTCTAATAATTCATTACAGTATGTTTTGCGAGGATGGAAAGTGCCATTTGTATGTAGGCCTTTGACTGAATGAGACACTAATACAACATCATCTGCAAAAAGCAAACAGTTTAAGTTGGGGCCATTAGGTAGTGTGATGGCATCCGTGTCTTCTCAGTCTAGTAAAAGATGGATTTCATTTAAGTACGAATTGAATTACATGGGAGAAAGAATTCAACGTTGTCATACATCCTTCTGGTACTCAACAAATTCTGTCCTCTGATCAACATACTGAATGGAACATTTTGTCTTTAAATAGAGGTTTTTGATCAAATCATAAAATTTTCCAGCTATCCTAAAATGTAGATGTTTGTTGAACAAACCAATGTGCCATATTGAGTCAAACACTCTATTAATTTAAGTCAATAAAGCAGGTGAACAATCTGTATTTTGTACCATGACCTACAAGTTTGTTTATTAATGTTCTTGAGGTGAAAATCTGCTCATTTGGTTAAAAACCAATTTGAGCTTGATGTAGAGTGTTTTGTTGAAGTACATGGATTTTCATGCATTTAAAACTGAGATGAAACACTTTCCAAGGAAAATACATATGCATATTCTTCTTTGGTTGGAGGGTCATTTTTAAGTTGAAAATCATTGAAGAAAATTGTTGGTTCTGATTAAAGAAAACAACAAAGTTGTCTACAACGCTCATTCCTTGGGGTGAGTGGTAAGTTATTCTTCCGAAAGAGTCTCCGGATGTTCTGCCATTCATGATTCTCAGGTCAAAAAGACTTTCCATGTTCAAAGATTTGGGAGTCAGTTAAGTTATGGTTTTGGGAAAGATTGACATCAGGTATGTGGATACAATGATCGGTATTAACAAAATTAAAATCAAAACCTGTCCTAACATTGAGGTCATCTGCCAGCATAATAAGTCCTACAGTACTAAATTTAGTAATGTCTCATTCAAGATGAATAATGTCAGAGTTGAAATACATATAGGGGGAGTCACAAGGGTGTGTGTGGATAGTGCATAAAAAGATTGTCTGATCTCTATTGAAAAAAAATATTTGTTGAGTTTGGCCCACGTGAAATTTTCATTGGCTGAAACTTAATTGCTGCCTTGCTTAAGGGCAGTTTTGAAACCAAGGGCAATGCCTCCTTCTGATCTGCCATTTTTTGTGCGACTTTTTCCTTTAGGGAATGTAAAAAGTAATTCCCATGTTTAAAGCTGATTTGTTTCTTAGAATATTTGAAGCAATTCCTGGAACTTTAAGGTAAAAATGGAAATTACTAGTAATATAAAAAGAATACATTGTTATACATGTAATCACCTGGTTATAGGCTTGCACTGCCAGAGCTTCCAGAGTGTTTAAATCGGAAACATCATCCCACCAGAATGGAAGGGTTCTTGAACAAGACAACTTGAGGATGCCTGCTTGGGTACATTCTGAGAAGAAATGGAAGAATAAAGAAACCTTTTTACCGATGTCACACCTGTCCCATGTCATACATTCCTTTGTAAAATCTGGCAATTTAAAGGTCCCATAGTTTCACCAGTTTGCCACAGATTCTTATGAAACTGTATAACTTTTGTACAATCAGCATGACAAACTGATCTATGGAGATTGTCTTTTGTTTATGTTAAAAACACGAAAAAATAATATTGCTGATATTGCATGACAGCAGTAAAAAGCTCTATTACATTAGAAAGAGGCATCTAGGTGTTATTGGCCTTAAGGTTTTTTTTTCCTTTGGTCAGTATCCTATCATTAAGACAGTCACTAGATGAAATATTTAACCTCCGATGCTTGTATGCTCTCCTATTATGGCCATGGCTATTGACACAGCTAAGGATTTGCCAGAAACAGGTAATCCATAGGCCATAATGAGTGGAGCTCCATCGTATTTCATAGCCAGGTCTTCATAATGTAAAGCAAGGCCCATGCCACCTATCATAAGGACAGCTGGAACAAAGTTGTTGCCCATAAACTCTTGCTCTACTTTAATGATTTCTCTTATCACTTCGCCTCCATCAAGGTTATCATCATCTGAAATGGAAATACAGAGTGTAATGAAAAATAATCTTTAGGGGCTCAAGAGGGCATTAAAGGATCTCTTAACATTCTCCTTCAGTGTACTACACAATGCATGAACTGTGATTGTTCCACAGGGGACCAGTAAATTGCCTTAGATTTACTCCACATTACTTTCTTACCAGCTTACATGTAGTACTGAAAAGATATGAATATCAGTATTTTAAGAGACAAGCTTCTGGCTGGCACACACAATAATTTATAAATCCTGTTTGTTTACATTCCTAAATGTTTATTGTTACCTTTTGTGCCTGCAGAGATAATATCTGAAACAATATAGGTCCACATTGTCCTGCATTACAGCAGAAATTTATCTAGAAGTCCCACCAGTTGGAATTTTATTCCTTTAATTCTGTTTGATCGATTCACACTGTACTTAATATGCATACATGTACCAAAGGTTCTATCAATTTGAATAATGCATAATAAATAACTTTATATTAAAAAACTAATCATTATCTACTATCATTCCTTCATTAAGCTTAAATTTGGCAAAAGCATGATATAATTTAGGATTACCCCTATAACTGTTTACCATGGCCCAGGCTGACAGTGTTAGGATAATTATTTTTAAACGATGGGCACTGAACCTCACCCTAACCTACAACACCAATGCTTCTTCAAGCTTTATTTAAGCAAAATTTATGCTTTATTTTCTTACTAAAGACAAAATGAAGCTGATTTACTGGAGCTTGAAGGCTTGGTTAACTACCTTGCTTACCTAACTCATTTTCCCTATGCATTATATTTGACCTTTATTCCAATATTCATATACACCAAGACAACTATGGTACACAAACCTTTGATGTTTATCATAGGTAAAGGTGTCAGCTCACTGCCAAGAACAGCATAAGGTGAGTCATTTTCTTGAACTCTCGACGTAACTCCATCGACAATATGTACATGGAGGTTAGATCCAATAACCCAAGTAAGTGGGTCACTACCCTGCTGCAGACCAATACACTGAAAATTTAAAACATTACCATACATACATGTTAAAAAGGAACACAAGACTTAGTTTAAAACACACAATCCAGCAAAACATTTAATAATAAAATATTTATATTTACATATATTTTAATTAATGAAAGTCCACCTGCAAGCACCTCTCCCCAGCGACCAGTTTTCCAAAATACCAGCAATTTCCAAGTCAAATCAATACATTTGGAACCTCTCGTAAGCAACCACCTCTTGTATTTTTAGTGACCATGGCCACTTTTAGTACAATCTAAAAGTCTGAAATTTTGTTTTGTTTTTAACCTCCCATAGGCAATCACTTGACAGATAATAGAGCAGAAATTGGATAATGACATGTTGTACATTACATTATCATATTCCTGAGTAGTTAAAGCAACGGAATTTTTTGTTTCAATCAGAGGCACCAGATTTCTTACCGAAATTGACTTTTCACACAAATAACGTTCTTTTCACTTGAACACCTTGCGTGATCGTACGGCCAATCAACACAAAAAATAAGGAATCTGTGGTCTAGGTCTAGTGTTTGTTATGCTTGTTAACATAAATCACCAGTAATAAAGGGTTTCTCAAATTTAATACAGTAGCAATCCAATACTTATTAGTTAATGTTTGGCTCCACCTGACGTTTAGACAACATTCAAGATTTGATTTGTAAGCATCGTGAGACTTGTTCTGTTCGCCTTTTAACAATACACTTGAAAAAACTACTCGATTCTGATTGGCTGAGAGCAGTGCAGTTCAAGTGTAACACCAGGGCAAAAAGTGTAACACTGATGCAAAAAGTGTAGCACCAGTGCAAATTACACATCATAATTCTGGATAATGATTGGCAATGAGACAATGAGAAATTTTGTAGGCCAATGATATCATGTAAAGCAGTAACAAAACATTTTGAACGGAAACCCTGAAAAAAGTTTTCTCGAATGCGAAAAAAAATGGCTTTAAGACACATCTTCCGGCAATTTCTCTGCGCAAATTTTTTCATGTTTGTATTATTAATAAGTAATCATAAGGTTTTTCTCGTTCAATTTGAAATTGATTTGCTTGAAAAAGTCACTTGTGCCAATCAATTCCAAACTGGACTCGAAGCCGTATGATTACCTATACTTTGTAAACCATGAAACTCTGAATAAATATTATTTTTGAAAGCTTATTAAATATTTTTGTGGCTACTAAATTTAGTACATGGGCTTAGGTGTCCATTGGGACACTGGGTAAGTCTCTGCAGTTACCATGTTTTACCCTGTATGGTCTGAGCTCCCATAAGCGACCACCTCCCATAAGTGACCATCTAATGGCATTATGAGTGGTCACTCACAGGAGGTTTGACTGTAATCTTAAAATTATTCAATATAATTATCATCATCACCATCATCTCATTATCTTCTCTATCACTTAACTACAGTACTATAGCTGAACTTTGGCTTCTTTCGTCAAAATAAAGTGCACACAACCTCCGAATTCATTTTTTGATTAGGTAAAATGATAATATACCTTTGCAAACATTTCACATGTTTTGCAATTTTCTCCTCAACAGGTATTTTCACAATGATTGCTTATGCTTGATAGTAAAATAGAAAATTTCTGTCCATGCACAAATAATCTGAATAACAATTATGGTTCTATGAAACAAGACTAAGAAATCCAATTACCTCCACAGGAAACAACCGCCGCGGGTTGCTCTCCCTTAAGTACGAATCACACAGCCTCTTGAAATAGGCAGGCAAGTATTGCTCTTTAGATGGAACAGTCCATAATTTCTTGGAATTAAATGCCGAGACAATTCCTGTCTGTGTAGACATATCTCTCCATGTGAGATAATACTGTGTTTCAAAACTGAGAGAATGACATATAATAAAAAGATTAACAATGTGTCTATGTACACCTGCAACAAATTGACTCCCAGAGCTGGCTCAACAGTAGTTATTTAGGAATGTTTGCTTGGGGATATCGAGCACAAAGGAAATTAAGCAAGCGTTAATCCTTTGAATTTGACATAAACTGCAACAGTGCAATTCAGTTTATGATTGGCTTTTATTTCAGGTAGACCTTGCACCAATTGGCCCTTTAGTAATCTCCGAGTAATCTCCAGCTGACTTTTACAAACAGAGGGAAAGGAATGTTCCGTTTGTTTCAGCACACATTGGTTGGGGAGGATTGTGACACAAGCCGCTAAGAGCGTCTGTGAAGGCTACGCAATGATTTACTTGTTGGTTTAAGGCGAGAAATACACTCAGATGGTGGGGGGCATGAATTTGAACGAGCCAACCCTAAGATATTTACTGACTTATATTCAGGTTGCTTCGTTGAGTATCATCCTCTTTCTCCCATAGCTTATTGATGCCTTACCTTCTACCTTCAGTTGACCCTTCAGTTCTAATCCGAAAACGATCCACGTGAGCTACTGTGACGTTTGCGTCCGATAACGGCCAGCGGTATACACTTGTCTTACATTAGTTACCTCATATACGATACACTATAACGTACCGTTATATATTTAACAAATTGACGTCAGTTTTTCATGCGTCTGTCCTGTTATTGATCATAAATTTCGTCATCACTTTGACAATGTGATGACGAAATTCATTGTCAATAACAGGACAGACTCATTAAAAACTGACATCAATTTGTTTTTTACGATAACAAATGGTCGAATTGCCCGCTCTCGTTCGCTGACTCGTCGCACGAATTTCAAATTCATGTGTCTGTCCGCATATTGACGATAAAAATTAGCCAATGAGCACGCGAGAATTTCTGCAGTTATCGTAAAAATTCATCTTACTCTCTTCTAGGGGCGTGTGTAGCCTGTGTAGCCGTCCTTCTTCGCTCCCGACCCGAGTGGCGTTTCTCGCGAAACGCCACTCGGGCCGGGAGCGAAGACTCAGCGAAGACCGAAATAGCAATTGCCGCAATTCTCATCCCCAGTTTCCTCGTGTTTAGAGTCGGAGTAATAATTATTATTCAGTTGCCATCGCGTTC
>CAXHUQ010000535.1:0-10000 GCA_964020085.1 Micromussa lordhowensis | reverse complement strand
CTACCATCATAATTAGCATGAGCGTTTTTTCTGTTTACCAATCCTTCTAGCTTTTTGTTTTTATTAATCACATTTTTCCCTCTCTATGTTCCAGAATCACTTAATTTGACCGATGATTCGGAGGAGAGGGATACTGTCAAAATACTATGTACCTGTGGAAAGAACGTTAAAGACCCTTCGAAGATTGCTTGCATAACTTCAAAATGCCCATGTAACAGGAAAAGTCAAGAATGCTCACGAAGATGCCGCTGTTACAACTGCAAAAACATTTCAAATAAAGAGGCAGAGAAACCATCTGCTGAGAAGCGCAAAAAAAGCGTCGGCTGTAAATGCGGCAATACCATAACAAAGAGCGATACAACTCGTGTGTCATGCAAAGATGGCGAAAGGAAAACAAGATGTCCCTGTGTTGCGGAAGGAACTGGATGCACCGTTAATTGCAAATGCAAAAACTGTGGAAATATTTTCCAAACGGGAGGTGTGAGCGCTAGTCTAAACAAAGGAAAGAAACGTAGAAGGGAAACCGTATCCAGCTATAAAAGAAAACCAGGAATAGAGTTTATGGCAAGTGAAAACGCTTCAGTGACGTATGGACCGTGGTCAATTTTGGAAACAGTGTGTTTAGTCGTCTGTAAGGAACTTCTTATGCTCAACGCGCTAACAGTGAATTCATTAAATCTTTCTACTTTATACAACTTTGTAGCAGAATCTGATAAGGTCAAGGAATTGTCCTTCATTATCGCGCGAAAAACCACTGCACAGGTAGCTGCGAAAATGTCCTTCCAGTCAAAACATGGCAAACACTGACCTCCTCCACCAACCTAAAAGGAGCTACTGAAGCATACCTGTACTTAGGCAAATTGACGACTACCCCGTGACACCTTCCACTGGACTGTGATGGAAGCTGTGTGACTGATTCGTACAAGTTGTACAGTTTTATTGTTCTCGTTCAGTTAATGTACCACTCAGACTCCAAATATTCACACTGACTGCTTTGGAGCGCAACAAGCACAATTGCCTAAGTAACATAAAAACACTAGTTGGACAGGATGTCGTCGAAATGTTTATTCAATCTTTAATATCACGAATTATAGTTCACTACTAAATTTTCTCCGGTTATTATTAGTTTAAATTCATCCGATTCTTATTGGTTTAAATTCATCCGCACAGCTGAGACACTATCAGCCCATAGTGCCCGTCCGCGGAAAAATACCCGGATGGATAGTAGTAGTCCGTGAAAATTTATCTGTAAACAAGCGGGTTTGTAGAAGAATAACAATTGAAATTGTATGAAGGGGGTTTTGTCTGTTCTCCTATTCAAATTTTTCATTTGGCTTTTACAGCTTTCATCTCAAAAAGTTGAAAATAATTTTTGAACTAGCGCGCGGAAGAAACTTTAGTGGTGAACAATAAAGACAATAGAGTGTTTACGTCTCGGAACTCTCGATTAGATAGTTGCCCCTTGGAAATTTGATGTTCGTAAAACTAGCATATTTGCCCTCGAAGCTTCGCTTCTCGGGCAAATATCTGTTTTAAGAACATCAAATCTCCGCGGGGCAACTATCAGCCGATAGTTCCTCAACAGAAACACTCTATTGTTTAGATAGTCCCTAAGGCGTAGGAGGCGTTATACGTCACCAGTGATTAGTAAGGCAACCGCTTACAGAATTTCGCGTTTTATAGTAAACCGGCCCATGACTTCTTTATGAAGTACCAATTAGGCCTGTCACGATTGCGGTTGACACTTTTTCCAATTTGGAGCACTATTTTACATTTCTAGCACGAATGAGCACTTAACTGATTTTTGAGTAGAATTGTCCAATTTTTTCGCTTTGTGGGAAACGTTTCAGCACATTTTTTCACAATTTTCCATACGTTAGTTTACATGGAGGTGGGGCACCCCATGTAGGTGAGGTAACCAGCCTAGCGTTTACATGCAAACTAGAGACTGTCGCGTGCTCGCTAAACACGTAAACAGTGAAAATGGCTGGCAAACTGCGCATTTTGGTGGCGAGTGTTCTTTTCCTCTCACTTGCTGCTCTTGCTGCAACATTTAAGTGCTGTCTCTTTTGTTTTGTTGTTTTTTTTTATTGATGCAAAGCCTCCGCCAAAGGCAGTTAACTGCTCAGGCAACGCAGCAGTACAATGCTACTGTTGCACGACTTCGACGCATTCGAAGAAGAATTAACCGTCGAGGTAGAATGTGAATATAGTTCGCCGGGTTTGTAAGCGAGGGGGCCATATTAATATTGTTATGGATCGAATTTGGCGCGCTTGCAAATGTAACATGAACTCGACCCCGGCTAGGCGGGTACCCCGCCTTGGGTCGTTTACATGCCAAAATGCGACCCCGTCTGACAGGGTTACCCTACCTGCCTACCTTAGGGTTAGGATTAGGCTTCAACTTTGTCTAACATCAAAGGCCTTTATTTGAATACCTTTACTGAAGAAGTGGACAAGGGAGGGGGTCCCCATGTCCCTCTCCTATTGTATTTACCGTTACAAGGAGGCTCAGCGTACAAAACTGTTCTTGCATACTTCCTACTCTCTACCTATTGTGTAAGAATGATGACACTGACGAAACAAGAAAAGTAGTGGAAAGCTTTTATCTAATCTGAGGGGGCTTATAACTGGATGTTTTGTTCCAATATAGATGATTCTACGCGTTCCAAGACTTACATCAACCTTTATTTCTCAAAGTAGTCTTAAATCGTGGTGTGTAACTGTTAAATCTGCCCTTGTATGCATCAACTTCATGCACGATGCCGCATCGATGGCAAAGTGTGACAAGGGATCGTAAGAAAAAGCCCATTGTGATCTTAACTATGATTTAAATACAACGATGCACATCAACCTCCCCTTTACCAAATCGCGAAAATCGATAGATGTCGAAATTGTAGGAGAAGAAATCTGACTTATAAATTCTGTACTGGTACGCATTAAATGTCTCTCGCGCATTAAATGTATCGCGATCTGTGAAAATGCTAAACGCTTTAGCTTAAATTCATGATAGGATGAAAAGGAATAGCGTATTCTACGGTTTTCGTTTTTTAATTATTTTACAGCTTTAGTAACGACGGTTTCTCTTCATTTAAAAATTCGACCAAGGAGGCGAGACTGCTACGAAATGACATAAGTAAAAGTTAAGATGTCACAAATAATCGTCCAGATTTACAAACTTTCACATACTGCTTTAAGAACAAAAGCAAGAGTTGCGAGAGTCAAGCACGATCTTCACATCACACTTCTAAATTTTAAGCTCTTTTTATAGAAATCGAGCACTATTTGAGCACTTTTTTGCCATGTTTTGAGCACTTTTAGGCGATTTTTTCAACGCAATCGGGACAGTACCAATCGATTTGGGCTCTCACTCATCATTTTTTCACGGCATTGTGCTATGTGTGTTCAAAAGTATCATTATATGAGCCATAGGTGGCTCATATAAGATGAATGCTACCAATTGACTTGAATGCTACCAATTGAATAAGAGAAAATAAAAAATAAAGAGAGGGAAAGCAGGAGCATTGCCCAGTTATGTGAATTTAAACACTTTTAGATGTCCGAAGGGAGGAAAGTCAGTTTCCCTCAATTTCTGAATAAACCTGGTTTTCTATTATTTCATTTGAATACGACAACATAGAATTGCATATGTAATAGCGTTTTAAGTAAAAAGCCAGGGTCTCGGTTAACAATAATTTTCATTACCGATGCAATTTCAAATAACTTTTAATTAACATATCCCGAGGACCGAACTCCGCGTGTTCCTATCTGTAACGTCTAGTTTCTCTTGCAAGAATGGTATTAAGATGATTTCATGCTAGGCGTTAAGAATTTGTAAAAAATGATTGGTGATTGTATTAATAAAAGTCACAAAAACGGGAGCGTGTCAAATATTTCTCAGCCGTTTCAGTTCTTCCACATAGGTTTACCATTTCCATGTCACTACCCACAGCTAAACCTTCAAGTACTTGGTACATTCAATTTTGCTTGTACTGTTACACCTTTGGTCTATACCTTCTAAGCTTAGATGCTCTCCCTATTACGTGCTAGCTCAGTGCTGGAATTTTTCGATGCCGACTTCCAACCCTTAAACGCTTGCCTACAAAGATGTCATCTGTTAATAACCTTCAGATTTTCCTGCTGGTACCTAGTTCTCCAGTGAAGACCTTTAGCTCCCACAAGCCCAAGAACCTCAAATAGCCCTAGAACCTCAAGAAGCCCAAGAAGCTCAAGCAGCCAAAGAACCTCAAGTAGCCCAAAAACCTCAAGAAGCCCAAGAAGCTCAAGTAGCCCAAGAAGCTCAAGTAGCCCAAGAAGTTGAGGTAGCCCAAGAACCTCAAGTAGCCCAAGAAGCTCAAGACCTTTAGCTCCCACAAGCCCAAGAACCTCAAATAGCCCTAGAACCTCAAGAAGCCCAAGAAGCTCAAGCAGCCAAAGAACCTCAAGTAGCCAAAGTATCTCAAGTAGCCCAAGAATCTCAAGTAGCCCAAGAACCTCAAGTAGCCCAAGAACCTCAAGTAGCCGAAGAAGCTCAAGTAGCCGAAGAAGCTCAAGTAGTCCAAGAAGCTCAAGTAGCCCAAGAACCTCAAGTAGCCCAAGAAGCTCAAGTAGCCCAAGAAGCTCAAGTAGCCCAAGAAGCTCAAGTAGCCCAAGAAGCTCAAGTAGCCCAAGAAGCTCAAGTAGCCCAAGAAGCTCAAGTAGCCCAAGAACCTCAAGTAGCCCAAGAAGCTCAAGTAGCCGAAGAAGCCCAAGTAGCCCAAGAAGCTCAAGTAGCCCAAGAAGCTCAAGTAGGCCAAGAACCTCAAGTAGCCCAAGAAGCTCAAGTAGCCGAGGAAGCTCAAGCAGCCCAAGTACCTCAAGTAGTCCAAGAACCTCAAGTAGCCGAAGAAGCTCAAGCAGCCCAAGTACCTCAAGTAGTCCAAGAAGCTCAAGTAGCCCAAGAACCTCAAGTAGCCCAAGAAGCTCAAGTAGGCCAAGAACCTCAAGTAGCCCAAGAAGCTCAAGCAGCCCAAATACCTTAAGTAGTCTAAGAAGCTCAAGTAGCCCAAAAACCTCAAGTAGCCCAAGAAGCTCAAGTAGGCCAAGAACCTCAAGTAGCCCAAGAAGCTCAAGCAGCCCAAGTACCTCAAGTAGTCCAAGAAGCTCAAGCAGCCCAAGAACCTCAAGTAGCCCAAGAAGCTCAAGTAGTCCAAGAAGCTCAAGCAGCCCAAGAACCCCAAGTAGCCCAAGAAGCTCAAGTAGGCCAAGAACCTCAAGTAGCCCAAGAAGCTAAAGTAGCCCAAGAAGCTCAAGTAGCTCAAGATCTTCAAGTAGCCCAAGAAGCTCAAGTAGCCCAAGAAGCTCAAGTAACCCAAGAACCTCAAGTAGCCCAAGAAGCTCAAGCAGCCCAAGTACCTCAAGTAGTCCAAGAAGCTCAAGCAGCCCAAGTACCTCAAGTAGTCCAAGAAGCTCAAGCAGCACAAGAACCTCAAGTAGCCCAAGAAGCTCAAGCAGCCCAAGAACCTCAAGTAGCCCAAGAAGCTCAAGTAGTCCAAGAAGCTCAAGCAGTCCAAGAACCTCAAGTAGCCCAAGAAGCTCAAGTAGGCCAAGAACCTCAAGTAGCCCAAGAAGCTCAAGCAGCCCAAGAACCTCAAGTAGCCCAAGAAGCTCAAGTAGTCCAAGAAGCTCAAGCAGTCCAAGAACCTCAAGTAGCCCAAGAAGCTCAAGTAGGCCAAGAACCTCAAGTAGCCCAAGAAGCTCAAGTAGCCCAAGATCCTCAAGTAGCCCAAGAAGCTCAAGCAGCCCAAGTACCTCAAGTAGTCCAAGAAGCTCAAGCAGCCCAAGAACCTCAAGTAGCCCAAGAAGCTCAAGCAGCCCAAGAACCTCAAGTAATCCAAGAAGCTCAAGCAGTCCAAGAAGCTCAAGTAGCCCAAGAAGCTCAAGTAGGCCAAGAACCTCAAGTAGCCCAAGAACCTCAAGTAGCCCAAGAAGCTCAAGTAGGCCAAGAACCTCAAGTAGCCCAAGAAGCTCAAGTAGCCCAAGAAGCTCAAGTAGCCCAAGATCCTCAAGTAGCCCAAGAAGCTCAAGTAGCCCAAGAAGCTCAAGTAGCCCAAGATCCTCAAGTAGCCCAAGAAGCTCAAGTAGCCCAAGAAGCTCAAGTAGCCCAAGAAGCTCAAGTAGCGTAAGAACCTCAAGTAGCCCAAGAAGCTCAAGTAGCCCAAGAACCTCAAGTAGCCCAAGAAGTTCAAGTGGCCTGAGAACCTCAATAAGCCCAAGAACCTTAAGTAGCCTAAGACCGTCAAGTAGTAGAAGAACCTCAAGAAGTCAAAGTACCTCAAGGAGTAGAAGAGAGTAAGTATAATATATATAACGGTACATTATAGGGTATCATATATGAAGTACCTACCCGCGCGCCACGTTTGACCGCTGTGTGCACCACGGCTGGATCACTGGTCTACCTATTGTATTTCTTGACCAATCACAGAGAACTCTGCTCAAATCGAGCAGGCTTCCCTGTGATTGGTCAATTCTGTCACTTGTCATTCCAAATGGCGGATATTAGTACGGATGAGTTTTCTTCTATTAAGTGCTAGCCTGCGAACAGGCTCCTGGAGAAGCAAAACGAACTTTCGGCGCGAAGCGCCGGGTAATAGGAGCCTCCTATTACCCGGCGCTTCGCGCCGAAAGTTCGTTTTGCTTCTCCAGGAGCCTGTTCGCAGGCTAATTAAGTGCGTGTGTGTTAGAGGTCGTTAGAGCGCTTCAATATCGAGAAATTTAGAGAAACACATCAGGAAGCCATTGTCAATTTGTTAGAAGGGAAAGATGCCAACAGTCTCTGAAAAATTCGTAATTTTCAGTCCTTCCCGATCATATGCACCTTCGATGTTGGGTAGATGAGTCTGATTTACTAGTTGTTCTTTGGCTACCTCTCTGCTGAACTCGCTTATCCATGACCGATCCAGGATCCTTACTTCAATATGTATACAAGCAGCTTTTGTTGGAGATGAGCAAAATGACTAAAGCGTTACACGCATAAAAGGAGCTGAGGGCGGTTTATTCATGTCATGCTAGGGACCATGGATGTAAACTTAATTATAACCGATGGCTATGTATCCATATCTACAAGTGCAACTTACAGGAAAACTTCAAAAGGCTTTGGCTGAGTTCCAGTAATGAAGCGCTAACCCATTGTATCCGACACTGGTAAGAATTATAGTGGTTTGTTTGTAATATTTGTCGAAGTTGATTCCAAATTGATGTTAAGAAAACACTGAATACGTGAAATGTGGATTTTATCAAAGCAAGTTCTGACCGTCCGTCACAATGTTTCACACCTAAAGTAATTGTGTAATACCTTCTGCTGGTTGAAAATAAAGGCTCCTTGATTTTAATGTTCATATTGTCTTTTTGATATTGCAGAGATATATAAATGACAAATACATGTTAGAAATGTACAATTCAGTTTTAACAATACAATCAAACTTATCCTATACTGTTATGGTATTATACAGTATCTTAATTTAGTTCAACGCTGTTTATTAAGTTGTGACAATTATTTTTTTTCCCATGATCATTCAGGCCTTTCAGCATTCTCTATGGCTTTATGTAATTTCTTTTAAACACACATATCAAACCATTAAATGGCTATTAAAAATATCTCTTTTGTACAGGGGCTTTTAAGCCCCCAAAAAAAGAGAGCAAGGATTCCATAAATAGCTTTCAAGAATAAGTGAAATATATTCTCTTGAAAGAGGTCCCCTTTTATTTGTGGTGTGTAACACAACAGCAACTAAGAAAACCAAAGACAGAATATTAAGCCTTGGAGGTGTAAGGGTTTGTCATTCTTCATCAGATTCTCAATAGAAAGAACATTGCAAATCAGTTCAAGTTGTCAGTGGTGATGCAAACCTCACCTTTGCCCTATCTCTTTACCAATTATGAATTTGTTTTTTACTGACAGGAAAAACAGGTTGTCTTATATGGTACAGGGAGATCCAAGGTATACATAATGGAAATTATGTCTTTCAAGCCAAAATTGATAAACAAAGGGTGCATTCCTTTGGGGTGATCTGGATCAGGATCAGTGATCCAAGATCTGTCTGGATCATGGTGTATCAAAGGAACCGACAACCTCGTTCCCAGGGTCTCTCATCTTACCGCCTAGGGCGGTAAGATGAGAGACCCTGGGAACGAGGTTGAGGAACCGATGAATCCATTCTGGTTATAGATTCATTGGTTTCTTTGAGGCACCATGATCCAGGCAGATCTTGGATCACTGATCCTCATTCAGATAAACCGAAAGAACACAGCCTAAATCAGGAGAACATTCTTAGTCATTTAGCCAAATCAGATGGCAACATAAGAATTTTGATGGCGACAATTGCATATGAAATGAGAGTTTATAGTCAGGCTGTTAAAGTTATAATCCATTATAGTCCTTCATAAAACCATTGAAGCATACCACGATAAGAATGGCCCGGAAGGAAGTAACACACCTGACCTGTAGGTCCCTGTGAATTGCAGATTTCATGTTGATGTATTGTTCTGACAATTGAGAATGTACACACCACACTATGCCATAGGGATGGTTTACTTTTGCATTTTGATGAAGATTTAAGGGATTTCGAAAAACCTTGCAAGCCTTAGAAATTTTGTAAATTATGTAAGGATGATTATAATAGTGACACATTTCAAAACAGACACCTGAAATCTCTGTATATGTATGGCCGCGTTACTGTGCTTGAAACGCTTTGCACTTTTTACAGATGCGGACCACTGAGGAAACGGGTATCACTCAATATTCTATTTTGCCAGGAAAACAAGGTCATTTTGGGCGATTTTTACTCGTAAATCTACTTGATTTTCGAAGGTTGATAATTTGTAACAGCAATTTTCCATAATTTCTAAAAAGAAGGGCTAAAACTAAACCATATAAAGCTAGGATACGAGTTTTATTACGCCCGTGTATCCGCGCATGACACAATTTTGTTCACTTTGTTGTCGGATCACTAAAATCAGGATAGCAATTGGCAGCCTTAATCTGTGGTATCTTTTTTTGCCAAGAAAATAAAAAGTCATTACCTCCATTTTAAACTCGGGAGCTTCTTTCCTTTGGAAATTCTGTAGGACAAGTGACATTCAGTCATGCTACACACGTCCCTGTACACATAGTGGTAGAACCAGCATGGTAAATTGGCAAGGAAAACCTCTAGTCTGCCAGGGATGTCTTGCAACACAGGCACGCTGATGAAGCAACGTTGGCTTTTGATTTCTGGCTTCAGTAGACAGTTCTTTTGGGCGCGGGATCGACGATTTCGACTAACTCAAATATTTTATTGCTCAGTGATTCGTGACAATCGTTGTAAATATACCCTTCTTAACAAGATGCTTGCTGACTACGGTTTCTGGTAGCTTTGAAATAAGTCCCTGTCCCTTTTTACGCTTTTCCTTGGACTATCCAAAACATTCCCATATAGAACAGGTTTAATTTTTTGCGGAGCAACAAACTCCGCCATTTTTTCCACCGCGCATGAACACTGGGCCGCGCATGGTTATTTGCATAAAAACCGGATGTGACGTCACGGACAAGCGCTACGGACCAGTGATCCAGCCGTAGTTGGGAGGAGGACAAACAACCGCACTCCCAAAACGGCTGGAAATCGAGCCTACCAGCACCTTAAAGTATTTGTTTTTATTACTCTTTGTAATTTGAAATTTAATTAAATGCAGGTGCAAATAAAGTTGCTGTTGTTGTTGTTGTTATCATTGTGTAGCAGAGACCTCGGGGGCAATTAAAACTAAACAAGGTGTTTATTCCATAATGAATCATGACAATTTAAAACAAATTTAAGCACTGATCAGTTTGGTTTATTTCTTTAAAGGTCTTAGAGGCAACCTCCTGTGTAGGGTGTGTGAAGGTGTGAAACCGGGGGACTTCATATTTGTACTATGTAATCCAATTGTGTTTGGTTTTGCTAGTTGTGTGGCAAAAGTTGAGTTTGAAGCTCACAATTTGGAATGG
>CAXHUQ010000534.1:12500-46802 GCA_964020085.1 Micromussa lordhowensis | reverse complement strand
ACTTTAAGTGCATTGTAATTAGGAGGTGATGGCATTTGCGCCAGGGTGTTTTTTGTGGCCTTCTTTTGAGGGGAGTTTCCCTTGGTCGCAACTTTGCAGAATTTCAGAAAACGCGCGATGAGGGTGTCCTTGCCAAATTTGCCATAGGTCGGCTTTGCGGGCACTTTGAAAGATGCGGTTTGCAGCAAAATGTTGTGCTTGGATGGCACTTTAAGTGCATTGTAATTAGGAGGTGATGGCATTTGCGCCAGGGTGTTTTTTGTGGCCTTCTTTTGAGGGGAGTTTCCCTTGGTCGCAACTTTGCAGAATTTCAGAAAACGCGCGATGAGGGTGTCCTTGCCAAATTTGCCATAGCTCGGCTTTGCGGGCACTTTGAAAGATGCGGTTTGCAGCAAAATGTTGTGCTAGGATGGCACTTTAAGTGCATTGTAATTAGGAGGTGATGGCATTTGCGCCAGGGTGTTTTTTGTGGCCTTCTTTTGAGGGGAGTTTCCCTTGGTCGCAACTTTGCAGAATTTGAGAAAACGCGCGATGAGGGTGTCCTTGCCAAATTTGCCATAGCTCGGCTTTGCGGGCACTTTGAAAGATGCGGTTTGCAGCAAAATGTTGTGCTAGGATGGCACCTGAAGTGCATTGTAATTAGGAGGTGATGGCATTTGCGCCAGGGTGTTTTTTGTGGCCTTCTTTTGAGGGGAGTTTCCCTTGGTCGCAACTTTGCAGAATTTCAGAAAACGCGCGATGAGGGTGTCCTTGCCAAATTTGCCATAGCTCGGCTTTGCGGCCACTTTGAAAGATGCGGTTTGCAGCAAAATGTTGTGCTAGGATGGCACTTTAAGTGCATTGTAATTAGGAGGTGATGGCATTTGCGCCAGGGTGTTTTTTGTGGCCTTCTTTTGAGGGGAGTTTCCCTTGGTCGCAACTTTGCAGAATTTCAGAAAACGCGCGATGAGGGTGTCCTTGCCAAATTTGCCATAGCTCGGCTTTGCGGGCACTTTGAAAGATGCGGTTTGCAGCAAAATGTTGTGCTAGGATGGCACTTTAAGTGCATTGTAATTAGGAGGTGATGGCATTTGCGCCAGGGTGTTTTTTGTGGCCTTCTTTTGAGGGGAGTTTCCCTTGGTCGCAACTTTGCAGAATTTCAGAAAACGCGCGATGAGGGTGTCCTTGCCAAATTTGCCATAGCTCGGCTTTGCGGGCACTTTGAAAGATGCGGTTTGCAGCAAAATGTTGTGCTAGGATGGCACTTTAAGTGCATTGTAATTAGGAGGTGATGGCATTTGCGCCAGGGTGTTTTTTGTGGCCTTCTTTTGAGGGGAGTTTCCGTTGGTCGCAACTTTGCAGAATTTCAGAAAACGCGCGATGAGGGTGTCCTTGCCAAATTTGCCATAGCTCGGCTTTGCGGGCACTTTGAAAGATGCGGTTTGCAGCAAAATGTTGTGCTAGGATGGCACTTCAGGTGCATTGTAATTAGGAGGTGATGGCATTTGCGCCAGGGTGTTTTTTGTGGCCTTCTTTTGAGGGGAGTTTCCCTTGGTCGCAACTTTGCAGAATTTCAGAAAACGCGCGATGAGGGTGTCCTTGCCAAATTTGCCATAGCTCGGCTTTGCGGGCACTTTGAAAGATGCGGTTTGCAGCAAAATGTTGTGCTAGGATGGCACTTTAAGTGCATTGTAATTAGGAGGTGATGGCATTTGCGCCAGGGTGTTTTTTGTGGCCTTCTTTTGAGGGGAGTTTCCCTTGGTCGCAACTTTGCAGAATTTCAGAAAACGCGCGATGAGGGTGTCCTTGTCAAATTTGCCATAGCTCGGCTTTGCGGGCACTTTGAAAGATGCGGTTTGAAGCAAAATGTTGTGCTAGGATGGCACTTTAAGTGCATTGTAATTAGGAGGTGATGGCATTTGCGCCAGGGTGCTTTTTGTGGCCTTCTTTTGAGGGGAGTTTCCCTTGGTCGCAACTTTGCAGAATTTCAGAAAACGCGCGATGAGGGTGTCCTTGCCAAATTTGCCATAGCTCGGCTTTGCGGGCACTTTGAAAGATGCGGTTTGCAGCAAAATGTTGTGCTAGGATGGCACTTTAAGTGCATTGTAATTAGGAGGTGATGGCATTTGCGCCAGGGTGTTTTTTGTGGCCTTCTTTTGAGGGGAGTTTCCCTTGGTCGCAACTTTGCAGAATTTCAGAAAACGCGCGATGAGGGTGTCCTTGCCAAATTTGCCATAGCTCGGCTTTGCGGGCACTTTGAAAGATGCGGTTTGCAGCAAAATGTTGTGCTAGGATGGCACTTTAAGTGCATTGTAATTAGGAGGTGATGGCATTTGCGCCAGGGTGTTTTTTGTGGCCTTCTTTTGAGGGGAGTTTCCCTTGGTCGCAACTTTGCAGAATTTCAGAAAACGCGCGATGAGGGTGTCCTTGCCAAATTTGCCATAGCTCGGCTTTGCGGGCACTTTGAAAGATGCGGTTTGCAGCAAAATGTTGTGCTAGGATGGCACTTTAAGTGCATTGTAATTAGGAGGTGATGGCATTTGCGCCAGGGTGTTTTTTGTGGCCTTCTTTTGAGGGGAGTTTCCGTTGGTCGCAACTTTGCAGAATTTCAGAAAACGCGCGATGAGGGTGTCCTTGCCAAATTTGCCATAGCTCGGCTTTGCGGGCACTTTGAAAGATGCGGTTTGCAGCAAAATGTTGTGCTAGGATGGCACTTCAGGTGCATTGTAATTAGGAGGTGATGGCATTTGCGCCAGGGTGTTTTTTGTGGCCTTCTTTTGAGGGGAGTTTCCCTTGGTCGCAACTTTGCAGAATTTCAGAAAACGCGCGATGAGGGTGTCCTTGCCAAATTTGCCATAGCTCGGCTTTGCGGGCACTTTGAAAGATGCGGTTTGCAGCAAAATGTTGTGCTAGGATGGCACTTTAAGTGCATTGTAATTAGGAGGTGATGGCATTTGCGCCAGGGTGTTTTTTGTGGCCTTCTTTTGAGGGGAGTTTCCCTTGGTCGCAACTTTGCAGAATTTCAGAAAACGCGCGATGAGGGTGTCCTTGTCAAATTTGCCATAGCTCGGCTTTGCGGGCACTTTGAAAGATGCGGTTTGAAGCAAAATGTTGTGCTAGGATGGCACTTTAAGTGCATTGTAATTAGGAGGTGATGGCATTTGCGCCAGGGTGCTTTTTGTGGCCTTCTTTTGAGGGGAGTTTCCCTTGGTCGCAACTTTGCAGAATTTCAGAAAACGCGCGATGAGGGTGTCCTTGCCAAATTTGCCATAGCTCGGCTTTGCGGGCACTTTGAAAGATGCGGTTTGCAGCAAAATGTTGTGCTAGGATGGCACTTTAAGTGCATTGTAATTAGGAGGTGATGGCATTTGCGCCAGGGTGTTTTTTGTGGCCTTCTTTTGAGGGGAGTTTCCCTTGGTCGCAACTTTGCAGAATTTCAGAAAACGCGCGATGAGGGTGTCCTTGCCAAATTTGCCATAGCTCGGCTTTGCGGGCACTTTGAAAGATGCGGTTTGCAGCAAAATGTTGTGCTAGGATGGCACTTTAAGTGCATTGTAATTAGGAGGTGATGGCATTTGCGCCAGGGTTTTTTTTGTGGCCTTCTTTTGAGGGGAGTTTCCCTTGGTCGCAACTTTGCAGAATTTCAGAAAACGCGCGATGAGGGTGTCCTTGCCAAATTTGCCATAGCTCGGCTTTGCGGGCACTTTGAAAGATGCGGTTTGCAGCAAAATGTTGTGCTAGGATGGCACTTTAAGTGCATTGTAATTAGGAGGTGATGGCATTTGCGCCAGGGTTTTTTTTGTGGCCTTCTTTTGAGGGGAGTTTCCCTTGGTCGCAACTTTGCAGAATTTCAGAAAACGCGCGATGAGGGTGTCCTTGCCAAATTTGCCATAGCTCGGCTTTGCGGCCACTTTGAAAGATGCGGTTTGCAGCAAAATGTTGTGCTAGGATGGCACTTCAGGTGCATTGTAATTAGGAGGTGATGGCATTTGCGCCAGGGTGTTTTTTGTGGCCTTCTTTTGAGGGGAGTTTCCCTTGGTCGCAACTTTGCAGAATTTCAGAAAACGCGCGATGAGGGTGTCCTTGCCAAATTTGCCATAGCTCGGCTTTACGGGCACTTTGAAAGATGCAGTTTGCAGCAAAATGTTGTGCTAGGATGGCACTTTAAGTGCATTGTAATTAGGAGGTGATGGCATTTGCGCCAGGGTGTTTTTTGTGGCCTTCTTTTGAGGGGAGTTTCCCTTGGTCGCAACTTTGCAGAATTTCAGAAAACGCGCGATGAGGGTGTCCTTGCCAAATTTGCCATAGCTCGGCTTTGCGGGCACTTTGAAAGATGCGGTTTGCAGCAAAATGTTGTGCTAGGATGGCACTTTAAGTGCATTGTAATTAGGAGGTGATAGCATTTGCGCCAGGGTGTTTTTTGTGGCCTTCTTTTGAGGGGAGTTTCCCTTGGTCGCAACTTTGCAGAATTTCAGAAAACGCGCGATGAGGGTGTCCTTGCCAAATTTGCCATAGCTCGGCTTTGCGGGCACTTTGAAAGATGCGGTTTGCAGCAAAATGTTGTGCTAGGATGGCACTTTAAGTGCATTGTAATTAGGAGGTGATGGCATTTGCGCCAGGGTGTTTTTTGTGGCCTTCTTTTGAGGGGAGTTTCCCTTGGTCGCAACTTTGCAGAATTTCAGAAAACGCGCGATGAGGGTGTCCTTGCCAAATTTGCCATAGCTCGGCTTTGCGGCCACTTTGAAAGATGCGGTTTGCAGCAAAATGTTGTGCTAGGATGGCACTTTAAGTGCATTGTAATTAGGAGGTGATGGCATTTGCGCCAGGGTGTTTTTTGTGGCCTTCTTTTGAGGGGAGTTTCCCTTGGTCGCAACTTTGCAGAATTTCAGAAAACGCGCGATGAGGGTGTCCTTGCCAAATTTGCCATAGCTCGGCTTTGCGGGCACTTTGAAAGATGCGGTTTGCAGCAAAATGTTGTGCTAGGATGGCACCTTAAGTGCATTGTAATTAGGAGGTGATGGCATTTGCGCCAGGGTGTTTTTTGTGGCCTTCTTTTGAGGGGAGTTTCCCTTGGTCGCAACTTTGCAGAATTTCAGAAAACGCGCGATGAGGGTGTCCTTGCCAAATTTGCCATAGCTCGGCTTTGCGGGCACTTTGAAAGATGCGGTTTGCAGCAAAATGTTGTGCTAGGATGGCACTTTAAGTGCATTGTAATTAGGAGGTGATGGCATTTGCGCCAGGGTGTTTTTTGTGGCCTTCTTTTGAGGGGAGTTTCCCTTGGTCGCAACTTTGCAGAATTTCAGAAAACGCGCGATGAGGGTGTCCTTGCCAAATTTGCCATAGCTCGGCTTTGCGGGCACTTTGAAAGATGCGGTTTGCAGCAAAATGTTGTGCTAGGATGGCACTTTAAGTGCATTGTAATTAGGAGGTGATGGCATTTGCGCCAGGGTGTTTTTTGTGGCCTTCTTTTGAGGGGAGTTTCCCTTGGTCGCAACTTTGCAGAATTTCAGAAAACGCGCGATGAGGGTGTCCTTGCCAAATTTGCCATAGCTCGGCTTTGCGGGCACTTTGAAAGATGCGGTTTGCAGCAAAATGTTGTGCTAGGATGGCACTTTAAGTGCATTGTAATTAGGAGGTGATGGCATTTGCGCCAGGGTGTTTTTTGTGGCCTTCTTTTGAGGGGAGTTTCCCTTGGTCGCAACTTTGCAGAATTTCAGAAAACGCGCGATGAGGGTGTCCTTGCCAAATTTGCCATAGCTCGGCTTTGCGGGCACTTTGAAAGATGCGGTTTGCAGCAAAATGTTGTGCTAGGATGGCACTTTAAGTGCATTGTAATTAGGAGGTGATGGCATTTGCGCAAGGGTTTTTTTTGTGGCCTTCTTTTGAGGGGAGTTTCCCTTGGTCGCAACTTTGCAGAATTTCAGAAAACGCGCGATGAGGGTGTCCTTGCCAAATTTGCCATAGCTCGGCTTTGCGGCCACTTTGAAAGATGCGGTTTGCAGCAAAATGTTGTGCTAGGATGGCACTTCAGGTGCATTGTAATTAGGAGGTGATGGCATTTGCGCCAGGGTGTTTTTTGTGGCCTTCTTTTGAGGGGAGTTTCCCTTGGTCGCAACTTTGCAGAATTTCAGAAAACGCGCGATGAGGGTGTCCTTGCCAAATTTGCCATAGCTCGGCTTTGCGGGCACTTTGAAAGATGCGGTTTGCAGCAAAATGTTGTGCTAGGATGGCACTTTAAGTGCATTGTAATTAGGAGGTGATGGCATTTGCGCCAGGGTGTTTTTTGTGGCCTTCTTTTGAGGGGAGTTTCCCTTGGTCGCAACTTTGCAGAATTTCAGAAAACGCGCGATGAGGGTGTCCTTGCCAAATTTGCCATAGGTCGGCTTTGCGGGCACTTTGAAAGATGCGGTTTGCAGCAAAATGTTGTGCTTGGATGGCACTTTAAGTGCATTGTAATTAGGAGGTGATGGCATTTGCGCCAGGGTGTTTTTTGTGGCCTTCTTTTGAGGGGAGTTTCCCTTGGTCGCAACTTTGCAGAATTTCAGAAAACGCGCGATGAGGGTGTCCTTGCCAAATTTGCCATAGCTCGGCTTTGCGGGCACTTTGAAAGATGCGGTTTGCAGCAAAATGTTGTGCTAGGATGGCACTTTAAGTGCATTGTAATTAGGAGGTGATGGCGTTTGCGCAAGGGTTTTTTTTGTGGCCTTCTTTTGAGGGGAGTTTCCCTTGGTCGCAACTTTGCAGAATTTCAGAAAACGCGCGATGAGGGTGTCCTTGCCAAATTTGCCATAGCTCGGCTTTGCGGCCACTTTGAAAGATGCGGTTTGCAGCAAAATGTTGTGCTAGGATGGCACTTCAGGTGCATTGTAATTAGGAGGTGATGGCATTTGCGCCAGGGTGTTTTTTGTGGCCTTCTTTTGAGGGGAGTTTCCCTTGGTCGCAACTTTGCAGAATTTCAGAAAACGCGCGATGAGGGTGTCCTTGCCAAATTTGCCATAGCTCGGCTTTGCGGGCACTTTGAAAGATGCGGTTTGCAGCAAAATGTTGTGCTAGGATGGCACTTTAAGTGCATTGTAATTAGGAGGTGATGGCATTTGCGCCAGGGTGTTTTTTGTGGCCTTCTTTTGAGGGGAGTTTCCCTTGGTCGCAACTTTGCAGAATTTCAGAAAACGCGCGATGAGGGTGTCCTTGCCAAATTTGCCATAGCTCGGCTTTGCGGGCACTTTGAAAGATGCGGTTTGCAGCAAAATGTTGTGCTAGGATGGCACTTTAAGTGCATTGTAATTAGGAGGTGATGGCATTTGCGCCAGGGTGTTTTTTGTGGCCTTCTTTTGAGGGGAGTTTCCCTTGGTCGCAACTTTGCAGAATTTCAGAAAACGCGCGATGAGGGTGTCCTTGCCAAATTTGCCATAGCTCGGCTTTGCGGGCACTTTGAAAGATGCGGTTTGCAGCAAAATGTTGTGCTAGGATGGCACTTTAAGTGCATTGTAATTAGGAGGTGATGGCATTTGCGCCAGGGTGTTTTTTGTGGCCTTCTTTTGAGGGGAGTTTCCCTTGGTCGCAACTTTGCAGAATTTCAGAAAACGCGCGATGAGGGTGTCCTTGCCAAATTTGCCATAGCTCGGCTTTGCGGGCACTTTGAAAGATGCGGTTTGCAGCAAAATGTTGTGCTAGGATGGCACTTTAAGTGCATTGTAATTAGGAGGTGATGGCATTTGCGCAAGGGTTTTTTTTGTGGCCTTCTTTTGAGGGGAGTTTCCCTTGGTCGCAACTTTGCAGAATTTCAGAAAACGCGCGATGAGGGTGTCCTTGCCAAATTTGCCATAGCTCGGCTTTGCGGCCACTTTGAAAGATGCGGTTTGCAGCAAAATGTTGTGCTAGGATGGCACTTCAGGTGCATTGTAATTAGGAGGTGATGGCATTTGCGCCAGGGTGTTTTTTGTGGCCTTCTTTTGAGGGGAGTTTCCCTTGGTCGCAACTTTGCAGAATTTCAGAAAACGCGCGATGAGGGTGTCCTTGCCAAATTTGCCATAGCTCGGCTTTGCGGGCACTTTGAAAGATGCGGTTTGCAGCAAAATGTTGTGCTAGGATGGCACTTTAAGTGCATTGTAATTAGGAGGTGATGGCATTTGCGCAAGGGTTTTTTTTGTGGCCTTCTTTTGAGGGGAGTTTCCCTTGGTCGCAACTTTGCAGAATTTCAGAAAACGCGCGATGAGGGTGTCCTTGCCAAATTTGCCATAGCTCGGCTTTGCGGCCACTTTGAAAGATGCGGTTTGCAGCAAAATGTTGTGCTAGGATGGCACTTCAGGTGCATTGTAATTAGGAGGTGATGGCATTTGCGCCAGGGTGTTTTTTGTGGCCTTCTTTTGAGGGGAGTTTCCCTTGGTCGCAACTTTGCAGAATTTCAGAAAACGCGCGATGAGGGTGTCCTTGCCAAATTTGCCATAGCTCGGCTTTGCGGGCACTTTGAAAGATGCGGTTTGCAGCAAAATGTTGTGCTAGGATGGCACTTTAAGTGCATTGTAATTAGGAGGTGATGGCATTTGCGCCAGGGTGTTTTTTGTGGCCTTCTTTTGAGGGGAGTTTCCCTTGGTCGCAACTTTGCAGAATTTCAGAAAACGCGCGATGAGGGTGTCCTTGCCAAATTTGCCATAGGTCGGCTTTGCGGGCACTTTGAAAGATGCGGTTTGCAGCAAAATGTTGTGCTTGGATGGCACTTTAAGTGCATTGTAATTAGGAGGTGATGGCATTTGCGCCAGGGTGTTTTTTGTGGCCTTCTTTTGAGGGGAGTTTCCCTTGGTCGCAACTTTGCAGAATTTCAGAAAACGCGCGATGAGGGTGTCCTTGCCAAATTTGCCATAGCTCGGCTTTGCGGGCACTTTGAAAGATGCGGTTTGCAGCAAAATGTTGTGCTAGGATGGCACTTTAAGTGCATTGTAATTAGGAGGTGATGGCATTTGCGCCAGGGTGTTTTTTGTGGCCTTCTTTTGAGGGGAGTTTCCCTTGGTCGCAACTTTGCAGAATTTCAGAAAACGCGCGATGAGGGTGTCCTTGCCAAATTTGCCATAGCTCGGCTTTGCGGGCACTTTGAAAGATGCGGTTTGCAGCAAAATGTTGTGCTAGGATGGCACCTTAAGTGCATTGTAATTAGGAGGTGATGGCATTTGCGCCAGGGTGTTTTTTGTGGCCTTCTTTTGAGGGGAGTTTCCCTTGGTCGCAACTTTGCAGAATTTCAGAAAACGCGCGATGAGGGTGTCCTTGCCAAATTTGCCATAGCTCGGCTTTGCGGGCACTTTGAAAGATGCGGTTTGCAGCAAAATGTTGTGCTAGGATGGCACTTTAAGTGCATTGTAATTAGGAGGTGATGGCATTTGCGCCAGGGTGTTTTTTGTGGCCTTCTTTTGAGGGGAGTTTCCCTTGGTCGCAACTTTGCAGAATTTCAGAAAACGCGCGATGAGGGTGTCCTTGCCAAATTTGCCATAGCTCGGCTTTGCGGGCACTTTGAAAGATGCGGTTTGCAGCAAAATGTTGTGCTAGGATGGCACCTTAAGTGCATTGTAATTAGGAGGTGATGGCATTTGCGCCAGGGTGTTTTTTGTGGCCTTCTTTTGAGGGGAGTTTCCCTTGGTCGCAACTTTGCAGAATTTCAGAAAACGCGCGATGAGGGTGTCCTTGCCAAATTTGCCATAGCTCGGCTTTGCGGGCACTTTGAAAGATGCGGTTTGCAGCAAAATGTTGTGCTAGGATGGCACTTTAAGTGCATTGTAATTAGGAGGTGATGGCATTTGCGCCAGGGTGTTTTTTGTGGCCTTCTTTTGAGGGGAGTTTCCCTTGGTCGCAACTTTGCAGAATTTCAGAAAACGCGCGATGAGGGTGTCCTTGCCAAATTTGCCATAGCTCGGCTTTGCGGGCACTTTGAAAGATGCGGTTTGCAGCAAAATGTTGTGCTAGGATGGCACTTTAAGTGCATTGTAATTAGGAGGTGATGGCATTTGCGCCAGGGTGTTTTTTGTGGCCTTCTTTTGAGGGGAGTTTCCCTTGGTCGCAACTTTGCAGAATTTCAGAAAACGCGCGATGAGGGTGTCCTTGCCAAATTTGCCATAGCTCGGCTTTGCGGGCACTTTGAAAGATGCGGTTTGCAGCAAAATGTTGTGCTAGGATGGCACTTTAAGTGCATTGTAATTAGGAGGTGATGGCATTTGCGCCAGGGTGTTTTTTGTGGCCTTCTTTTGAGGGGAGTTTCCCTTGGTCGCAACTTTGCAGAATTTCAGAAAACGCGCGATGAGGGTGTCCTTGCCAAATTTGCCATAGCTCGGCTTTGCGGGCACTTTGAAAGATGCGGTTTGCAGCAAAATGTTGTGCTAGGATGGCACTTCAGGTGCATTGTAATTAGGAGGTGATGGCATTTGCGCCAGGGTGTTTTTTGTGGCCTTCTTTTGAGGGGAGTTTCCCTTGGTCGCAACTTTGCAGAATTTCAGAAAACGCGCGATGAGGGTGTCCTTGCCAAATTTGCCATAGCTCGGCTTTGCGGGCACTTTGAAAGATGCGGTTTGCAACAAAATGTTGTGCTAGGATGGCACTTTAAGTGCATTGTAATTAGGAGGTGATGGCATTTGCGCCAGGGTGTTTTTTGTGGCCTTCTTTTGAGGGGAGTTTCCCTTGGTCGCAACTTTGCAGAATTTCAGAAAACGCGCGATGAGGGTGTCCTTGTCAAATTTGCCATAGCTCGGCTTTGCGGGCACTTTGAAAGATGCGGTTTGAAGCAAAATGTTGTGCTAGGATGGCACTTTAAGTGCATTGTAATTAGGAGGTGATGGCATTTGCGCCAGGGTGCTTTTTGTGGCCTTCTTTTGAGGGGAGTTTCCCTTGGTCGCAACTTTGCAGAATTTCAGAAAACGCGCGATGAGGGTGTCCTTGCCAAATTTGCCATAGCTCGGCTTTGCGGGCACTTTGAAAGATGCGGTTTGCAGCAAAATGTTGTGCTAGGATGGCACTTTAAGTGCATTGTAATTAGGAGGTGATGGCATTTGCGCCAGGGTGTTTTTTGTGGCCTTCTTTTGAGGGGAGTTTCCCTTGGTCGCAACTTTGCAGAATTTCAGAAAACGCGCGATGAGGGTGTCCTTGCCAAATTTGCCATAGCTCGGCTTTGCGGGCACTTTGAAAGATGCGGTTTGCAGCAAAATGTTGTGCTAGGATGGCACTTTAAGTACATTGTAATTAGGAGGTGATGGCATTTGCGCCAGGGTTTTTTTTGTGGCCTTCTTTTGAGGGGAGTTTCCCTTGGTCGCAACTTTGCAGAATTTCAGAAAACGCGCGATGAGGGTGTCCTTGCCAAATTTGCCATAGCTCGGCTTTGCGGCCACTTTGAAAGATGCGGTTTGCAGCAAAATGTTGTGCTAGGATGGCACTTTAAGTGCATTGTAATTAGGAGGTGATGGCATTTGCGCCAGGGTGTTTTTTGTGGCCTTCTTTTGAGGGGAGTTTCCCTTGGTCGCAACTTTGCAGAATTTCAGAAAACGCGCGATGAGGGTGTCCTTGCCAAATTTGCCATAGCTCGGCTTTGCGGGCACTTTGAAAGATGCGGTTTGCAGCAAAATGTTGTGCTAGGATGGCACTTTAAGTGCATTGTAATTAGGAGGTGATGGCATTTGCGCCAGGGTGTTTTTTGTGGCCTTCTTTTGAGGGGAGTTTCCCTTGGTCGCAACTTTGCAGAATTTCAGAAAACGCGCGATGAGGGTGTCCTTGCCAAATTTGCCATAGGTCGGCTTTGCGGGCACTTTGAAAGATGCGGTTTGCAGCAAAATGTTGTGCTTGGATGGCACTTTAAGTGCATTGTAATTAGGAGGTGATGGCATTTGCGCCAGGGTGTTTTTTGTGGCCTTCTTTTGAGGGGAGTTTCCCTTGGTCGCAACTTTGCAGAATTTCAGAAAACGCGCGATGAGGGTGTCCTTGCCAAATTTGCCATAGCTCGGCTTTGCGGGCACTTTGAAAGATGCGGTTTGCAGCAAAATGTTGTGCTAGGATGGCACTTTAAGTGCATTGTAATTAGGAGGTGATGGCATTTGCGCCAGGGTGTTTTTTGTGGCCTTCTTTTGAGGGGAGTTTCCCTTGGTCGCAACTTTGCAGAATTTCAGAAAACGCGCGATGAGGGTGTCCTTGCCAAATTTGCCATAGCTCGGCTTTGCGGGCACTTTGAAAGATGCGGTTTGCAGCAAAATGTTGTGCTAGGATGGCACTTTAAGTGCATTGTAATTAGGAGGTGATGGCATTTGCGCCAGGGTGTTTTTTGTGGCCTTCTTTTGAGGGGAGTTTCCCTTGGTCGCAACTTTGCAGAATTTCAGAAAACGCGCGATGAGGATGTCCTTGCCAAATTTGCCATAGCTCGGCTTTGCGGGCACTTTGAAAGATGCGGTTTGCAGCAAAATGTTGTGCTAGGATGGCACCTTAAGTGCATTGTAATTAGGAGGTGATGGCATTTGCGCAAGGGTGTTTTTTGTGGCCTTCTTTTGAGGGGAGTTTCCCTTGGTCGCAACTTTGCAGAATTTCAGAAAACGCGCGATGAGGGTGTCCTTGCCAAATTTGCCATAGCTCGGCTTTGCGGGCACTTTGAAAGATGCGGTTTGCAACAAAATGTTGTGCTAGGATGGCACTTTAAGTGCATTGTAATTAGGAGGTGATGGCATTTGCGCCAGGGTGTTTTTTGTGGCCTTCTTTTGAGGGGAGTTTCCCTTGGTCGCAACTTTGCAGAATTTCAGAAAACGCGCGATGAGGGTGTCCTTGTCAAATTTGCCATAGCTCGGCTTTGCGGGCACTTTGAAAGATGCGGTTTGAAGCAAAATGTTGTGCTAGGATGGCACTTTAAGTGCATTGTAATTAGGAGGTGATGGCATTTGCGCCAGGGTGCTTTTTGTGGCCTTCTTTTGAGGGGAGTTTCCCTTGGTCGCAACTTTGCAGAATTTCAGAAAACGCGCGATGAGGGTGTCCTTGCCAAATTTGCCATAGCTCGGCTTTGCGGGCACTTTGAAAGATGCGGTTTGCAGCAAAATGTTGTGCTAGGATGGCACTTTAAGTGCATTGTAATTAGGAGGTGATGGCATTTGCGCCAGGGTGTTTTTTGTGGCCTTCTTTTGAGGGGAGTTTCCCTTGGTCGCAACTTTGCAGAATTTCAGAAAACGCGCGATGAGGGTGTCCTTGCCAAATTTGCCATAGCTCGGCTTTGCGGGCACTTTGAAAGATGCGGTTTGCAGCAAAATGTTGTGCTAGGATGGCACTTTAAGTACATTGTAATTAGGAGGTGATGGCATTTGCGCCAGGGTTTTTTTTGTGGCCTTCTTTTGAGGGGAGTTTCCCTTGGTCGCAACTTTGCAGAATTTCAGAAAACGCGCGATGAGGGTGTCCTTGCCAAATTTGCCATAGCTCGGCTTTGCGGCCACTTTGAAAGATGCGGTTTGCAGCAAAATGTTGTGCTAGGATGGCACTTTAAGTGCATTGTAATTAGGAGGTGATGGCATTTGCGCCAGGGTGTTTTTTGTGGCCTTCTTTTGAGGGGAGTTTCCCTTGGTCGCAACTTTGCAGAATTTCAGAAAACGCGCGATGAGGGTGTCCTTGCCAAATTTGCCATAGCTCGGCTTTGCGGGCACTTTGAAAGATGCGGTTTGCAGCAAAATGTTGTGCTAGGATGGCACTTTAAGTGCATTGTAATTAGGAGGTGATGGCATTTGCGCCAGGGTGTTTTTTGTGGCCTTCTTTTGAGGGGAGTTTCCCTTGGTCGCAACTTTGCAGAATTTCAGAAAACGCGCGATGAGGGTGTCCTTGCCAAATTTGCCATAGGTCGGCTTTGCGGGCACTTTGAAAGATGCGGTTTGCAGCAAAATGTTGTGCTTGGATGGCACTTTAAGTGCATTGTAATTAGGAGGTGATGGCATTTGCGCCAGGGTGTTTTTTGTGGCCTTCTTTTGAGGGGAGTTTCCCTTGGTCGCAACTTTGCAGAATTTCAGAAAACGCGCGATGAGGGTGTCCTTGCCAAATTTGCCATAGCTCGGCTTTGCGGGCACTTTGAAAGATGCGGTTTGCAACAAAATGTTGTGCTAGGATGGCACTTTAAGTGCATTGTAATTAGGAGGTGATGGCATTTGCGCCAGGGTGTTTTTTGTGGCCTTCTTTTGAGGGGAGTTTCCCTTGGTCGCAACTTTGCAGAATTTCAGAAAACGCGCGATGAGGGTGTCCTTGTCAAATTTGCCATAGCTCGGCTTTGCGGGCACTTTGAAAGATGCGGTTTGAAGCAAAATGTTGTGCTAGGATGGCACTTTAAGTGCATTGTAATTAGGAGGTGATGGCATTTGCGCCAGGGTGCTTTTTGTGGCCTTCTTTTGAGGGGAGTTTCCCTTGGTCGCAACTTTGCAGAATTTCAGAAAACGCGCGATGAGGGTGTCCTTGCCAAATTTGCCATAGCTCGGCTTTGCGGGCACTTTGAAAGATGCGGTTTGCAGCAAAATGTTGTGCTAGGATGGCACTTTAAGTGCATTGTAATTAGGAGGTGATGGCATTTGCGCCAGGGTGTTTTTTGTGGCCTTCTTTTGAGGGGAGTTTCCCTTGGTCGCAACTTTGCAGAATTTCAGAAAACGCGCGATGAGGGTGTCCTTGCCAAATTTGCCATAGCTCGGCTTTGCGGGCACTTTGAAAGATGCGGTTTGCAGCAAAATGTTGTGCTAGGATGGCACTTTAAGTACATTGTAATTAGGAGGTGATGGCATTTGCGCCAGGGTTTTTTTTGTGGCCTTCTTTTGAGGGGAGTTTCCCTTGGTCGCAACTTTGCAGAATTTCAGAAAACGCGCGATGAGGGTGTCCTTGCCAAATTTGCCATAGCTCGGCTTTGCGGCCACTTTGAAAGATGCGGTTTGCAGCAAAATGTTGTGCTAGGATGGCACTTTAAGTGCATTGTAATTAGGAGGTGATGGCATTTGCGCCAGGGTGTTTTTTGTGGCCTTCTTTTGAGGGGAGTTTCCCTTGGTCGCAACTTTGCAGAATTTCAGAAAACGCGCGATGAGGGTGTCCTTGCCAAATTTGCCATAGCTCGGCTTTGCGGGCACTTTGAAAGATGCGGTTTGCAGCAAAATGTTGTGCTAGGATGGCACTTTAAGTGCATTGTAATTAGGAGGTGATGGCATTTGCGCCAGGGTGTTTTTTGTGGCCTTCTTTTGAGGGGAGTTTCCCTTGGTCGCAACTTTGCAGAATTTCAGAAAACGCGCGATGAGGGTGTCCTTGCCAAATTTGCCATAGGTCGGCTTTGCGGGCACTTTGAAAGATGCGGTTTGCAGCAAAATGTTGTGCTTGGATGGCACTTTAAGTGCATTGTAATTAGGAGGTGATGGCATTTGCGCCAGGGTGTTTTTTGTGGCCTTCTTTTGAGGGGAGTTTCCCTTGGTCGCAACTTTGCAGAATTTCAGAAAACGCGCGATGAGGGTGTCCTTGCCAAATTTGCCATAGCTCGGCTTTGCGGGCACTTTGAAAGATGCGGTTTGCAGCAAAATGTTGTGCTAGGATGGCACTTTAAGTGCATTGTAATTAGGAGGTGATGGCATTTGCGCCAGGGTGTTTTTTGTGGCCTTCTTTTGAGGGGAGTTTCCCTTGGTCGCAACTTTGCAGAATTTCAGAAAACGCGCGATGAGGGTGTCCTTGCCAAATTTGCCATAGCTCGGCTTTGCGGGCACTTTGAAAGATGCGGTTTGCAGCAAAATGTTGTGCTAGGATGGCACTTTAAGTGCATTGTAATTAGGAGGTGATGGCATTTGCGCCAGGGTGTTTTTTGTGGCCTTCTTTTGAGGGGAGTTTCCCTTGGTCGCAACTTTGCAGAATTTCAGAAAACGCGCGATGAGGATGTCCTTGCCAAATTTGCCATAGCTCGGCTTTGCGGGCACTTTGAAAGATGCGGTTTGCAGCAAAATGTTGTGCTAGGATGGCACCTTAAGTGCATTGTAATTAGGAGGTGATGGCATTTGCGCAAGGGTGTTTTTTGTGGCCTTCTTTTGAGGGGAGTTTCCCTTGGTCGCAACTTTGCAGAATTTCAGAAAACGCGCGATGAGGGTGTCCTTGCCAAATTTGCCATAGCTCGGCTTTGCGGGCACTTTGAAAGATGCGGTTTGCAGCAAAATGTTGTGCTAGGATGGCACTTTAAGTGCATTGTAATTAGGAGGTGATGGCATTTGCGCCAGGGTGTTTTTTTTGTGGCCTTCTTTTGAGGGGAGTTTCCCTTGGTCGCAACTTTGCAGAATTTCAGAAAACGCGCGATGAGGGTGTCCTTGCCAAATTTGCCATAGCTCGGCTTTGCGGGCACTTTGAAAGATGCGGTTTGCAGCAAAATGTTGTGCTAGGATGGCACTTTAAGTGCATTGTAATTAGGAGGTGATGGCATTTGCGCCAGGGTGTTTTTGTGGCCTTCTTTTGAGGGGAGTTTCCCTTGGTCGCAACTTTGCAGAATTTCAGAAAACGCGCGATGAGGGTGTCCTTGCCAAATTTGCCATAGCTCGGCTTTGCGGGCACTTTGAAAGATGCGGTTTGCAGCAAAATGTTGTGCTAGGATGGCACTTTAAGTGCATTGTAATTAGGAGGTGATGGCATTTGCGCCAGGGTGTTTTTTGTGGCCTTCTTTTGAGGGGAGTTTCCCTTGGTCGCAACTTTGCAGAATTTCAGAAAACGCGCGATGAGGGTGTCCTTGCCAAATTTGCCATAGCTCGGCTTTGCGGCCACTTTGAAAGATGCGGTTTGCAGCAAAATGTTGTGCTAGGATGGCACTTCAGGTGCATTGTAATTAGGAGGTGATGGCATTTGCGCCAGGGTGTTTTTTGTGGCCTTCTTTTGAGGGGAGTTTCCCTTGGTCGCAACTTTGCAGAATTTCAGAAAACGCGCGATGAGGGTGTCCTTGCCAAATTTGCCATAGCTCGGCTTTGCGGGCACTTTGAAAGATGCGGTTTGCAGCAAAATGTTGTGCTAGGATGGCACTTTAAGTGCATTGTAATTAGGAGGTGATGGCATTTGCGCCAGGGTGTTTTTTGTGGCCTTCTTTTGAGGGGAGTTTCCCTTGGTCGCAACTTTGCAGAATTTCAGAAAACGCGCGATGAGGGTGTCCTTGCCAAATTTGCCATAGGTCGGCTTTGCGGGCACTTTGAAAGATGCGGTTTGCAGCGAAATGTTGTGCTTGGATGGCACTTTAAGTGCATTGTAATTAGGAGGTGATGGCATTTGCGCCAGGGTGTTTTTTGTGGCCTTCTTTTGAGGGGAGTTTCCCTTGGTCGCAACTTTGCAGAATTTCAGAAAACGCGCGATGAGGGTGTCCTTGCCAAATTTGCCATAGCTCGGCTTTGCGGGCACTTTGAAAGATGCGGTTTGCAGCAAAATGTTGTGCTAGGATGGCACTTTAAGTGCATTGTAATTAGGAGGTGATGGCATTTGCGCCAGGGTGTTTTTTGTGGCCTTCTTTTGAGGGGAGTTTCCCTTGGTCGCAACTTTGCAGAATTTCAGAAAACGCGCGATGAGGGTGTCCTTGCCAAATTTGCCATAGCTCGGCTTTGCGGGCACTTTGAAAGATGCGGTTTGCAGCAAAATGTTGTGCTAGGATGGCACTTTAAGTGCATTGTAATTAGGAGGTGATGGCATTTGCGCCAGGGTGTTTTTTGTGGCCTTCTTTTGAGGGGAGTTTCCCTTGGTCGCAACTTTGCAGAATTTCAGAAAACGCGCGATGAGGATGTCCTTGCCAAATTTGCCATAGCTCGGCTTTGCGGGCACTTTGAAAGATGCGGTTTGCAGCAAAATGTTGTGCTAGGATGGCACCTTAAGTGCATTGTAATTAGGAGGTGATGGCATTTGCGCCAGGGTGTTTTTTGTGGCCTTCTTTTGAGGGGAGTTTCCCTTGGTCGCAACTTTGCAGAATTTCAGAAAACGCGCGATGAGGGTGTCCTTGCCAAATTTGCCATAGCTCGGCTTTGCGGGCACTTTGAAAGATGCGGTTTGCAGCAAAATGTTGTGCTAGGATGGCACTTTAAGTGCATTGTAATTAGGAGGTGATGGCATTTGCGCCAGGGTGTTTTTTGTGGCCTTCTTTTGAGGGGAGTTTCCCTTGGTCGCAACTTTGCAGAATTTCAGAAAACGCGCGATGAGGATGTCCTTGCCAAATTTGCCATAGCTCGGCTTTGCGGGCACTTTGAAAGATGCGGTTTGCAGCAAAATGTTGTGCTAGGATGGCACCTTAAGTGCATTGTAATTAGGAGGTGATGGCATTTGCGCCAGGGTGTTTTTTGTGGCCTTCTTTTGAGGGGAGTTTCCCTTGGTCGCAACTTTGCAGAATTTCAGAAAACGCGCGATGAGGGTGTCCTTGCCAAATTTGCCATAGCTCGGCTTTGCGGGCACTTTGAAAGATGCGGTTTGCAGCAAAATGTTGTGCTAGGATGGCACTTTAAGTGCATTGTAATTAGGAGGTGATGGCATTTGCGCCAGGGTGTTTTTTGTGGCCTTCTTTTGAGGGGAGTTTCCCTTGGTCGCAACTTTGCAGAATTTCAGAAAACGCGCGATGAGGGTGTCCTTGCCAAATTTGCCATAGCTCGGCTTTGCGGGCACTTTGAAAGATGCGGTTTGAGGCAAAATGTTGTGCTAGAATGGCACTTTAAGTGCATTGTAATTAGGAGGTGATGGCATTTGCGCCAGGGTGTTTTTTGTGGCCTTCTTTTGAGGGGAGTTTCCCTTGGTCGCAACTTTGCAGAATTTCAGAAAACGCGCGATGAGGGTGTCCTTGCCAAATTTGCCATAGCTCGGCTTTGCGGGCACTTTGAAAGATGCGGTTTGCAGCAAAATGTTGTGCTAGGATGGCACTTTAAGTGCATTGTAATTAGGAGGTGATGGCATTTGCGCCAGGGTGTTTTTTGTGGCCTTCTTTTGAGGGGAGTTTCCCTTGGTCGCAACTTTGCAGAATTTCAGAAAACGCGCGATGAGGGTGTCCTTGCCAAATTTGCCATAGCTCGGCTTTGCGGGCACTTTGAAAGATGCGGTTTACAGCAAAATGTTGTGCTAGGATGGCACTTTAAGTGCATTGTAATTAGGAGGTGATGGCATTTGCGCCAGGGTGTTTTTTGTGGCCTTCTTTTGAGGGGAGTTTCCCTTGGTCGCAACTTTGCAGAATTTCAGAAAACGCGCGATGAGGGTGTCCTTGCCAAATTTGCAATAGCTCGGCTTTGCGGGCACTTTGAAAGATGCGGTTTGCAGCAAAATGTTGTGCTAGGATGGCACCTTAAGTGCATTGTAATTAGGAGGTGATGGCATTTGCGCCAGGGTGTTTTTTGTGGCCTTCTTTTGAGGGGAGTTTCCCTTGGTCGCAACTTTGCAGAATTTCAGAAAACGCGCGATGAGGGTGTCCTTGCCAAATTTGCCATAGCTCGGCTTTGGGGGCACTTTGAAAGATGCGGTTTGCAGCAAAATGTTGTGCTAGGATGGCACTTTAAGTGCATTGTAATTAGGAGGTAATGGCATTTGCGCCAGGGTGTTTTTTGTGGCCTTCTTTTGAGGGGAGTTTCCCTTGGTCGCAACTTTGCAGAATTTCAGAAAACGCGCGATGAGGGTGTCCTTGCCAAATTTGCCATAGCTCGGCTTTGCGGGCACTTTGAAAGATGCGGTTTGAGGCAAAATGTTGTGCTAGAATGGCACTTTAAGTGCATTGTAATTAGGAGGTGATGGCATTTGCGCCAGGGTGTTTTTTGTGGCCTTCTTTTGAGGGGAGTTTCCCTTGGTCGCAACTTTGCAGAATTTCAGAAAACGCGCGATGAGGGTGTCCTTGCCAAATTTGCCATAGCTCGGCTTTGCGGGCACTTTGAAAGATGCGGTTTGCAGCAAAATGTTGTGCTAGGATCGCACTTTAAGTTCATTGTAATTAGGAGGTGATGGCATTTGCGCCAGGGTGTTTTTTGTGGCCTTCTTTTGAGGGGAGTTTCCCTTGGTCGCAACTTTGCAGAATTTCAGAAAACGCGCGATGAGGGTGTCCTTGCCAAATTTGCCATAGCTCGGCTTTGCGGGCACTTTGAAAGATGCGGTTTACAGCAAAATGTTGTGCTAGGATGGCACTTTAAGTGCATTGTAATTAGGAGGTGATGGCATTTGCGCCAGGGTGTTTTTTGTGGCCTTCTTTTGAGGGGAGTTTCCCTTGGTCGCAACTTTGCAGAATTTCAGAAAACGCGCGATGAGGGTGTCCTTGCCAAATTTGCCATAGCTCGGCTTTGCGGGCACTTTGAAAGATGCGGTTTGCAGCAAAATGTTGTGCTAGGATCGCACTTTAAGTTCATTGTAATTAAGAGGTGATGGCATTTGCGCCAGGGTGTTTTTTGTGGCCTTCTTTTGAGGGGAGTTTCCCTTGGTCGCAACTTTGCAGAATTTCAGAAAACGCGCGATGAGGGTGTCCTTGCCAAATTTGCCATAGCTCGGCTTTGCGGGCACTTTGAAAGATGCGGTTTACAGCAAAATGTTGTGCTAGGATGGCACTTTAAGTGCATTGTAATTAGGAGGTGATGGCATTTGCGCCAGGGTGTTTTTTGTGGCCTTCTTTTGAGGGGAGTTTCCCTTGGTCGCAACTTTGCAGAATTTCAGAAAACGCGCGATGAGGGTGTCCTTGCCAAATTTGCAATAGCTCGGCTTTGCGGGCACTTTGAAAGATGCGGTTTGCAGCAAAATGTTGTGCTAGGATGGCACCTTAAGTGCATTGTAATTAGGAGGTGATGGCATTTGCGCCAGGGTGTTTTTTGTGGCCTTCTTTTGAGGGGAGTTTCCCTTGGTCGCAACTTTGCAGAATTTCAGAAAACGCGCGATGAGGGTGTCCTTGCCAAATTTGCCATAGCTCGGCTTTGCGGGCACTTTGAAAGATGCGGTTTGCAGCAAAATGTTGTGCTAGGATCGCACTTTAAGTTCATTGTAATTAAGAGGTGATGGCATTTGCGCCAGGGTGTTTTTTGTGGCCTTCTTTTGAGGGGAGTTTCCCTTGGTCGCAACTTTGCAGAATTTCAGAAAACGCGCGATGAGGGTGTCCTTGCCAAATTTGCCATAGCTCGGCTTTGCGGGCACTTTGAAAGATGCGGTTTACAGCAAAATGTTGTGCTAGGATGGCACTTTAAGTGCATTGTAATTAGGAGGTGATGGCATTTGCGCCAGGGTGTTTTTTGTGGCCTTCTTTTGAGGGGAGTTTCCCTTGGTCGCAACTTTGCAGAATTTCAGAAAACGCGCGATGAGGGTGTCCTTGCCAAATTTGCAATAGCTCGGCTTTGCGGGCACTTTGAAAGATGCGGTTTGCAGCAAAATGTTGTGCTAGGATGGCACCTTAAGTGCATTGTAATTAGGAGGTGATGGCATTTGCGCCAGGGTGTTTTTTGTGGCCTTCTTTTGAGGGGAGTTTCCCTTGGTCGCAACTTTGCAGAATTTCAGAAAACGCGCGATGAGGGTGTCCTTGCCAAATTTGCCATAGCTCGGCTTTGCGGGCACTTTGAAAGATGCGGTTTGCAGCAAAATGTTGTGCTAGGATCGCACTTTAAGTTCATTGTAATTAAGAGGTGATGGCATTTGCGCCAGGGTGTTTTTTGTGGCCTTCTTTTGAGGGGAGTTTCCCTTGGTCGCAACTTTGCAGAATTTCAGAAAACGCGCGATGAGGGTGTCCTTGCCAAATTTGCCATAGCTCGGCTTTGCGGGCACTTTGAAAGATGCGGTTTACAGCAAAATGTTGTGCTAGGATGGCACTTTAAGTGCATTGTAATTAGGAGGTGATGGCATTTGCGCCAGGGTGTTTTTTGTGGCCTTCTTTTGAGGGGAGTTTCCCTTGGTCGCAACTTTGCAGAATTTCAGAAAACGCGCGATGAGGGTGTCCTTGCCAAATTTGCAATAGCTCGGCTTTGCGGGCACTTTGAAAGATGCGGTTTGCAGCAAAATGTTGTGCTAGGATGGCACCTTAAGTGCATTGTAATTAGGAGGTGATGGCATTTGCGCCAGGGTGTTTTTTGTGGCCTTCTTTTGAGGGGAGTTTCCCTTGGTCGCAACTTTGCAGAATTTCAGAAAACGCGCGATGAGGGTGTCCTTGCCAAATTTGCCATAGCTCGGCTTTGCGGGCACTTTGAAAGATGCGGTTTGCAGCAAAATGTTGTGCTAGGATGGCACTTTAAGTGCATTGTAATTAGGAGGTGATGGCATTTGCGCCAGGGTGTTTTTGTGGCCTTCTTTTGAGGGGAGTTTCCCTTGGTCGCAACTTTGCAGAATTTCAGAAAACGCGCGATGAGGGTGTCCTTGCCAAATTTGCCATAGCTCGGCTTTGCGGGCACTTTGAAAGATGCGGTTTGCAGCAAAATGTTGTGCTAGGATGGCACTTTAAGTGCATTGTAATTAGGAGGTGATGGCATTTGCGCCAGGGTGTTTTTTGTGGCCTTCTTTTGAGGGGAGTTTCCCTTGGTCGCAACTTTGCAGAATTTCAGAAAACGCGCGATGAGGGTGTCCTTGCCAAATTTGCCATAGCTCGGCTTTGCGGGCACTTTGAAAGATGCGGTTTGCAGCAAAATGTTGTGCTAGGATGGCACTTTAAGTGCATTGTAATTAGGAGGTGATGGCATTTGCGCCAGGGTGTTTTTTGTGGCCTTCTTTTGAGGGGAGTTTCCCTTGGTCGCAACTTTGCAGAATTTCAGAAAACGCGCGATGAGGGTGTCCTTGCCAAATTTGCCATAGCTCGGCTTTGCGGGCACTTTGAAAGATGCGGTTTGCAGCAAAATGTTGTGCTAGGATGGCACTTTAAGTGCATTGTAATTAGGAGGTGATGGCATTTGCGCCAGGGTTTTTTTTGTGGCCTTCTTTTGAGGGGAGTTTCCCTTGGTCGCAACTTTGCAGAATTTCAGAAAACGCGCGATGAGGGTGTCCTTGCCAAATTTGCCATAGCTCGGCTTTGCGGGCACTTTGAAAGATGCGGTTTGCAGCAAAATGTTGTGCTAGGATGGCACTTTAAGTGCATTGTAATTAGGAGGTGATGGCATTTGCGCCAGGGTGTTTTTTGTGGCCTTCTTTTGAGGGGAGTTTCCCTTGGTCGCAACTTTGCAGAATTTCAGAAAACGCGCGATGAGGGTGTCCTTGCCAAATTTGCCATAGCTCGGCTTTGCGGGCACTTTGAAAGATGCGGTTTGCAGCAAAATGTTGTGCTAGGATGGCACTTTAAGTGCATTGTAATTAGGAGGTGATGGCATTTGCGCCAGGGTGTTTTTTGTGGCCTTCTTTTGAGGGGAGTTTCCCTTGGTCGCAACTTTGCAGAATTTCAGAAAACGCGCGATGAGGGTGTCCTTGCCAAATTTGCCATAGCTCGGCTTTGCGGGCACTTTGAAAGATGCGGTTTGCAGCAAAATGTTGTGCTAGGATGGCACTTTAAGTGCATTGTAATTAGGAGGTGATGGCATTTGCGCCAGGGTGTTTTTTGTGGCCTTCTTTTGAGGGGAGTTTCCCTTGGTCGCAACTTTGCAGAATTTCAGAAAACGCGCGATGAGGGTGTCCTTGCCAAATTTGCCATAGCTCGGCTTTGCGGGCACTTTGAAAGATGCGGTTTGAGGCAAAATGTTGTGCTAGAATGGCACTTTAAGAATGTATGTCAGAGAAAAACAGGCGGATTTGAAATATGTCGGAAGAAGGGGGTCGGCCGATCTCCACCATATTTACGTTGCATGAAGGTATTAGCCAACTAATAACCATGGTAACATTTTTTTGTCCATTGTCTTAAGTGTTTCGGAGAACAGACCACCCCCCCGAAAATATGCCCAGTGGCGTGACAAAAATTGTGATTTTAGGTCAACTTTAGTAGTGTGTATCTCTGAGGTTATTCAAGTAAACAGACTTGATTTTACATCAACATCACAGTTGTCCTTTGGTAATTCAAATGCATACAAGGACAAATGTTTGCTATACATCGCTTATGTTCTACATGCAAACTTAGAAGGCATACTTCGTGTCATTTTATAAACTGGCAAAACTGGGCATTTTCAAATTCTTTTTTCTCAAGGGTCCGGGAAGATACAAATATTCTACTTATCGCTAGTTACTCACCACACATAGGTCAATGTTTTAAGCCAGTGTTAAAATTGGTCCAGCGAATTCAAATTTTTCAACGGTTCCCTTTTTTACCGCTTTGTGGATTGTCGTTTTCCAAGGCAATTTCGATACAACTGTGACTTCAGTGCTGCTGGCAATCTCATTATCCGGATTTCGCCGAGGTGACTCCACCAGCGGATAAAAACAACGAATAACGACGGTTTCCTGTGGTGTTACTCATGTTTTCGATGTAAGTTATATCCATTTTACGCGAGTTTCAGGACACATTCTTCTGGAGATTGCGTGACAGCAGTGGTTTTCAGTGCGGCCATCAAACCAAAGCGAAATCTCGGGTAAAATTGGCGTTGATACACAGAATGGTAACGTTTTCCTTGAATAGGTGTTCGTGGACCAGAAAAAGCTTTGAAAAACCCATAATTGGGCTGAATGTGTCTTGCATCCGCTTGTATTCGTTGTATTGACTCGCAGAGTAGAAAGTAGAACGCTTCTTTGGAGTCCGTGGGCTTGTTGCTTATCATTGATTTCCTTCGAGTTTGGTTTTAGTTTGTTAATTCGTCAGCCAAGATAATGGTGGACGGATCTTTGAAAAAAACGTTTGCTTGTAGTGATATAAAAAAACTGTCAGATGTATTAATAAACCGACGGCCGACACAGTCACGGTGCTTGGTAGCCTGGCTTCGTAGTGAAAGTATTGAAAGGTATGGACTACCGGAATACTACTGGAATTTGCGGGAATACGAGAAACTAGCAATCATGTTCTTTTCAGCGTTCACGTTCTTTTCAGTGCATGAGAAATAATGGAAAAGCAAATAACAAAAAATAAGCTACAGACGTTCCCATTGAGTAATTAGGACAGTAAGGTAAATGTGGATTTTGGCACAAATATCGATGGTTTTATTATTTTCTTTGATATACCCAGCGTTAGTTACCCTCAACAGCCCCTTGGACTGTAAAGCTTTTTTGATGTGCGCAGTTAAACGTTCATGCCAACTTTTTTTTTTCCTTGATAAGCAAACCTGACGGCTATGCAGTGGTAGACCTATATTCTCTCCCCATCCCTTAAGGAGCAAAAATGAAAAAAATGAAAAAGCTTTAGCTTTGGCTTTGGCTCTTTAATTAAGGTTTCGTTGGTGGTCTCGTTTGTCATCATGAAGTAATGGCCCAAAGGGAGGAAACTTTGTAGCCTCCCCCCCCCCCCCCCCCACCCCACCTCAGCTTGGACGAAGCTCGGTATACTGACTGGTAAATTTTCATCAGTCGGACTAACCACAACCAGAAGATACCTTCTGAACCTCTAAGTTGAACAAGACAAGTTCCTGTTAAAATTACGGTATATTAAAGAAATATAGAATGCGTCGGCATTGTTGAATTATATAAGCACGGGGGAGTAGAACAGGAGAGAAAAAAATCCAAGTGCTTACATAACTTAACAATGCACGAGGACAAGCTCTTTATTTCTGTCATTAATTGTAGCCTAAATGTTTCAAAATGATCGAGAAACTGCGAGCGTTGCGATTCGTCAGTTCGAGTTCATTATAGTGCTTTATAAATAAAATACACGCTGCTTAAGCGGGACTACACGTTGAAGCATTATTATACAACATTTGTTAATCCGACAATGCTGGAGCGTTTCGGACCCTTGTTTGTTCGACATCTTCTGTTGGACAAATGTTTGATAAGTCCTCAAACATTCGTCCAACAAAAAAAAATCGAAAAACATGGGTGCTAAGAGCACCAACACTGTCGAATCAACAAATGCTGTACAACAATGTTGGAGCGTGTAGCCCCAGCTTTACATCACAAGCTGCAGCGCGCACAATTTCTTCGCTCTCCTGTATTGTCGAGTTATATAAGCACTTGAGAATTTAAAAACATTCGGCTGCTCCTCGTACTTCTCTATGCATTCTCTCGTTTTCTTTAAAATTTGCGCACTCGATGGCGTTCAAGCCGCGTGCACTATAACTCAAAAAAGCAAGCCTCGTCCAATCATAACGCGCGGAATTTCTCAATTATTTATTAATCACTTAAAAAACATAATGAGATAAACTGGGCAAAGAGTGCTTATTTCTTGGAACAAGAGCAACTTTGAACTAGGACAGAAATGGCGGAAACGAAGGACACTTTCCTGTTTTTGGGTCCCTCCACACTCAGGTCAAAATGTTGGCAGATGTCTTCCAACTCCTTGATTTTAAACTTGGAATGAAGTTTTCCTCTTCTGTGTAAGCTACACAAGTCCTCCCCTCTGTATTGCAATGGATGGCAAAGATTTATTTCTTGATACACCGACTGTCTCATTAGTGCCAACCCTTCCTCTCTTTCCCATTCTTCTTCTTCGCCATCTGTTTGATCCTCTTCAGTTCGTTCTACGGCGGTAGCTGACGGCTTCTTCCTTTGTTTTGCCGCAAGCCTCGAAAAGAAGCCGCTTATCTGCTTTGCTGTCCGCCATTCTGATTGCTGAAACATGGCCTTTCCGGATCTGTCCTTTGCTAATCGCATCTCACGTGAGACCTACCCAAGAGGGAATATATGGTTGCATTGTCGTGAACGTAATTTTTAATCTCTATTATTGCATTAAAGGATGATATCTAGTTTTGATTGATTTAAAATAATCTTCGTGATTAAAATGCGCTAGTGGTTAGAGAATGTTAAAAGTGTTATTTACATGATTAAGTTAATTACATTTAATTGTTAAACCTGGCTGAATAAAATATTATAACGTAAGTCCGCTAACTTCTTTTTTATAAGACCGGTTCCAGTCAGAAAGAAAAAAAACATTACTTGCCTAACAACCCCTTAATCATGTCATATATGCCTGACCGGACGATAAAGACCAAAAAAGGCTTATGCAAATGCATAACTTAGTTGGATTGGATATTTCAAGACAGTTCATTGATCAACTTATGCATTATAAATTTACCTGAACTGGATCTGCTTTCAATCCAGTCACTGAGCCACTGTTAAACTTCTCTACTAAAAATGTTTTTACTTCTGGCGTCATCCGGACGATCTTTGACTTTTTCTTTAATGCCCATCCAGCACTAAGAAGTGGACCTGATACATAATACGATTCCGCCTGGTATGTAGTGTTGCTTGCACCTTTTGTTGGCACCACAACTGAGCTCACACCAGTGACTTTCTCCGCCCACTTTGTTCGAATAATGTCGTATGTTGACTCGCACTCAGCAATTCTTAGATGTTCTCCAGTGTCCATGTGACTTTGAACTTCTGCTACGGTCACAAAGACTTTTACACAGCCGGCCTCTTCACATGCAAACAGATTCTGGCCATTAGCCTTACACTTGAAAGATGCAGAGCCTAAAGTGGTCTTGCAGGAGAAAGGTTGAATAACTCGAAGACACGTTTCTCTTTGTTCCTCCTTAACAAGATCTTCGTAGGCAAAGAGGCGCCCCTCTCCAACACCAAACGCACGCCAAGCACGTATACCTCTCTCTTCATAACGGAAACTGCTGTAAAAGCTAACACCTTCCCACTTTACAACCCCTGTCTCCTTAAGACCATTAACTTCCACAACTGAAACTCGACAACCCTTTATCCCGCCGCTAGATTCAAGGGCAGCTTTCAAATCTTCAGCAAAGACCACATCGTGCTTTTCGTTTACATAGATTCTAACATGGCTCTTCATCGATGCAATTTTTCTGTCGCAAATACCTTTTCCAGATTGGGTCTCCGAAAAGTCATAACGTTCGATGTCAATCCCGACTCGCACCCCAATGTCTCTCAAGCTAACAAGGTAGGCCCCGTTATGGTAGCACCCGGCGTTGTCTGACTTCAAAAACACTTTCTTTATCTGGGGTCTTTCTTCCTTGATTGTGCGCAGCACATGTTCACAAATTGAAGCAACTGCAAACCAGTTCTGTTGGCAGTCGTTAAATACATGCACAAAAGACTCTACTTCCATCCTTCCGTCTTCTTCATGTTCTTTGCAATAACGCAGGTGACGTGCCAACTCTTTCCTTTTTTTCCAAAAAAGTCAGTCATTTGCTCGCGAAATTTCAGTGGTAGAAATTTCATTGCCCAATCGAGGACTAGCATGGCACTTTCTCTGTCCAAACCAGACAACACTTCATGTTTAGCTCTCTCCTGGTTTATTGTTCGCAGTAAGTGAGCTTTCCAGGCGTTTACACTTTCAACAGCATGTTGCACTTCAAATTGAATGTTTCCTTTCTGAGTTTCGGTAAGAACAGTGCCTGATTCAGATAATTTCTTAGTTATCTGTCCCAACGTATTGCTCAAGTTGAGACATCTGTCGCAAATAGCATCGTGATTATGACTGCAAGGTGAAGAAAAGCTGGGCTGACTTGGGTCACTTAAGCTAAAGTACAAACAGTGATCGGGACAGTTTTCTTCGCCACCAATGTGTGCTTGATACTCGTTCTTTAGGTATCTCTTCCCATTCTTGAGGTTAGCTTTCATTTCCTTTGACCAGAATCCATCAACGCCATTTTGCTCCAGTGTTTCCACAGCTTCTTCTAGAACGTCGATCGCCTCTGAACCTTCTGTCGACACATAATCAAGTCCTTGTAAAGACTTCTGTTGAGATGCTTGACAAACTTCGAGAATCCGAAATAGCGTCCTCTCCCCGACAGGCTTGAAGCCACTCTCAGTACAAAAGGCCAAGTATTGCTTCACTATTCTGGAGGGAATGACAGTTCTTATTGAATTTGGTATCGTGATTTGCTTCCCTGAATCAAGCTTAAGCTTTCGCGTTCCATAGGCAACGTCTTGAAGAAAACATGGCCTCGAAATAAAGTCCAAAAAGTGGTCAGTTTTAACTGGATCCAATCTGGTGCGGTGTATTGGCCGAGAAATGGACGGCATTCCTTTCCCGTTAATTGCTGCGTGGAGTCGAGCTTGATCAATTTTCCACTTGGTAATACCAGGAAGAAGTCGCTTTAATTCTTCCTTTGAAAATGAGCCAGAGAATATCGAAAGAATCTGCAGTCGAGTCTGGGAAGTTTCTGCTTGGTTGTATGCTTCTACAAATTCGTCAACTAGGCGTGTTTCCCATTTCTTTGGTTCTGCTGGACACTCAAGCTGGTACAAATTGCCAAATTTTCTCTCTTGAAACGCTTTCCAAACCAACCCTTCCTGGCCAGGTGCAAGAACAAAGAGAGTTGTTTTAATTATGTCTTGCAGCTTTTTCAGATAGTAGGACTGCTGTCTGTGAGAGACATCTTCCCAATGAAAATTGAGAGTTGATGCCACTGGACTGCACCTCCCATCGGAGACTTGCTCTAGGGTCTCATTAAGCGCAGCTCTTTTATCCTGTTGTGCTTGGAGTTGATCCTCCCAGATGCTGATGTCTTCTTCGCTTTGGCCAACGTCATTTAGTGAAAATTCGAGAGCAGAAATGCGAGCATCTTCGTCTCTCTGTTGAAGGACAATACCATTTATATTTTACTTTATACTTCTCTGTTTGTTGAAAAAGTTTATCAATAAAACACAGCTACATAACTAGAAATACAAGTATTCCTATGCAAATAACACGTGCTAAATTGATATTTCAAAAACAGGTTCAGTGGACTCTCTCTAACCCACACATCTATAAGGCGGACAACTCTTTATGATGGAAACCTAGTGTTGGTCCCTGCCGTTTTTCAGTCATTTCACTGCAACTTAACTCTCGGAAAACCGTTAACGTATGCTTGAAAAGTGGTTTTTGCAGTGAATAATACTTTAAAGTGCTACTATGATCAAATTTTTACCCCTTGATTTTTTAGGTTAATCACATAGAATTCTACGAAAGATTTAAAACGCCGTTTTCCGTTTACAAATATCTGCATTGGTTCAGGAGATATTTAAGTTTGAAAAATGAGTAAAATATGCAAATGAGATTACTGATGACGTCATACACTCAACCAAATATTACATGAAGTATATAAATAGCGCTATCTCGGTCAATTTGCAGCAGAAACCATTGAAACTTGGTAGCCTAATAGTTCTAAATGCAACACATCTACAGCTATAACAATTTCCGTTCCCATGGCAACCCACTATTTTCCAGTCCCCTCTAGTCTGATATCAATATTTAGTGATTTTAAGCTTGGAAAACATCAAACAAGGCCGTGAACTCAACCTAATGTATTTATGTGCTTGCTGGATTATGCAGATGAGGTACCATTGGCAAATATCAATATAGAACTCTAAAAGTGGTCAGAGAAGCCTTTAATATTGTGGAGGTCTGGAACCTAGTATGTTGCTATGGTAACAAAAATTGTTAAGCTCATATTGCGGAGCACCACTCGTAGAATCTTACTGTAAAAATTCAAATATTTATCATACAAATTGACTGAGATATCCTTGTTTATCATAATTGATCAAAGTGCGGTTGAGTCTATGACGTCATCACTTGGTTAATTTGCATATTTTAAAAACTTGAATATCTCTGGAACGAAAAGAGGTATTTGAAAACAGTAAACAGCATTTTCACTCTTGTACAGACTACTTGTTTATGTCCTAAAATGGCTCAGATTTGAAGGATGCGATTTTCGTCATAGTGGCACTTTAAAATGATAATGTAGGTGCTGAATGTGACAGTAAAAGTACCGCTCCCTCAGAAAAAAAAATTAAATATTAGTATTGTTCCAGTTTACAGAGTTTGCGAAAGTAAACGACTTGACACGTACCGACTAACTTATAACAGACGAATATTCATTACGTCCAGGTCCAGCTTTTATGCTATCTCACTCGGAGTTACCCGTGTCAGGTTACCTCTACGGCTCTACTTTCTGTAAGCCGGACACCTCTCTAGGATGGACAGCCGAGGTCGGTCCCTAAAGGTGTCCGCCTTAGAAAGGGTTGACTTTACCTCCATATATTCACTTCCGTCTTGACCGTCGGAAAGATCTACTTTCTCAGGACACGGCTTTCTTTCTGGTGTGATCATATGCTGCTCTTCAGTTTCTTGTTCCTTATAAAGAAATGCAAAGACATGTTTAAAACCGATAAGGCCGGCTTTCATGGCTTGCTTTCCACTTAACTACAATTCCTTTAGAGGTGTTACTCACGTCTTCGTCAGTGGGCTGGTTATCTTCATGCCTTGTGATATCTTCATCCACGCATTCACACACCTTGCAAAACAGATGAAAATACAAAGCCTTTAAAAAAGCCACTCCGGGTAGTATGTCTTGAATTAATGGGCGTCATTTAATTTATTTCTTTCTCGGTTTTTGAATCACTCGTTTTGATATATTACTTCAAATATTTTGATAAACCACAGCAGTTCGGTTTCGCTGCAGAACCTTTTTGACCTTGAAGGAAATTCATTCAGAGCCAACATAGAATTATCGCAAGTAAAGGGGAATGTTAAAACAAATTAACGCTCGCAAAAAAAAAAACAAGAGGCAGTAAACTCTCTAAAATACTACATCAAAACATATTAGGGGCAATTTACTATCCAACGCTCGAGTTCACTTACAGCCGGATGGGGCTAGTCAGTCCCTGAACTCTCTCTTCCGTGCGCTCTTTATTGGCCATGTTCTAAACGAGTAGGGGACTGGGAACGAATTTTTAAAATCGACTGAATTGACAAATGGACCCATCATCTGAAAGAGCACCCTAAAGTTAGTAACTTTACCAAATTTGAGAGTTATTGGTTTAAACGCAAAGGCATGATACACTCTTAAGAATCGTTAAAATAGGAGAGCTTAGTATCCATACTGAGCTCTAATTTTAGCGAATTATAAAGGTGAACCATTCCTTTGCATTTAAATCAATAACAATCAAATTTGGTAAATCTACTAATTTTTAGATGCTCTTTCAGACGACGGGGTACATTTTTCAATTCAATCGATTTTAGAAATCCATACCCAGTCCCCTGCTCGTTTAGAACATCGGCTAATAGAGATTGAACGCACGCGCGATTAACACGCGCTTGGGTTCAACCCCTATATAGCGCGCGCTGAAAAGAGAGTTCAAGGACTGGAAAAGATGAGGCACGAGGATAAAGTTTTCTTTGTGCATTAGCCCCATATGGTTGAGGACAAGAATGCGAAATTTGCTCTAGGGTGCTGGGGCTCTGGGATCCAGGTTACGAACAAAGGCCTAAACAACCCCCTTGATCTAGGCGTGATGTCTACCTGATTCTGTTATTTTTTGATATTTTTAAGCCCGGAAGAGAACGATTCTTAACTTCGCGTGTCACCTCATTAGACCTTCTTTCTATCAAAATCCCATTTTTATCTACTAAGAGATACATACATTGTCCATCGCACGCTTTCTTTGGTCCGCGTGTTTCAATCTACAGGTCTTGCATATAGCTAAAATAGAAGGGAGAAATGTATAAAAATCACGCCTCTGACTTATTTGTGTTTTTTTCTTTGACTTCGGCTGCGATCAGTCTTACGCACCCATATCTCATTTAAACTTCTCCAAATCAAATGTTTCAATTTTGTTCACTACAAACTATAGGCGTTAACTCGAAACTGAAAGTAGCTTTCCAGTTATTTGTGTTGACATGTACAGCCCAATAAAGTTATTATTATTGTTATTGTTATTATTATTATTATTGTTGTTATTGTTATTGTTATTGTTATTGTTATTATTATTATTATTGGATCGATTCGTACTTACCTTCACCAATTGGTACAACGGTATCGTACATCCAGCATATTTCTTCTGAGACTTGCTTGGTTATCCGCCGAACTTTTCCACAGCATGTTGTCCTAGATTGTCTCTTTTGATGCAGCGGGTAGCGACAACTGACAGCCTTCCCCCCTGGCCAGTTTACAGTTAGATGCTTCCTATGTCGCGGACATATTGTCATTTTTTTTAGGTCTTCGTCATTGATAACAAGCAGACCAGCTCTATTTAAAATAAGATCTTGCTCTGTAACCTTAGCACGCGCTTGTCGCCCACGCGATCCACTCACTCCAAGGGAACGCAAGTAGCTAGTGACATCTTTAGTGCAACTGAGCAAAGGAACTGAAACCGCATTCTTGTCTTCTATTTTTGCATCTCCGCATTTGGAGTGAGGCGAGTGGGCCGAAAGTGAACAAAACATCACTGCACGCTTTTCCCAAAGCGAAATTGATTTCTGTACGTTGAGTGGAAGACGCAATAGATCGCTGCAAATCCATAATTTACAGTCTAAACATTGGAACCAATCAAAATCTTCAATACTTTTTGGTGCTTTGTATCAGGAACGAAATTGAATTATATACCTGATCAAAGATGGTCTGACTTCTGAGTGAAATTTGTGTTTGTTAAGACCCAAAAGCCAAAATTATTCTAAAAATAAGAACAGCTCTTTAGTACATCCAATTGTAGCACTACTTTTCCAATTTGTAAATTCATCTACTTTTTTTAATACTTTCTCTGATCATGAAGTCAGACAAAATGTCTTGTTCTTACGACGAAATGGACATTTTATTTGCATTAATTTAATTAAATCGATTCGATTACCACGCTATCACGAACGTTTAAAAAAATGCAAACAAAAACAAGGCAAAATAATATTTTTCCTCTTGGAAAAAGACCCGGTTTAGTTTATCAGTTTGTGTATGCAATAAAAAGAACACGTGCTGAGGATGACATCTGTGGAATGTTTCTTTTGTTTTCTTGTCAGTTATTTACCAAATGTTCTCAGCAGTGGCCTATGTATAAAATCAATTTAAAAGGTGAATTTTGATACGTTAAACACTTAATCGCTTGGAGCGTTTGTACAAAGCATTTCATTTTCAAATAAATACATAGGACTCTAATTCATACTCACGAAAAGTTTGTTTACAATCTGACAAATTATAACGAATGGAGAGCAGTCATACGGGGACAGAAACTGTCGCCAAAAATATCAAAGTAAATAACAGGCTATACATTTCCGAACACAGTAAAAACATTATATTTATCCCAATTCATTCCCAAAATGTTTAATTTCACTTTCCCTATCCTTTCTGTAAATAACCAACAGAATCTCAGGCGTTACCTTACCCCCACCCCCACCCACCCACTCACCCACCCCACAGCAATCCGTTAGCTTTTTCTTTCCCAGTCCATGCGCCTGTAACGCTTCGCAATGCGAACCGTTCAAAAGTTCCGTAGGTCTCTGTAAAATGTGCAACTTATGATAAGTTCCAAGGATATTCTCCAGTGAATTAACCGGCTTCAAGGTGAAGAGAATTTGGAGAAACCTCCGAGCATTTCGCTAACATTCGCATTCTATTAGGGACATCAACATAACTTTGCTTGTAACGCTGTCTGATGGATTCGGGA
>CAXHUQ010000534.1:0-7500 GCA_964020085.1 Micromussa lordhowensis | reverse complement strand
TGACTTCCAATCATTTTACCACCCCATTCTGCTTCCCACGATTTTACATTTTGCGCAGAAGAATATGTCTCCTGTAAAAATACTACATCCGATTTTTGCTGATGCAACCATCGAAATACCTGACGTCGCTTGATCGTCTTGTTTAACCCTCGAACATTCAAAGACAAAACACTGAAAGCCATATGCATATATAAAGAAAAATGAAACGCAATTTCCAGACAACAGATTTCATGAGATACGATTGAAGTAATAAGCATTCAAATTTAGCGCTAGCGAAGCAAAACTTAAAGCAATTGAAAACCTGACAAAAACAAACTAATACAACATGCAACACAAAACATAAATACCTGCAGCAATTAGGGCGAATTCTCCTGTCTGAGATTCACGTAAGCCTTGCTACTGCACTACAGAGGCACTAAATTATAAACAGAATTAAATATTGTCCATGATTCGACCGTAGAGGGTAAATTTTTTTGTTTCGGGTCCTCGGTAGACAGCGGGCACTTTGAAAGATGCGGTTTGCAGCAAAATGTTGTGCTAGGAAGGCACCTTAAGTGCATTGTAATTAGGAGGTGATGGCATTTGCGCCAGGGTGTTTTTTGTGGCCTTCTTTTGAGGGGAGTTTCCCTTGGTCGCAACTTTGCAGAATTTCAGAAAACGCGCGATGAGGGTGTCCTTGCCAAATTTGCCATAGCTCGGCTTTGCGGGCACTTTGAAAGATGCGGTTTGCAGCAAAATGTTGTGCTAGGATGGCACTTTAAGTGCATTGTAATTAGGAGGTGATGGCATTTGCGCCAGGGTGTTTTTTGTGGCCTTCTTTTGAGGGGAGTTTCCCTTGGTCGCAACTTTGCAGAATTTCAGAAAACGCGCGATGAGGGTGTCCTTGCCAAATTTGCCATAGCTCGGCTTTGCGGGCACTTTGAAAGATGCGGTTTGCAGCAAAATGTTGTGCTAGGATGGCACTTTAAGTGCATTGCAATTAGGAGGTGATGGCATTTGCGCCAGGGTTTTTTTTGTGGCCTTCTTTTGAGGGGAGTTTCCCTTGGTCGCAACTTTGCAGAATTTCAGAAAACGCGCGATGAGGGTGTCCTTGCCAAATTTGCCATAGCTCGGCTTTGCGGGCACTTTGAAAGATGCGGTTTGCAGCAAAATGTTGTGCTAGGATGGCACTTTAAGTGCATTGTAATTAGGAGGTGATGGCATTTGCGCCAGGGTGTTTTTTGTGGCCTTCTTTTGAGGGGAGTTTCCCTTGGTCGCAACTTTGCAGAATTTCAGAAAACGCGCGATGAGGGTGTCCTTGCCAAATTTGCCATAGCTCGGCTTTGCGGGCACTTTGAAAGATGCGGTTTGCAGCAAAATGTTGTGCTAGGATGGCACTTTAAGTGCATTGTAATTAGGAGGTGATGGCATTTGCGCCAGGGTGTTTTTTGTGGCCTTCTTTTGAGGGGAGTTTCCCTTGGTCGCAACTTTGCAGAATTTCAGAAAACGCGCGATGAGGGTGTCCTTGCCAAATTTGCCATAGCTCGGCTTTGCGGGCACTTTGAAAGATGCGGTTTGCAGCAAAATGTTGTGCTAGGATGGCACTTTAAGTGCATTGTAATTAGGAGGTGATGGCATTTGCGCCAGGGTGTTTTTTGTGGCCTTCTTTTGAGGGGAGTTTCCCTTGGTCGCAACTTTGCAGAATTTCAGAAAACGCGCGATGAGGGTGTCCTTGCCAAATTTGCCATAGCTCGGCTTTGCGGGCACTTTGAAAGATGCGGTTTGCAGCAAAATGTTGTGCTAGGATGGCACTTTAAGTGCATTGTAATTAGGAGGTGATGGCATTTGCGCCAGGGTGTTTTTTGTGGCCTTCTTTTGAGGGGAGTTTCCCTTGGTCGCAACTTTGCAGAATTTCAGAAAACGCGCGATGAGGGTGTCCTTGCCAAATTTGCCATAGCTCGGCTTTGCGGGCACTTTGAAAGATGCGGTTTGCAGCAAAATGTTGTGCTAGGATGGCACTTTAAGTGCATTGTAATTAGGAGGTGATGGCATTTGCGCCAGGGTGTTTTTTGTGGCCTTCTTTTGAGGGGAGTTTCCCTTGGTCGCAACTTTGCAGAATTTCAGAAAACGCGCGATGAGGGTGTCCTTGCCAAATTTGCCATAGCTCGGCTTTGGGGGCACTTTGAAAGATGCGGTTTGCAGCAAAATGTTGTGCTAGGATGGCACTTTAAGTGCATTGTAATTAGGAGGTGATGGCATTTGCGCCAGGGTGTTTTTTGTGGCCTTCTTTTGAGGGGAGTTTCCCTTGGTCGCAACTTTGCAGAATTTCAGAAAACGCGCGATGAGGGTGTCCTTGCCAAATTTGCCATAGCTCGGCTTTGCGGGCACTTTGAAAGATGCGGTTTGCAGCAAAATGTTGTGCTAGGATGGCACTTTAAGTGCATTGTATTTAGGAGGTGATGGCATTTGCGCCAGGGTGTTTTTTGTGGCCTTCTTTTGAGGGGAGTTTCCCTTGGTCGCAACTTTGCAGAATTTCAGAAAACGCGCGATGAGGGTGTCCTTGCCAAATTTGCCATAGCTCGGCTTTGCGGGCACTTTGAAAGATGCGGTTTGCAGCAAAATGTTGTGCTAGGATTGCACTTTAAGTGCATTGTAATTAGGAGGTGATGGCATTTGCGCCAGGGTGTTTTTTGTGGCCTTCTTTTGAGGGGAGTTTCCCTTGGTCGCAACTTTGCAGAATTTCAGAAAACGCGCGATGAGGGTGTCCTTGCCAAATTTGCCATAGCTCGGCTTTGCGGGCACTTTGAAAGATGCGGTTTGCAGCAAAATGTTGTGCTAGGATGGCACTTTAAGTGCATTGTATTTAGGAGGTGATGGCATTTGCGCCAGGGTGTTTTTTGTGGCCTTCTTTTGAGGGGAGTTTCCCTTGGTCGCAACTTTGCAGAATTTCAGAAAACGCGCGATGAGGGTGTCCTTGCCAAATTTGCCATAGCTCGGCTTTGCGGGCACTTTGAAAGATGCGGTTTGCAGCAAAATGTTGTGCTAGGATGGCACTTTAAGTGCATTGTAATTAGGAGGTGATGGCATTTGCGCCAGGGTGTTTTTTGTGGCCTTCTTTTGAGGGGAGTTTCCCTTGGTCGCAACTTTGCAGAATTTCAGAAAACGCGCGATGAGGGTGTCCTTGCCAAATTTGCCATAGCTCGGCTTTGCGGGCACTTTGAAAGATGCGGTTTGCAGCAAAATGTTGTGCTAGGATGGCACTTTAAGTGCATTGTAATTAGGAGGTGATGGCATTTGCGCCAGGGTGTTTTTTGTGGCCTTCTTTTGAGGGGAGTTTCCCTTGGTCGCAACTTTGCAGAATTTCAGAAAACGCGCGATGAGGGTGTCCTTGCCAAATTTGCCATAGCTCGGCTTTGCGGGCACTTTGAAAGATGCGGTTTGCAGCAAAATGTTGTGCTAGGATGGCACTTTAAGTGCATTGTAATTAGGAGGTGATGGCATTTGCGCCAGGGTGTTTTTTGTGGCCTTCTTTTGAGGGGAGTTTCCCTTGGTCGCAACTTTGCAGAATTTCAGAAAACGCGCGATGAGGGTGTCCTTGCCAAATTTGCCATAGCTCGGCTTTGCGGGCACTTTGAAAGATGCGGTTTGCAGCAAAATGTTGTGCTAGGATGGCACTTTAAGTGCATTGTAATTAGGAGGTGATGGCATTTGCGCCAGGGTGTTTTTTGTGGCCTTCTTTTGAGGGGAGTTTCCCTTGGTCGCAACTTTGCAGAATTTCAGAAAACGCGCGATGAGGGTGTCCTTGCCAAATTTGCCATAGCTCGGCTTTGCGGGCACTTTGAAAGATGCGGTTTGCAGCAAAATGTTGTGCTAGGATGGCACTTTAAGTGCATTGTAATTAGGAGGTGATGGCATTTGCGCCAGGGTGTTTTTTGTGGCCTTCTTTTGAGGGGAGTTTCCCTTGGTCGCAACTTTGCAGAATTTCAGAAAACGCGCGATGAGGGTGTCCTTGCCAAATTTGCCATAGCTCGGCTTTGCGGGCACTTTGAAAGATGCGGTTTGCAGCAAAATGTTGTGCTAGGATGGCACTTTAAGTGCATTGTAATTAGGAGGTGATGGCATTTGCGCCAGGGTGTTTTTTGTGGCCTTCTTTTGAGGGGAGTTTCCCTTGGTCGCAACTTTGCAGAATTTCAGAAAACGCGCGATGAGGGTGTCCTTGCCAAATTTGCCATAGCTCGGCTTTGCGGGCACTTTGAAAGATGCGGTTTGCAGCAAAATGTTGTGCTAGGATGGCACTTTAAGTGCATTGTAATTAGGAGGTGATGGCATTTGCGCCAGGGTGTTTTTTGTGGCCTTCTTTTGAGGGGAGTTTCCCTTGGTCGCAACTTTGCAGAATTTCAGAAAACGCGCGATGAGGGTGTCCTTGCCAAATTTGCCATAGCTCGGCTTTGCGGGCACTTTGAAAGATGCGGTTTGCAGCAAAATGTTGTGCTAGGATGGCACTTTAAGTGCATTGTAATTAGGAGGTGATGGCATTTGCGCCAGGGTGTTTTTTGTGGCCTTCTTTTGAGGGGAGTTTCCCTTGGTCGCAACTTTGCAGAATTTCAGAAAACGCGCGATGAGGGTGTCCTTGCCAAATTTGCCATAGCTCGGCTTTGCGGGCACTTTGAAAGATGCGGTTTGCAGCAAAATGTTGTGCTAGGATGGCACTTTAAGTGCATTGTAATTAGGAGGTGATGGCATTTGCGCCAGGGTGTTTTTTGTGGCCTTCTTTTGAGGGGAGTTTCCCTTGGTCGCAACTTTGCAGAATTTCAGAAAACGCGCGATGAGGGTGTCCTTGCCAAATTTGCCATAGCTCGGCTTTGCGGGCACTTTGAAAGATGCGGTTTGCAGCAAAATGTTGTGCTAGGATGGCACTTTAAGTGCATTGTATTTAGGAGGTGATGGCATTTGCGCCAGGGTGTTTTTTGTGGCCTTCTTTTGAGGGGAGTTTCCCTTGGTCGCAACTTTGCAGAATTTCAGAAAACGCGCGATGAGGGTGTCCTTGCCAAATTTGCCATAGCTCGGCTTTGCGGGCACTTTGAAAGATGCGGTTTGCAGCAAAATGTTGTGCTAGGATGGCACTTTAAGTGCATTGTAATTAGGAGGTGATGGCATTTGCGCCAGGGTGTTTTTTGTGGCCTTCTTTTGAGGGGAGTTTCCCTTGGTCGCAACTTTGCAGAATTTCAGAAAACGCGCGATGAGGGTGTCCTTGCCAAATTTGCCATAGCTCGGCTTTGCGGGCACTTTGAAAGATGCGGTTTGCAGCAAAATGTTGTGCTAGGATGGCACTTTAAGTGCATTGTAATTAGGAGGTGATGGCATTTGCGCCAGGGTGTTTTTTGTGGCCTTCTTTTGAGGGGAGTTTGCCTTGGTCGCAACTTTGCAGAATTTCAGAAAACGCGCGATGAGGGTGTCCTTGCCAAATTTGCCATAGCTCGGCTTTGCGGGCACTTTGAAAGATGCGGTTTGCAGCAAAATGTTGTGCTAGGATGGCACTTTAAGTGCATTGTAATTAGGAGGTGATGGCATTTGCGCCAGGGTGTTTTTTGTGGCCTTCTTTTGAGGGGAGTTTCCCTTGGTCGCAACTTTGCAGAATTTCAGAAAACGCGCGATGAGGGTGTCCTTGCCAAATTTGCCATAGCTCGGCTTTGCAGGCACTTTGAAAGATGCGGTTTGCAGCAAAATGTTGTGCTAGGATGGCACTTTAAGTGCATTGTAATTAGGAGGTGATGGCATTTGCGCCAGGGTGTTTTTTGTGGCCTTCTTTTGAGGGGAGTTTCCCTTGGTCGCAACTTTGCAGAATTTCAGAAAACGCGCGATGAGGGTGTCCTTGCCAAATTTGCCATAGCTCGGCTTTGCGGGCACTTTGAAAGATGCGGTTTGCAGCAAAATGTTGTGCTAGGATGGCACTTTAAGTGCATTGTAATTAGGAGGTGATGGCATTTGCGCCAGGGTGTTTTTTGTGGCCTTCTTTTGAGGGGAGTTTCCCTTGGTCGCAACTTTGCAGAATTTCAGAAAACGCGCGATGAGGGTGTCCTTGCCAAATTTGCCATAGCTCGGCTTTGCGGGCACTTTGAAAGATGCGGTTTGCAGCAAAATGTTGTGCTAGGATGGCACTTTAAGTGCATTGTAATTAGGAGGTGATGGCATTTGCGCCAGGGTGTTTTTTGTGGCCTTCTTTTGAGGGGAGTTTCCCTTGGTCGCAACTTTGCAGAATTTCAGAAAACGCGCGATGAGGGTGTCCTTGCCAAATTTGCCATAGCTCGGCTTTGCGGGCACTTTGAAAGATGCGGTTTGCAGCAAAATGTTGTGCTAGGATGGCACTTTAAGTGCATTGTAATTAGGAGGTGATGGCATTTGCGCCAGGGTGTTTTTTGTGGCCTTCTTTTGAGGGGAGTTTCCCTTGGTCGCAACTTTGCAGAATTTCAGAAAACGCGCGATGAGGGTGTCCTTGCCAAATTTGCCATAGCTCGGCTTTGCGGGCACTTTGAAAGATGCGGTTTGCAGCAAAATGTTGTGCTAGGATGGCACTTTAAGTGCATTGTAATTAGGAGGTGATGGCATTTGCGCCAGGGTGTTTTTTGTGGCCTTCTTTTGAGGGGAGTTTCCCTTGGTCGCAACTTTGCAGAATTTCAGAAAACGCGCGATGAGGGTGTCCTTGCCAAATTTGCCATAGCTCGGCTTTGCAGGCACTTTGAAAGATGCGGTTTGCAGCAAAATGTTGTGCTAGGATGGCACTTTAAGTGCATTGTAATTAGGAGGTGATGGCATTTGCGCCAGGGTGTTTTTTGTGGCCTTCTTTTGAGGGGAGATTCCCTTGGTCGCAACTTTGCAGAATTTCAGAAAACGCGCGATGAGGGTGTCCTTGCCAAATTTGCCATAGCTCGGCTTTGCGGGCACTTTGAAAGATGCGGTTTGCAGCAAAATGTTGTGCTAGGATGGCACTTTAAGTGCATTGTAATTAGGAGGTGATGGCATTTGCGCCAGGGTGTTTTTTGTGGCCTTCTTTTGAGGGGAGTTTCCCTTGGTCGCAACTTTGCAGAATTTCAGAAAACGCGCGATGAGGGTGTCCTTGCCAAATTTGCCATAGCTCGGCTTTGCGGGCACTTTGAAAGATGCGGTTTGCAGCAAAATGTTGTGCTAGGATGGCACTTTAAGTGCATTGTAATTAGGAGGTGATGGCATTTGCGCCAGGGTGTTTTTTGTGGCCTTCTTTTGAGGGGAGTTTCCCTTGGTCGCAACTTTGCAGAATTTCAGAAAACGCGCGATGAGGGTGTCCTTGCCAAATTTGCCATAGCTCGGCTTTGCGGGCACTTTGAAAGATGCGGTTTGCAGCAAAATGTTGTGCTAGGATGGCACTTTAAGTGCATTGTAATTAGGAGGTGATGGCATTTGCGCCAGGGTGTTTTTTGTGGCCTTCTTTTGAGGGGAGTTTCCCTTGGTCGCAACTTTGCAGAATTTCAGAAAACGCGCGATGAG
>CAXHUQ010000533.1:0-13900 GCA_964020085.1 Micromussa lordhowensis | reverse complement strand
AATGTAGTTGTACAATAATAGCACACTAAACTGTCTTAATCATAGTCAAATCCTGACAACTGTGCTATCTCTCTGGTTTTGAGGTCTTGTTTTGACAGAGTATGGCAAGGAAGCTTGACAAAGAAGGCCTCCTAGTGGTGATCTGGAAATCTAACCCAAGAGTTGGGAAGTTGATTCCGGAACTTGGTCTTCGTGGATGGATCCTGTTCTTGAGTTGTCAGGGAATCATTTGTGACATCCACCGGAAAGCGGTATCCCTTCCACAAGTCGGGAGTTTTTGCATGTATCAGCTCTAGAGTTACTAAGTTATCCAAGTAGTAATGGTACAATCAAATGAGTTTATTGTTTATTTAAATATTTAGACATTTCAAATTCTCTGCGGCAGTAATTACCGGTATGTCAATTGTATAGTGTACAAAGCATGGCTATGAATATTATTGTCTTTAAAATCCCCCTGAAGAGTGAGAGATCACCTAACAGGCTTGTTGGGATGAAAGTGTAGTCTTCGATGAAGTCTTCAATTCATTATCTTATCATTCATTATCTTATTATATATGTTTCGAAAACCAGGTCCAACCATGTCCAACGGGCCCAGTAAAGCCCAGTGTCTTATGGAGTAACTCAGCAGTGCTTACTTCAAGTTCTACACTCCACACTTGATCTAGCATAAGCAGAAATTGACAATAGAATCTCTTGTCCTCCCTTCTGTGGAAAAATTCAGGCTGATGACATCATATCACATGAAAGCCCTTTGCAAGAAATTGCCTCAATAAATATTAATTATAAATTTTCATTCATTTATCTTGTTACCTTGATACAGCTACTTTTATTTAAGTTATGCATATGTACATATAGATATATTTTTTATGTTAGCTTTTATTTATAGTTGATGTGATGTCTGAAAGGATTTTATCAACTAAATAAATTTAGTTGTACAATAATGATAGTCAAATCCTGACAACTGTGATATCTCTCTGGTTTTGAGGTCTTGTTTTGACAGGGTGTGGTATGGAAGCTTGACAAAGAAGGTCTCCTACTGGTGATCTGGAAATGTAAACCAAGAGTTGGTAAGTTGATTCCGGAACTTGGTCTTTGTGGATGGATCCTGTTCTTGAGTTGTCAGGGAATCATTTGTGACCTCCACCGGAAAGCGGCATCCCTTCCGCAAGTCGGGACTTTTGGCATGTCTCAGCTCTAGAGTTACTGGGTTATCCAAGTAGTAATGGTACAATCAAATAAGTTTATTGTTTATTTAAATATTTAGACATTTCAAATTCTCTGCAACAGTAATTACCGGTATGTAAATTGTATAGTGTATAAAGCATGGCTATGAATATTATTGTCTCTAAAATCCCCCTGAAGAGTGAGAGATCACCTAACAGGCTTGTTGGGATGAAAGTGTAGTCTTTGATGAAGTCTTCAATTCATTATCTTATCATTCATTATCTTATTATATATGTTTCGAAAACCAGGTCCAACCATGTCCAACGGGCCCAGTAAAGCCCAGTGTCTTATGGAGTAACTCAGCAGTGCTTACTTCAAGTTCTACACTCCACACTTGATCTAGCATAAGCAGAAATTGACAATAGAATCTCTTGTCCTCCCTTCTGTGGAAAAATTCAGGCTGATGACATCATATCACATGAAAGCCCTTTGCAAGAAATTGCCTCAATAAATATTAATTATAAATTTTCATTCATTTATCTTGTTACCTTGATACAGCTACTTTTATTTAAGTTATGCATATGTACATATAGATATATTTTTTATGTTAGCTTTTATTTATAGTTGATGTGATGTCTGAAAGGATTTTATCAACTAAATAAATTTCGTTGTACAATAATGATAGTCAAATCCTGACAACTGTGATATCTCTCTGGTTTTGAGGTCTTGTTTTGACAGGGTGTGGCATGGAAGCTTGACAAAGAAGGTCTCCTACTGGTGATCTGGAAATCTAAACCAAGAGTTAGTAAGTTGATTCCGGAACTTGGTCTTTGTGGATGGATCCTGTTCTTGAGTTGTCAGGGAATCATTTGTGACATCCACCGGAAAGCGGCATCCCTTCCACAAGTCGGGACTTTTGTCTCAGCTCTAGAGTTACTGGGTTATCCAAGTAGTAATGGTACAATCAAATAAGTTTATTGTTTATTTAAATATTGCCTCAATCATTGGACACTAAACTGCCTTAAAATCATAGTCAATGCCTGAAAGCTATGCTAATTCTACTAAGTATATAGCATGTTCTTCACTCAGCACAAGTCAGACTGACTTGATACTATGGATACAAGTACAAAGAAACCACACCCCATCAACTTCCCTTGGATTAAGGGCCAGGAACGCCAAATAGGTATCCAAAATTAGCCACACTCCTATAGATATTAGAACATAAAACCCTGTTGGGCTTAAAATTTTCTTTAGCTCCAACTGAATAACAAACTAGTTTGATTCTGACAGTTATTTTTTATCTGGAAATAATTTAATATAATAAGTTAAGTTAAGTTATATGTGTGTATATACATATATGTTTTTATATTTTTATATTTATATTTTTCTATAGATGTGTAAACGATGTTGGTTAACCAACATCCAAGTATCGATTTTGTAAGTGCTGAAGAAGCCCGAACGGGCGAAACGTCCATGTATTAAAGACCACAAAGAGAAAAGTTCGCATCTTCTTCTGTTTATTCTACCTTTATATATTTCTATATATATAAGAAGAAATTGCTAATTGGGTTGTCAATGGCAATGCCAAGCCTGACAAGGCTTTTGGAACCATCAAAACCCATCCAGGGGAATCCCCTTCGGCTCATTACATCGTGCTGCGCACCGCCATTGAAAACCTTTCAGCATTTACCGAATTTTATCTTAAGCCTCTAGCCCAAACCTTGCCATTTAGACATTTCAAATGGTAATTATGTAAATTTTATAGTATATAAAGCATGGTTATGAATATTATTGTCATTAAATCCCCTGAAGAGTCTTGTTTGATTCTGACAGTTTGCCTTTTTAGTATTTTTTATCTGCAAATAATTTAATATTCAAGAGTTTTCATTGGCTTAGCGATCATGGGCTATGAGCCATTATGCCATGCTCTAAAAATGTTTTAGAGTCCGCATGTTATTGAAAAGTGCAGTAATGACTTGAATATTAGCGCAAATAAGTGTTTTCTCTCTTTTGCATCCCATCATCTAGTCAAAACTTTTGCCTAAGGGATCCACTCGGCGCCATTTAAGGTGATTCCTGAGAAATAAAATTTAGCGATGATTTTTTTTGAAAATTTACCTGAATGTTCTCTACCAAGCACTGTTTCGGAAAATAAAATTAAAATGATAGATCACCATTTTCGTTTAAGAGATGTGATTATAATAATGACCTGCAAAATAGAAACCTCTCAAATAGGGACACCTCGCTCTGTCCTTTCGGTGTACGTGTGATAGAGGTATGACTGTATATGTATCTACTCGGATTTCGAAAATGTACACTCCGGTGAGAATTTATGTCTATGAGCTTCCGCGTTTCCGCGCTTCCGCGTTTCCTCATTTTTTAAAGTTTGACAACAAAATTCCCAGTACTTGTTTAGAACTGTTCATCGTTATCGCCTGCCTAATATGAAGTGCTTAAGTTAAATATTTCACAAGGAAAGTTACTCGCGTGTTTCAAAGTAGGACACTTAGCCGTATTCCATGATAAGCAAAACATGACTATTCGAAGCGCGTTTTTTCTATGATACAATTACCAATTGAATTTTGTAAACCGGTCATATAACGCATAGTTATATACTTTAGAAGAATTCAGAGCGATTTCTAGTAACAATCCAAAGGACAGGACACACAGACAGAACGTGTACCATCATTTCACAAGTGCGAAACTTCACCTTATAACTGAGTACTTGTTTAAATATCGCTGTTCAACATTTCAGTACACAGTTATAGTGTATACTTGAAAAGAGAATTCAGATTTTCAGTGTACTAGATTCTTTAGGGTTTGCTTATACGGAAGAATATAGTTGTATACCTGCTTTTTAGAGGAAATATTACACTTCGAGTTAACTATGCTCATTTTACAAAATTCACGCGCGCGCCGTACACTTGAAATTGCCGAACTCGATTTCAATTTATTTCGCATAAGCTGCACTTCTGAATCAGAAAATTCGCTCCTTGGACGGGTAAGACTTATTCCTTGCACAATTAAGAGTTTGTTCCCCCTTGTAAGCATTTTAAATCCTATAAGAACGGAACGTGGAATGTGCACACAACAGTTCCCGCGCAAACACTTTCCCATCGATTGTCTTAAAAGAGATCGCTAAAAATTAATGCGGAAAGTTAAATTTTCTGCTCTTTTCAAGTGGAAGAGTTGATCTTTTTCTAGAAAAGTAGAATTGCTGGAACCTTTCACTGAGTCCATAGCCCTCACTCAACACCTTTTTAGCGTATTTAGTATTCTCTTCGTTCGAATCCAACGACTTCAAATCACCGACTTCGAAGCGATATATCTCTTTAGAGTTAATAGCTACTATACATCGGCAAAGACTAAATATGTTTCTTAGCAATCCATCTTTATTGTGTTAAAATTTCAGAAAAATCGAACGAAACCAGAGTTAATTAGTCAAAACTTTTGCCTAAGGGATCCACTCGGCGCCATTTAAGGTGATTCCTGAGAAATAAAATTTAGCGATGAGTTTTTTTGAAAATTTACCTGAATGTTCTCTACCAAGCACTGTTTCGGAAAATAAAATTGAAATGATAGATCACCATTTTCGTTTAAGAGATGTGATTATAATAATGACCTGCAAAATAGAAACCTCTCAAATAGGGACACCTCGCTCTGTCCTTTCGGTGTACGTGTGATAGAGGTATGACTGTATATGTATCTACTCGGATTTCGAAAATGTACACTCCGGTGAGAATTTATGTCTATGAGCTTCCGCGTTTCCGCGTTTCCGCGCTTCCGCGTTTCCTCATTTTTTAAAGTTTGACAACAAAATTCCCAGTACTTGTTTAGAACTGTTCATCGTTATCGCCTGCCTAATATGAAGTGCTTAAGTTAAATATTTCACAAGGAAAGTTACTCGCGTGTTTCAAAGTAGGACACTTAGCCGTATTCCATGATAAGCAAAACATGACTATTCGAAGCGCGTTTTTTCTATGATACAATTACCAATTGAATTTTGTAAACCGGTCATATAACGCATAGTTATATACTTTAGAAGAATTCAGAGCGATTTCTAGTAACAATCCAAAGGACAGGACACACAGACAGAACGTGTACCATCATTTCACAAGTGCGAAACTTCACCTTATAACTGAGCACTTGTTTAAATATGGCTGTTCAACATTTCAGTACACAGTTATAGTGTATACTTGAAAAGAGAATTCAGATTTTCAGTGTACTAGATTCTGTAGGGTTTGCTTATACGGAAGAATATAGTTGTATACCTGCTTTTTAGAGGAAATATTACACTTCGAGTTAACTATGCTCATTTTACAAAATTCACGCGCGCGGCGAACACTTGAAATTGCCGAACTCGATTTCAATTTATTTCGCATAAGCTGCACTTCTGAATCAGAAAATTCGCTCCTTGGACGGGTAAGACTTATTCCTTGCACAATTAAGAGTTTGTTCCCCCTTGTAAGCATTTTAAATCCTATAAGAACGGAACGTGGAATGTGCACACAACAGTTCCCGCGCAAACACTTTCCCATCGATTGTCTTAAAATTTCAAAGTATTATATTTCCGTGTCTTTTTACCTTTTAGCCACAAAATTTATACAAGTTGTTTGTCTGTGTCGAAGTTTACAGTGTGTATAATGTCATTTTCGTACGTTCAATTGGTCATTACTGCGCATGTGCTGCATTTTTCAATAAACATTTCCCCATACATTCTCTTCAAATTTCAAAGTATTATATTTTCGTGTGTTTTTACTTTTTAACCACAAAATTTATACAAGTTGTTTGCCTGTGTCTAAGTTTACAGTGTGCACAATTTCATGTTCGTACGTTCAATTGGTAGTTACTGCGCATGCTCTAAACATCGTAATTTTCCAATACATTGTCTTAAAATTTCAAAATACTGCCTTTTCATGTGTTTTTAACGTTTTACTACAAAATTTACACAAGTTGTTTGTTTCTGTCTAAGTTTACAGTGTGCACAATTTGAGGCGCGTACGTTGAATTTGTCGTTACTGCGCATGTACCGAATTTTTTCATACATTTCTTCTTATTTTACGATAGTCGTAACTTTGAAAATCGTAGAGCAATTGACAAATGCTTTGAAACAGAAAAACTGTGCATGATATTTACCTATTCAATATACGCAGAAGTTGTCACTGTCTTTGATAAAGTACTGCGCATGCCCTAAATATCGTCAAGTTTTCATAAGACATTTTCAGAATGCTCTATCTTCCTCATTTTTTAAAGTTTGACAACAAAATTCCCAGTACTTGTTTAGAACTGTTCATCGTTATCGCCTGCCTAATATGAAGTGCTTAAGTTAAATATTTCACAAGGAAAGTTACTCGCGTGTTTCAAAGTAGGACACTTAGACGTATTCCATGATAAGCAAAACATGACTATTCGAAGCGCGTTTTTTCTATGATACAATTACCAATTGAATTTTGTAAACCGGTCATATAACGCATAGTTATATACTTTAGAAGAATTCAGAGCGATTTCTAGTAACAATCCAAAGGACAGGACACACAGACAGAACGTGTACCATCATTTCACAAGTGCGAAACTTTACCTTATAACTGAGCACTTGTTTAAATATCGCTGTTCAACATTTCAGTATTAGGACCTTCTGTTGTACGTTTTCTTGTTAGTCACCTGTACGAAGGTAAGAAAAAAAAAGCGGGCATTTTAAGCTTTCGGATGAAAATATTTTAGCGTCAATATTGTCCGCTTTTCATCCAGGAACGTTTTTAACCGCAGAATAAGGTACCTTTTCCGCGCTTTTAAAGAGATCGCTAAAAATTAATGCGGAAAGTTAAATTTTCTGCTCTTTTCAAGTGGAAGAGTTGATCTTTTTCTAGAAAAGTAGAATTGCTGGAACCTTTCACTGAGTCCATAGCCCTCACTCAACACCTTTTTAGCGTATTTAGTATTCTCTTCGTTCGAATCCAACGACTTCAAATCACCGACTTCGAAGCGATATATCTCTTTAGAGTTAATAGCTACTATACATCGGCAAAGACTAAATATGTTTCTTAGCAATCCATCTTTATTGTGTTAAAATTTCAGAAAAATCGAACGAAACCAGAGTTAATTAGAATTTTTTTTGTGAGTCCACTATGACTTCCCTTGTGGACTAACAAAATACGCAGCGGTCAGTCATAGAATGATTCCGGCAATTCTGCTTTTTTTACAAAAAGATCAACTCTGCTAATTGAAAAGAGCAGAAAAATAAACTTTCTGCATTTATTTCTCATAGAACAAATGCAAAATTGTTACCTTATTTGTTAATGCGAGTCGATTAGTTGAAAAGTTAAAAAAGGTACCTTTTAAGAAAAAAAAAAGATTTTTAACCGCAGAATAAGGTACCTTTTCCGCGCTTTTAAAGAGATCGCTTCAACCTGAAAAAAGGGTACCTTTTTCGCGCTTTAAAGCTTTGTTTGGTAAAGTGAGAAATGCATGAAAAGTGGACAATATTGGCTTCAAAATATTTGCACTCGAAAGCTTAAAATACCCGCCTTACATAACAGAAAGCGACGTTTCGGTCAAAAAAAAAGCTAGAATTATTGCCTGAGAGCTGACAATTGAATTCTTCCCACTCCACAAGAGCTGGATCCTTTGCTAGTTTCCAGCTCTCCTGGGTTAGAGGCCTCAAAAAGGGATATGGGAACGAGAATGAAAAAATTCCCGTCAGCCATTTCGTCAATGGATCTCTGTTTTGACCGAATGACCACGAAAAACTCTGTGAACTTCGATCTTTTTCACCTCTTCCCTCGGCGCCATGCAGTCCATCGTTTCCTACCGGCTGACTTCTTCAGACGAGTCGAGCTCAGATGAATCCGATATTCAGCTCCAAACGCCTTCTAAGAGGCCACGCACGAGCAATTTCATGTTGCAGACAGAAACAGACGTTGATTGCGACGATCTGATCGAAGAAGGAGCAACCACGTGCACAGAAGAAACGACAGCAGAAGAATCACCAGAAAAACCAGAAGAATCACCAGAAAATCCAGAAGAATCAACAGAAGAAAAACCAGAAGAATCAACAGAAGAAGAAAGCAACTGCGTCGTACCCATGACCGAATTCAAACTTCGCAAACAGTCATATGCATTGGACATTGGACAATTGCCGCTGGAAATGCAGACATTTCTGCGCGAACTGAAAACCTTCTTCACTCGTCCAGTCCAGCTGGAAAGACAAGCAAGACCTTTGGCAACATCGACATACCAGAAAACCCAGGAAAGAATATTATGTGAGTTTATTGTCTGAGTTATTTCGCTCGCACAGTGTTGTTCAATAATTTAACGATTTTACGATGTGCAAACGAATTGATTTTCCCTTTTCATGCCCTTAGGCTTTCTTGGATTCTTGAGGTCTCGCCCTGGTGTGATACTGCAACCCGACGTCTTCCTACGTCAGTCTCTGTTGGAATCTTATCTGGATTTTCTCAAGGTGACGTGTAATGAATTTTTTGACGTTTGCGTGGGAACTGGGCCGAAATTGAGCGGCCATGTTGTGACGTGTCATTTATGTTTCTAGTTTTGAAATCCATTTGTAAACATCTGCTCAAAGGAGACTAAAGTCTTCAGAAAGATTGTGTTTTCTGAACGGAAACTACCACAGTTTCCGTTATAAAAATTTGTGGAATCAGTTCATACTGTAAAGTTCAACGAAAGTTTCAGCCTGAAATTTGCACGCCAGACACAGTCGTGTTTCAGGGTATATCGATTACAGTATCTGATGCGTGAATTCATCTTATTGACTGCAGAATTTGTTTTCCTGCAAGTACGTGAGGTCAAAATTTCACTTCTAAAAAGTGATATTTACAACTATTGTTATTCTTGTTAAAACCGTACTTCCCGGTGTACGAGTCGAGCCCTGCATTTTTTTGACCACAAAATTGAGCTTGTAACAGTTTAAGGCATGTTTACTGAACAAAAATATTTTTTTTTAGTCGTGGATACGCGGAGCGTAGAAACGACTAATTGTTAGGGGGCAGAATATGTGTCACTCGCTCAGATGTAAACAAATCAATATGTCGACGGTAAACCAATTGATATTGACTTTTCCAAACTTTGCGGAATGCCCAATTCTACCATCGAGATTACCGTGGAAGAAAATTCTGAACTTATTTACCACTGACAGTGATCAGCATTAGAAAAAATTTTATCTCAAAACCAGAAATATGTGTATATGTAAACCAGTTGGAATCACTCGTGCAAAAGGGTGAAAGTTGTATTTTGCTCTTGATTGTGTTTGTTTTCAAAACAAGAACTGCGAAACATAAAAGGGCCGCTCAAGTGTCAGTTGTCTTTGATGATGAACTTGTACATGTTGTTCAATATGAAGTGTAAGAAATGAAATCATAGCTATTGTGCTTCAAGGGCAAAGTTATTTACTTCAGGTGATATCGACTTAGACCCGGAACCTATTGTTACTCAGGGAAATAATCCAAACAATCTTATTGCATTGTTACAATTTCGATTTGCACAACATGGGATTAGCTGTAATTGTTCCGTCACCTGTAACAATTTTCCGTACACAGCTTTTTTTTCTTATTTGATTTTTCTAAATTTAAGAAATACTTGTTGCTTGTAAACATTCCAGTTCTTCAAGGTTTTCTTTCGACGGGTCATTTTCGCAATTTTTGGTACAGCTCTGTAATTTTTCATCCAAATCTTGGACCTTGGCTTTGCTGCTGTGGCCTTTTTCTTTGCTGTACTTGATAGTTATTTTCAAGTTTCAAGTTCAAGTTCAAGTTTATTATTAAATCAACAAAATTTTACAAAAACAACGCTAACCCGCAAATAGCTGAGGCTAATCTAGGCGGGTAGCGAGTAAGACTGTTTAAAGAGTAAATCAAATGTTAGTGTTACATACCAGTAAAGAGATGAAACAAATGCACGTCTAGCAAATAAATAAATAAATAAATAAATAAGTAGGTAAATAAGTAGGTAAATGAATAAATGGATGAAATAGAAATCGCAATTAGACAAAGCTATTTTGAGTATTTATTTTGAAATTTATCGATTAGAAAAGATGTGCCAACATAATCGTCCTCTTCCATTAAAGCTTGTTAGTTATTGTTTTCGACTGACTGTTCAGGGCTACTTCCTGAATCTTGATAAACAGTGTAATGCTTTTTTTCTCTCTCTCTCTCTCTCTCTCCTTTTGCAGGACCAACGAAATTTGTCAGCTGCCACCATATCCAACCACTGCTCTTCGCTTCTGTATCCTGCGAAATTCCTTCACCGGGAGAGCGCACCCGTTTACCAGGACATCCCTGTCATTAAGCAGCTAAGAACACAGGCAACACTTCTACAGCGTCAAGGCGATGTCGAACGTCCTCAAACTAAGGAAGAGCTGACGCTTCTGAACCGTTGGCTTGACTGGTAAGCGCTAGTAATATTATTTTACTGCTTTGTGTTGGGTGACAGGAGAGCTTGTCATGCAGTTTTAACGTGTCACCTGTCCTGCGAAAACGTACGGCCAAGCCAAATGGCAACAGACATGAAATAACTTTTAGGTAGAAACACACATAAGAACTCGCACAGTTATGACTCAAAAACATGCAGAACTTTGTGCTGAGAGAATGCCTTTTCCATCCTTGACAGTACCTCTGCGTCCTTTCAACTGAAAATTAAGGAGGCCATGTCAATTTAACACTTTCGTTGTAATTTTTTGACACTGCAACTGTATTCGCAACTGACGACGGATGTTGATTATCCGAAACATGTTTTGTAAACTTGGAAGTGCGTGTTTCTAACTAAAAGCTATTTTTGACATTGTAAACAGTATAAACCTTACTGATTGTCATCAGAGGGTAATTAGAATTTAGTGAATTGAAAATTAACCAACTCTTGAGACTTTGTTGAAAAACGTTTCACTTCTTTGTCATTTAATTTTAAAAGAGGATAGAGTAGTCCTCTCTACCCTCTGTGTATCCATGTCTGAAACCTACATGTATGAATAACTGCAGCCTAATATCACTATGCAACATTTTGCAGGGAACAGATTGTGAATGCGTGCAGCGTGCAGAGAGATTACTTTGAGATGGCTGTCAACAAAAGAGATAAGGCCCGGGAATGCTGCGACTTGGTTATCTTGGCAATGTATGTTTTCATTCCGCCGGGCCGCGGCGTCGAAGTTCGCACGCTAGAGATTCAAACCAACTGGCAACAATTTCATCCTGCGCAGGTCAAAGATAAGAATGTCCTCTTGGTGAAGGGATCAGAAGAGGTCACGCTTTACTTCCACAACTATAAGACTGCAAAGTTCTTTGGCCGCCAGGAGCTTACTCTGAAGGTAAGACAATGCAGCAGATATTTAGTACGAATATTCAGTTGTTTTTTGTTTCTTTTTCTCTCTCTCTCTGGGATAAACCAGTAGTTGTTTCATAGTCCCATATGCTGTGATTATTTTTCTAATGATATCACGATACTTCCTAAGATGTTGCACTTAAAGGGAAACTCATCCATACCATTTTCTTCTGACCATAGACAGATCATGAGCTGTGCAAAATACTCCTCGACTTTGTGAACAATCACCGTCCCCAATTGGTTGGCAAAGAAAGTGGCGACATCTTGCTTCTGGTAAGTAGTCTCAAGCTATAATGCAGTAACTTGCTGTCAATCCATTAGGTGTGATTAAAAGGGCAAATTCACCCCCGATTCTACTAGAAATCTAAACCCTAACCCTGCTATTGGAGCAACTGTGGCCAAGTTTCTGGGATTTATCTTCAAGAATCCTGAAGTCACCTCCAAAAACCACGCATTCACCCTCAAAATAAAAGTTGGGGACTTGTAATAAAGGCCAATCACCCTGCCAAATTTGATGCAGGAATGTTTTTTGGGTTGTGTTGGGGTACATTGCCTCGGAGTTTCATTTTCATTTTCAGTTGTGGGGTGGTTTAGTTCAAATTAGCATTCTCGGCAGTCTAGACGGGTGAATTTACCCGATTCTTCATTCCACAGGAATGAATCTTTCAAAATTCAGGGGTGAATGTCAGTATTTCTTAACCCCACTTGGGGGTGAATTGTCCTTACACTCATTCTCCTTGAGATGTACAAACAACAACATTCACCCTAACTTTGGTTCTATTTGCTTCATTGCAGAACAGAAATGGAGCAATGTTTAGCAGTTCCTCCTTTTCAAGCCACATTAAGAACCTTTTCCAGAAACTGACAGGGACTGTGGTATCCATCAACATGATTCGGAGTTCATTTGTGACCTGGGCTTATGGCAGAGAGTAAGTATTGAATAGTTGACTTCTTTATTTGTAGAAAGCCCAACATGAAGAAAGTGTACACTTTTGTTTAGGGTTAGGAGATTTTCATCACAACAAGCTTCAGAACTAGAGTTTATCGCTTATTGGCTGAAAGAAAAGAGAAAGTTTTCACGTGCATGTTTATATCATTATTAAGTAGTCGTATGCTTTGTCTTTTTCAATTTGCAATGAACTTGCATTACCCTAAGTGGCTCATGCAATCTCACCCTTTTGAAAAACTCACTCCTGCAGATTAACTTCAAATTGAACGAGAAAAACTGCGTAGCTCATACAAATGTAATAGACGGATAATTTCGTCACAACATTGTCAAAGTGAACTTAGCTACCATCAGTAAGAGGACAGATGCGTCAAAAACAAATGATGGAACAAACATTTCCTAGAAATGCAAGCTGCAACATCCACGCTTATTGCGGTGTGTTTTGTTTTTTCAATAGTGACGCTTCAGATGCCCTCAAAGCTTCGCTGGCTTCTGCTTTAGGTCATTCCAGGAAACAGGCTGAGAAAACATACGATAGACGAACAGCCAACGAAAGGAAAGAATGCGCTGTTCGCGTAGCAAGAGAATATGCCCAGGACGTTGTCTCTAATCCAGGCGTGATGGAAACCACAGCCACTGACACTTCTCATGTGCAGCCACCAGCTACTACCAACATAAAGCTGGCCCAATTTGTAGGACTGATTGAAGAAGACAGCACACTGAGAAGTCCCAAAATTTTGATTGGACAGGTCCATGCTTTCTTAGCAAATGGTAAGGCTTCTCTGCTGTGGTACAAAGCCTACAAGAACTATTTCAAACTTGAATTAGATGGAGAACAGTGGATCGAAGATGTCGCTTGTCTCGTACCCGTGGAAATGACACCTGTCAGGAATAAAGTGGGACTTTATCGTTTGAATAACAGCTTGCGATCTATTCACAAATCCCTCACAGATGACTAGCCACTAGACTCTGACATGTACTTTTAACTTTAAACTTCATCGCAGTTCAATAGAATTATCTTACCAGCTGACAGTTCCTCAAAACATTTTTTTGTCGAAATAGTAGTGAGAAGGAATTTTATTGGAAGACCGTTGATCAGGACTGAAATTCTCTCAACATTGACTGGTGAGTCCTCATGTTTTTAGTCTTTTGAAAACAATAATCGAAATGTCTGGAATGATGAGATGGAATTTTAGGGGCCCGGGCTCAATTTTGGCATTCAAATTACCTTTTCGAAATTCATCGGATCTGCATTGCTCTGGTGAAGTCAGCTGGTGGGAAAAATTGCATTGACGTGTTGTCTGAGGAAACTTGAATTAATGACTTGAATTAATGACTAGCCACGAGACTCTGACATGTACTTTTAACTTTAAACTTCATCGCAGTTCAATAGAATTATCTTACCAGCTGACAGTTCCTCACAACATTTTTTTGGTCTTGAAATTCACTGTCAACATAGTAGTG
>CAXHUQ010000532.1:0-19416 GCA_964020085.1 Micromussa lordhowensis | reverse complement strand
GCTCAAGTGATACAAAACTAACACACCCACAACAACAAGGGAGACAATAATGACAGACAATAAAAATGCAACTAGAGAATGCATTGACAAACTAGCTTCAGAAGGGCTCTCTTTGTTTGGATTTACATCTCTCTTCCTCCTTGCTCCAACAGAGCTGCCTTGTACAAAAATTGAAGTTGTTCTACTGTTTGATGAGATTCCATTCATGTCTGAAATATACACTCTGATATTTACTTCTGAGCTTGTAGATATGATATTATTAGGATTATTAGTTTGGAACACAATTTGCCGTAGGAGCTGTCCGTAGTAAGTGGTATTACCAAGCCCATATATCAGCAACTTTGTGGGCTTTACAATCACTTCCAAGTTTGTTGTCAAGAGTAGACTATTGTCAAGTGAGAATAGATTCCTACATTGATCTATACTGGCTGAACGTGATCGATAGCACGATGTTAATGACCTTGGAGTACTAATCATCTCCACAAGGAGGGAGTCTAGTGTGTTGGACTTTGTGTCAGACGTGATACTGGCACTTGCAAAAGGGTGTGTCCCTGACTCAATGCTTGCTGTTGTGAGAGTCTGTCGGCCAAGACGCAACAAACTGATTATACGCTGTTGATGGTGAAGAACGTGTACAGACAGCCGTGCAGTTCTTATAGGAGTGATGAGGGCATCCCCATCAAACACACTGTAAAGAATTTTTCTTGTACCAGAGTATTGGTAAGGGTGAGAGTTGATGTATGCTGCATGTCGTAACAGTTCTTGCATTTCAGGTGCTCTCACATTGTTTGCTATTTGAAGGGTGCCATTGACAGAAGCAACTCCTGTTGACTGGGCCTTGAGTAGAGGCTGAAGTGGTTCCTCTATAACTGATGGGGGATTGAAAATAATTCGTTCAGAGCACTCAATCATGCAGTTTAGAACTTCAACAGGCAGTACATAGCTTGATATGAGAGCAAGGCCACTAAGGGTGCCAGTGAAACGATCAACTGAGTTAAGCTGATTGCCCTCTTCAGAGGGAAGTGCTCCTACAAAGGCCTTAATTCCAGAAAAGGGACTTGGAGTGGCTGATACTGGAGGTAACGATTGTGAAGTACATTCAGTTCCATCGAGACAGAGTGAGAATACTTGCCTGTTGAGAGTTAGGGAGACATGTGTCCACCCCTCTCTAGGAGACCATGGCCAAGAGAGAGATGTTGAAGTTCTATTTTCATTTGAATAGACTAAAGTAAGGTCTGTGCCATTTGCTCCAACTTTGACCATGAAGTCCTTTTGGGTATTTCTGACATATACAACAGTTCCAGGAGCATTGTATTGCACCCAGAATATAATGGAGAATTTGTTGGGAGAAAGTTCCAGAGTGTCATAGACAGTTGTATCAGGAATAAAGATTCCTTTTCCGTAAAAGTAATAGCCAAACAATGAGAGAGTGAGTGTTCTAACACTAGATAGGGTATGGAGGCCCCACTCATTGTTTGGTAGCAGATTAAACACATTAGGGATACTCTGAGTACCACTGCGCCTCAAGCATTGCTCTAGTTTAATCTTAGGTGAGTAGTCCAATCTGTCACAAGATCGGCCATTGGGGGGTACAATATCCACTCTGGCCCTATAGTCTGATTGAGTAGTGTCCATATCAGAGAAGAGCAACAAGGATGTCAGGCCAGCAGCATATGGAGATCTATTGGGGGCTACATAGTAAAATATATCTTTTCGAGAGTTTATGTTCAGGTCTAAGATTGCCGTGTGATCGTTTCTCAAGAGTGTGTTGATTGAAATGGTAGCATTTGATTGAGATCTATCATCAGCGACAGTGATGGTTGCAAGTCGTGCATATGCCAAAGGCTCAGTAGCTTTGTTCTCATAAGAAAGTCGGGTAATCATTCTCAAAATTGTCTGAAAGTTTTCAGTGTGAGCCTCTAACTTGTTTGATAATATCTTCCAAGTCAGTCCATCATCCCCACCAGAGTCAGTGTTCATTGTCTCTCCACAACTGAGCATACAGCTTATGGACGGCACCACCTCATTTTCTTCAAAACCAAACTTGAAGGTTGTCTTCCACAGAAGAGTGGTGAAGATGGAGGTAGCGCCATCTCCAGTCTTCAGTGTTCCTGAATACAAGTGTACTTGGCTAGCAAAGGTGTTGAAGTCATAGTCGAAGACAATGGAACCTTCTTTTGAGCCATCAACATACACAGTGATAGTTCCCTGAGACGTCACAAGAACAACAAGATGATGCCACACATTGTCATTCAACAAGACACTGCTCTCGAAAGTGACAGTAAAGGTGATTCTGCTACTGCCAACAGTCATTATAATAGAGTTCTGAGATGTTTGCAGGAAGAATACTGGATCATTCTGAGACACATCTTTAGTGGCATAGGCTGCAAGTAAGTCTCTGCTTCCAATATGATCAGTCTTGATCCATGTCTGATATGAAAAGTTTGTATTTTGTCCCCTTGTCACAGAGACAGGAGAAAGCGCTGTGATAGAGAGTTGAGCAGGGCTATCAGTGTTCGCAGACTCAGAGAGGAGAGGACTGGAGTTGGGAAAACAGTCTAGGAGATTGACCACATTACCATCAGCTAAGCACTGTGTGCTGTAGAAATCAGGATTGAAGGGGCTGTCCAGACCAGGTGTGATACATACAAAGAGTGAATACTTAGCATCTGGTGATAGTCGATGATTTTCAAGCTCAAAACTCTCAGCAAGTCTCACAGGGCTGCCTTCTTCAATGTATGTTACTTCAGTCACATTTTGAATAAGCTCAATCTTTCCGGATTCAATTAAAACATGAAGGACAGTTGATGTACTTAGAGGAGGATTTCCTTTGTCTGTTGCTGTGATCCTCAGATCAAACACCATCCCCTCTAGCTCTTGGTTTAGCAAACTCACTGCTAGATATACTGTACATGTGTCCATGTTCATATCAAAGAAGGAGACTTTAGAATTCAAGAAGCACTGCACCTCACCACTCAAACCATCATCTCCATCAGACACAGATATCTCTGTTACTATGGACCCCACTACCATGGAAACAGGTATGGAGACTCTAAGATTATCATCAACAAAGGAGGGAGCAAAGTCATTTCCCTCCAGAATAAATACTGTGAGAGCAACTGGTGTCTGCGATACTAGTCCACCTCCATCCACAGCAGACACAGTGAGTGCATACTGGTTTCTTGCGAGAATACCAATCACAATAATCTCCCCCTTAGCAGTGACACTAAAAGGTAACTGGATTGTGGCATTTCCGACAGAGCCATCTGGTAGTGATGTTATCATGTACCTCTCAATGGTTGCAAAAGCAGAGTTAGGATAGTCATCATCTTTAGCTAAGAGCTGTAAGAGGGGGCGATTCAGTGCTACTCTGCCTCTGGTAATGGTGATCTGTTGGAAAAGCTGGCTATCACTAAAGTATGGAGGACTATTTGTATCGACTACTTCAACTTCAATTTCCCACTGTATGGAGTGTGTTTCAGGTAGGAAGAATAGAGGGTGTCTGTCTTGAACTGTGATGTTAAAGTTGTAAGTAGTCAATCCAGTGAGTGGCCTTTGTAGGATAACCTCACCACTTTTTAAGTGAGGGAGAATGAAGGGGAGTTCTCGAGAAACTGAATTGATGGAGAAGAAGAGACTGTCACCACGATCATCATCGACAGCGTGAAGTGTAAACACAGGGTCGGCAGAGACTAATGTTCCCCACTCCAGTTGAACAGCTTTGATAGGCCATTCACTTGGATATACAGGACGAGGAGAGTTATCATTCTCGTTGCGAATGCTCACAAAGACCAATGCTGGTCTGCTTGATAGTCCATACCCATCAAAAGCTCTTATGGTGAACTGGACTCGGCTCTCGGATACGGAGCTAAATGACTCATAATCAATTGCCTCAGACACACTTATCAGGCCATCATCTGATATGATAAAGGGGTGGGTTGGTGGTTGAATTTGATAGCTAAAGATAACACCAGATCTGTTACCATGGTCGAGATCAGTTGCCGAGGTGGCAATCACAGCTCCCACTCGGTTCTCACTGAAAGTAGTGAAATAGACATCTTGATCAAACCTGGGAGCATTGTCGTTTTCATCAAGAATCTCTACAGTGATTGTGACAGGATCAGAGGAGTGAGGAGGGCTCCCTCTGTCAATGGCTCTCACTTGAATCTCAACTTGTCTGGTCAGTTCATAATCAAATGGGATGAGATTCGAAATGACTGCTACTCCAGAACTTTGGTTGAAGCTCTCCACAAAGAAACTGTTAGTTGACTGGTAAAGTTGAAACCGATGTATTAATCCTGCGTTTCCACTGTCAAGGTCTGTGGCTTGGATCTCTAGTGTCAGAGTCCCTCTTGGGCTGTTTTCATTCAATACTGAATGATAGACTGTCTGTTTAAACACAGGATGATGGTCATTCTCATTTAGAACTATAATCTCAACAGATGCTTCAGAGGATGCATTTGACATAGAATAGCAGATGACATTCAAACTGTATCCAACTTGTTGCTCATAGTCTACTGCACTGCTGACAGTTATGATGGCTGATAGCCTACCAATTGAGAATGGTATACTCTCCTGGTCCTGTATATAGCACTGAGCACTTCCTCCATCACTCGAGGATACGCCAAGCTCTGTGACTATTGTCCCATTAGGTGAGTTTTCTCGAACAACAGCAGTGTAAAATGTCTGTGAGAAGATGGGTGGTTGATCGGGAACGTTTGCAACATCAATTGTAACCCTTGCTGGGACTTCGCTCCTCAAACCACCCCCATCCACAGCTGAAACAGTAAATGAGTAGGTCTTGGGACCAGTCTCATAATCCAGCGTATTTGACACTAAAATAGAGCCAGAACTGTCAATGCTGAAAGGCAGGTATTGCACTAACTCAATTATATAGTCACTGATTGTATTATACTCTCCACTTATGTCGTTATCACTTGCAGATAGCTCCATGACAACATCACCAATGGGTGTGTTCTCAGGTACTAGAGCGTAGTAGTTAACTGGTGAGAATTGTGGTTTATTGTCATTCACATCTAAAACAGACACAACCACCTTCGCACTGCTCTTCAGACCACCTCCATCAGTAGCCTCTACAGTCATCTCCAGAGTGGTGGGTCCTCTCTCAGCATCTACAGCTTCTGTGTGTACGATCTCACCAATGTCATTGATAGTGCATGGTAGTTCAGGAGAATCTACTAGGCTGTACTGTACATGACCGTACACATCACCAGCATCACCGTCTTCTGCAGTGACCTTTGCTATTACGGTGTTCACTGAGTTCTCAAGCAGGGAACTGTTGTATTGCTCAGAGGTGAACTCAGGTCGATACTCGTTAACATCCTTGATGACAACAGAGACAATAGCTGTTGCTATTTCTGGAGCTACGCTGCCATCTTGTTGGCTGCGAGCAGTTACATTGAACTGATACCATTCCATATTAGACTCAAAGTCAAACAACTCGGTGCTTCGTATGATTGGCACTCCATTTTCCCCTTGTGCTAGCTGGAATGGCAATTCTTCAGAGCTAGGTTCAATACTGTACACAATGTCTGCATCAGGTAGATCTTTGTCAGTCGCTTTGATGGAAATATTTAACTCTCTTGGCTCAGTGTTTTCCTTGACAACCACAGTGTAAAGGTCATTGGTGAATTCCAATTGATGGTCATTCACATTAAGCACCTCAATCGAAATCTCAATAGTATTGGAGGAATTATGAATGCCATCTGATGCCACGAGATGAAGGAGCCAAACAGTCTCCTCCTCATAATCCAGAGCATGCAACAGAGAGAGTTTACCATCAACTATTGCAAATGCATCACTCCCTTCTTGAAGGATATAGTCAAGATCATCTCCATCCGTATCACAAGCAGTAATGATTAACAGATGGGAGTCTGGTATTGTATTTTCTGTAATGTTGAGGCTGATTGGCGAATCAAGTGGTTCATCTCCACAGCAACCATTCAGGCAGCTGTAGAATAAGGGAGGCTGATCGTTGCTGTTAGCAACTTCAACTTTAATGGTAGCAAATTGATGTGAAACAAACACACCATCAGTCACTGATACAATAAGCAGGTAGTTTGAACGATCTTCATAATCAAGTGGGTGCCTTAGGTAAAGGTATCCATCAGAATCTAAAGTGAACGTTCCATCAAGTGTTGAATTTTCTAGTGTAAATGATAGTTCATTCACGGATGAGTCCTTGTCAGTTGCTTCAAGATGAAGGAGAGCATTTTGAGGCAGATTATCCATAAAGAAATCGATTTTATTCTCTGAGACTGACACGGTATACTCTAACTTTACAAAAGATGGTGGCTCATCTTCAACATTGCTGACTCTGATTTCAACAGTAGTCTGTGTAACAAGCATTCCACCATCAACTGCTCCAACTAGAATGTTGTATCTAGTAACACTACTCTCATAATCAAGAGGAGAGGTGAGCAAGAGCTGACCTGATGTAGAGTTTAGTTTGAATGGCAGTGTGTCTCTCTCTCCTATGATTATATAACTCTCAATGCTCCCATAGAGAGGGCCAGCATCTCTATCTCTGGCAGTTACTGTAAAGACAATGGTATCAGAAGGTGTGTTTTCAGGAATATCCACCTTGTATGGTGTGTTGACAAAGTCAGGGTGAAACTCATTTGTGTCCTGAATAGTGACATTCACTATAGCTGTGTCAGAAAGAGTAATGTCTGATGCTGATCTGGCAGTCACTGGGAGCTCATAGTAAGGTAGGCCTTTTTCAAGATCAAATGATCTTAGAGACATGATTGTCCCAGATACTGGGTGGATTGAGAAGAGCCCTTGTGAGGTGCCAAGTGAAAATTCGACTCTATTAAACTGTGGATTGAGATCACAGTCACTGGCTGTTACCTTAGCAACAAAAGTAGGTACAGGTGCATTCTCATTTAAGACAGCTGTGTATAAATCATGTGAGAAGGTGGGAGGACAATCATCAGTGTCTAGGAGTGATACGATCACTTGAGCAGGAAAGAAAGAACGGTATCCTCCTCTATCGTAAGCATGGACATGGAACACATACACATGATGGTCATTCTCATAATCTAGTACTCTAGTGTTTGTGATGGAGGCTGTACCAAAGGTGTTGGACTCAATCTGGAATGGGACATGAGATTCGAGAATAGAGTAACTGGCAATTTGCCCAAACTGAGGGGAAGAGTCAAGATCTGAAGCTGAGACTGAGAATGTAAATTCACCAGGAGAAGAATTTTCCGGTAGGCTTACTTGATAGATGGGCTGGTTAAAGAAGGGATAGTGATCATTTTCATCTATGAGGTGAACAACCACTTCAGCAGGTGTGCTCGCCTGATTAGATCCATCTGAGACTGTCACACTGAACTGGAATTTCTTAGTGACTTCATAGTCAAGTTGTGCAAGAACATACACGTTCCCTTGAAAGTCAATTCTAAAAGGAGCAGATGGATCTAGGATGCTGTAACTAAGTTGCACTTGAGAGGAGTCTAAATCAGTAGCAAGAACTCTAATGATTGGGAGATTAAAAGTACGATAGTGCTCAGACACATTCACATGATACGAAATCTGAGTGAAAAGAGGTGGATTGTCATTCTGATTGACAACTGTCACTCTAATATCTGCATTGAATGTTGAGTTATAGAGACCATCAAATGCTCTAACTTGAAGATAGTGCTCGGAAGTTGTCTCCCAATCAAGAGAACTTTTCAAAAGGAGGAATCCATCTGCCATCATTTGGAATATATCCGAGGGATTCATAAGATGGTATGTGATGGTGGTGAAGGGGCGATCTAGGTCTTGTGCTCTGACTTGCAAGAGAGCATTTGTGGGAAGACCAGGTAGACGGAAGTTGAAATAGTTCTCTTCCCATGTCACATGATAGAATCTCTGTTCAAAGATTGGAGCATGCAAATTGAACACTGGTATATTGATTTCTACTTGTGTGGAATTTACCAAGCCCCCACCATCTGTAGCTATTAATTCAAAGAGAACCTTTCTGGCTCCTTCTTTCAATCCTACAGGGTCATCCACAATTATATCCCCACTGGAAGAATGTACGGAGAATGGCCCCGAGTCTCCTTTGATGGAATATTTTGATATCAGTCCATACAAGGCTCCTTTGTCCATGTCCAGTGCAGAAACACGTCCGAGTACAGCACCCTGAATTGGGAATGAGTCTCGTTGAATTGGAATGAGGTATTTGCTGTTTGGAAACTCCGGATAGTGATCATTCTCATCTAAAATCCTCACTTCAACACTGACAGAGCAAGAAGGACTATCAATGCAGCCTTCAATGTTTGCAGTGAAGGTAAAGTCCACTTGGTCTAATTCATAGTCAAAGGCTTCAGTGTTTCGAATGCTGCCATCAGCAAGAATTGAGAACTTACTGCTATCTTCTCCAGTTAGTGTGTACCTAATGCTGGTTTCCTGTGAGTCCCTATCAGAATCTGAAGCATGAACGGTGAGGACAAGGCCAGCAAAGTTTTCATTTATGGCGGCAGAGTAGAATGGTTGATCAAAAGCTGGCTGGTTATCATCAACATCATCTACCCTCACAACCACTATAGCAGGCTCCTCGGCAGATAGCCCCAGGCTATCATATGCTTGGATAATGAGAATATACTCAGCTGGGTCAGTCTCAGCATCCAATGGTCGACTGTTAGTTAGAGTGGTAGATCTTAAGTTTCTGTTGAAGATGAGCATAAAAGGAATACTTTCATTTAGAAGTTGATACTGGGCTACCTCTCCATGTGGTGCTGCTGAACTAGGCAGATCCCCGTCACTGTCAGTAGCTATGAGGGAGATCTGAAGGGTATTCTCAGGCTGGTTCTCAAGCAAAGAAGACTCGACATATCTCTGAGAGAATACTGGCCTGTTGTCATTCTCAGGCTCAACTTTGACTATTACTGTTGCTGGCTCTTCAGAGTATAGAGAACCGTCGTATGCTCTAATGGTGAGGACAATTTCTTCAACAGACTCAAAATCTAATGCTTCTCTTAAATAGAAGCTGCCATCACTAGCAATTTCAAAGTGATGTACATATTCATCAGGAAGAATTTCGAAAGAGATTGATAGTGATTCAGATATGACAGTTAGCTCTATCAGTGCTTGGCTTTGAGGAGGCAATAAGTTTTCTCTAACTGAGACACTGTATTGGGGTGGATCAAACACTGGAGGTGAGTCTTCTTCATCGATCACATGAACGGTGACAGAGACAGGACTAGAATTAAGACCACCAGCATCGACAGCTGTCAAACTAAAGGTATATAGCACATCACCAGACTCATAGTCAAGTCTCCGAGAGAGATAAATGCTTCCATTGGCACTGACAAAGAAAGGTAGCTGTTGGCTTGAACTGTGATATTCAGAAGCATACCTTTGCACTCTGCCAAACACTGGTCCTCCATCTCTATCTGTTGTTTGGAAGGTATAAAATGATTCCTCGAGTGGAAAGTTTTCTGATACTGATATATTATACAGTGGCTGTGTGAACTGTGGAGGATACTCATTCATATCTTGAATATTTATTGCGATTGATGCAGTGTCAAGGAGACCCCCCACATCTATAGCAACAACAGTTAGTATGATTTGAGCAGGATCTGACTCATAGTCAAACACATACGTAGTGGACAGTATGCCAGTTGTTTCATTGAGGATGATTGAGTATGTATTAGCAAGGTCAGTGCTCGAGCTGTCAATGGTGTACTGTATCTGACTGAAGACAAAACTCTTGTCAAGGTCTGTGGCAAGTATTTGAACAAGGCTGGCCTGAGTTTGTTCTTCAATAATGTCAGCAGTGTATGAGGGAGCTGAAAACTGAGGAGCATTGTCATTGATGTCCTGAAGCATCACCATAAAGCCATCACAAGCCTTCCTGCCACCACTGTCATAAGCACACACAGTCAATGAGAATGTATAGGCCAGATCATTGTCACTCAAGGACTCATAGTCAAGTTCAATTAAATTTGATATGTAGCCTTGACTGTTGATTACGAAGATATCATTTCTTGTGGAGTTTATAGAGAAGTTTCTTAATTGTCCCATGTTTCCATCGTCTTTGTCAATGACATTGACAGGGAAGGAATTGAGCTCATTTTCAAGAAGGTTGAAAACGAATGGCCCAATAAACTCTGGTGGGTGATCATTTTCGTTTCCAATGGTGATAGTCACACTAGCTGGCTCCAAGGATCTATGTAGGCCATCACTGACCTGCACAAGGAAGCTGTATGCATGAACTGCCTCATAGTCCAAAGCTTCTTCCAAGATCAAATAACCAGAGGAGTTAATGGAGAAAGGGATGTTTTTTGGCTCAAGAGTAAAGTGAAATTCGGGTGAGAGGATATCACCAGTTAAGTCTGGATCTCTAGCAGAGATTTGGCCAATAAAGGTACCAGGCACTGTAGACTCTGAAACAACAAAGGTGTATGATGTCATCACAAAATAGGGTGATTCGTCATTAACATTGGTAATTTGTACTTGAATAGAACTAAAGACACCACCACAGTCCCCACTGTTGTCATAGATACGAACCAAGAACATGTACGCAGTTTGGTCACTATCGGCATCCACTTCACTTAGTAGGATTACCCCTCCATCTCTGCTCACAGCGAATGGGAGCTCAGTGTTGTTTGAAATGATTTCAAACAGAGTATTGTTAGTACTATCACCATCGCCATCAGCATCCACAGAGACTATCCTGTAAATCTCAGTTCCAGCTACAGTTGTCTCTGGAATCGGTATCATTACCAAAGACTCTGAAACTTCTGGGCAGAATTCATTCTCATCTAATAGTGTGATGTACACTGTTGTTATGGCACTGTAGAAACCATCATGGGCAGATACAACTATTTCCAGCTGTCTGTTTGATGTTTCATAATCAAATGCCTGTGATACTACTAGCTGTCCATCTTGGTCGACGGTGAACTCTCCTTCCTGTACGTTTTGACCAAAAACTGTGTAGATTATTTCTGAAATGGAGCTTGACTGAGAAATAGGGCATCTCAGCATGGAGGAGTAGTCTTCGTCCTTAACTTTAATGCTTCCCAGTGGACCTAAAGTATTCTCCATGAGGGTGAAGCGGTAAGTATCATTGAGGAATTTAAGCTCATTGTCATTTCGATTCTGAATCAGTACTGTGACACTGGCGTTGATCTCTGAATAGAGCCCAGCACCGTCTATTGCAGACACTGTAAAGTTATACGAGCAGACGTCTGTTTCAAAGTCAATGACTCTTGTGTTGACTAGCAAACCACGGTTGGTAACAGGGTCAAGGCGAACTTCAAATGGTACATCTGCTTCCAGTATCTCATATCTCATAACCAAAGCAAATGATGGCTGAGGTGAATTGTCCAAGCTCTCAGAAGCATCTCCATCAGTTGCTTGCAAAAATTTAAGAGTAGTTGAACTAGGCTCATTCTCAAACAATTCAACTATGTATGAAGTCTTCATAAACTCAGGAGGGTTGTCATTTACGTTGATAACTGCTACTGTTATTAGGAGTGTGTTTGACTCAAACAGTGTATCATTAGCAGTGGCACTGATGGTGACCATCTGTATCTGCTCATAGTCCAATGGACCCTCAAGGTAAAGACTACCATTAGTAAACAGCCTAAAGTTGTGAGCATTACCAGTCAGCCTGTACATTACCTCACTTAGTTGTCCATCTAGATCGAATGCTTCAATGTTAGTGATAAATCCAGTAAGGTTTTCTTCAATAGAAAGTCTCAGCTCGGCAGGTAGAAAGTATGGTGGATTATCATTGATATTATTAATGCACACACTAACTGCTACCGGTTCTGAAGATACTCTATCGCTGCTGGTTGCAACAACTGAGAAAGAGTAGATGGTATGACCTGACTCATAGTCGGTGATGAAGATACCTGTGAGAATTGCTCCTTGAGAAGTTATCTCAAAAGGAACGATTTCGCCCGATATAATTTGAAACTCAATACTGTCATTCATAGCATCCACTAGCAGTACATTCATTACAACAACTCCCAAAGTAGTGTGCTCATCAATGCAGGCACTGTAATTCAACTGCTGTATCTCTGGTTTGAATAATTCATCACGAGTCAGTTCTATGGTAACCGTGGCAACGGCCATAAAGCCCCCTCCATCAGTAGCAATGATTGTGAGCACAAACGAGGTCCTCACAGTCTCACTGTTGAAGGCTGAAGTGGTGTAAATACTACCATTGTTGGCATGAATTGAGAATGGCACACTGTCAATAAGTGTGTACATGATTTCACCAAAGAGACCAATGTCATCGTCAGCAGCTGTCACTTTGAGAATTTCAGTACCTCTGGGCGTGTCCAACTGTACGGGAACATAGTATTCATCCTGTGCAAACTGAGGCTGATGGTCATTAATGTTCTCAAGATACACAGTAACATTTGATGGCACTGATCTAAGACCCTGACTATCCACTGCATATACAAACAGCCTATAAATGGCAGGATCTGCCTCAGCATCTAATGACCTCTCAACCGTAAGGACGCCGTTGGTAGAGATAGCAAAAGGTATAACTTCTTCTGGTTCTTGTGACTCCACTAGAAATTGAGTAATAGTGGAAAACTCAGGAGAAGTGTCTCCATCTGTTGCACTGAAAGTGGTCAGGGTGAGATCAGCACTGTTCTCTGTGAAGGTGAACTCCGCAATTGAGGGAAATATCTCGGGAATGTTATCATTTGTATCTTCAACAAAAACTGATATGTTTAGCAGGAATGGACAGAGTAGATGATCATCAGTAACTTGTACACTCAGCTGTAGGAGTGAGAAAGCTTCACGGTCTTGAGGTTGCTGAAGATATAAGTCTCCACCAGAAGTGATTGCAAATTGAGAGGCATATTCACCAAGCAGAGTGTAGTTAATCTGTGCTGGCAGCTGGTCTGGATCAGAGAGTTCAACAGTCAATAGTGGTTGACTGGGTACTATATTCTCCGTAACTGAAGCAGTGAGGGACTTGTTGGTTGGACAAGCTGGGTTGTCATTAACATCAGTGACTGTGATATACACAATGGCTTCTCCGTGCATTCCTTCACCATCCTCAGCTCGTACAGTGAGTGTGTATTCTTGTGGTCCAAGTTCGTAATCCAACGATTCCACCAGAGTAATATCACCAGTCTGAGGGTTAATACTGAATAGTGATCTGCCTCCATGATAGCTGAGTGAGTAAGTTTTGATGCTTCCATATTGCTCACTCTTGTCTCTATCTATGGCAACCACACGGAGCACTGGAATATTGAGATCCTTGTCCTCAGGCAGAGACAGTGTGTATGTATCATTCTCAAACTCTGGGTAATGGTCATTTTGATCAAGTATCTCAATGTGTATGTCAGCCACAGTGGCTTGTTGACCATCAATATTTTCTGCCAGTACCGTAAATGTAATATGTTCAAGGCCTGATTCATAGTCATAAAGTGCGAGCAGTTGTATTTGACCCATTTCAGAGATAGAGAAGTTTGATCGAATTTCTTCAGGAAGAATGGAGTATATAACGTGACTGTTCTCATAACTTCCATCCATGTCAGTAGCTGTTACAGTTAGATCTAACTCAGTAGACCCTTCGAGCAGTGTACTATTGTATGTGTCACTCTCAAATTGTGGTGAAAAATCGTTTACGTCAGTGATATTAATCTCCACGGTGATCGGTACTTCAGACACAAGACCTTGACTATCAATAGCCCTAATCTGCAGCCGGTATGTTCTTTGCATTGTCTCGTAATCAAAGACGACATCACTTGTAACCACACCCTCTCCAGTTTCCTCATCAACACTCACAGCAAAAGAGCGGTAGAAGATTGTATTTCGTATCGAACATTGTCTGCTATAACATCAAAAAACTGATTAGGTAAGTCAGCATCTTCTGCAAGAATTCTCACAATCAAGCTTCCAGCTGGCTCATTCTCAGAGAGATTAGCAGAGATAAATTCGACTGTGAATCTTGGTGCATTATCATTTAGGCCTATGACATTGATAGTTACCAAGACAGGATCAGATAACAGCTCGCTGTCATTAGCAACAACATATAACTCAATCATTTGCACAGTCTCATAATCCAACTCTTCCTCAAGATGGAGTGTACCATCTTCCCTAATAGTGAAAGATCCTTCAGGTGATTCGGCTGTGGGCTCTGTGGTGTTGATAATATGGAAAGTAAGAATTGCTAGATGATCATCATTGTCTTCAGCAATGAACTCATACAGTGGGGCATCATAGGCAGTATTCTCTGCAACCTGTATTGGCTGACTTGGAGTTGATACAAAAGTAGGCCTGTTGTCATTCACATTGATAGTAGTCACGGTGACTACAGCAGGTTGAGGTGATTGTAAAGTCCCAGCAGAGGCTTGAACAATGAGAATATTTACAGGAGGATCAGATTCATAGTCCAGAGGTGAAAGGAGGATCACGTACCCATTCTCATCGACAGAAAGTGAGCTGAAGCTACTCTCAAAAGTGAAGGTCACAAAAGAAGCAGTTCCATTCTCTAACTGTAGCTTGAGAAGAGCATTAGCAGGAAACCCAGGAATTGGATTGGGGAATTGCTCCTCAAGGATTGAAACACTGTACTCCCTCGGATTGAAAACTGGAGGACTGAGTTCATCAGTATCAACAACAGCAACTAATACTCGATGGTAAGAGCACAGTCCACCTATATCACAAACTTCTATTGTGAAATTGAAAGCTGACTGTGGAGAAACTGATGACTGGATGTACAAGCTACCATTGGTGGCTATATCAAGGAAGAAAGAGGAGCCAATGATCCTTGGTGGTGTCAGCACACCAAATCCTCCCCCATCCCCATCTGATGCAGAGACGGTGAGAATGACAGCCCCTACCAGAACATCTGTGGGGATTTCTAGGAAAGATGGAACATTTTTAATGGCTGGCTGGAACTCGTTCACATCCAGTAGTGTTACCTCTACAGAAGCAGAAGCATTGAGTCCTCCATCATCAGTAGCTATGACAGAGAAGGTAAAGCTAACAGTATCTTCTTCATAGTCAAGTTCTTGGAGGAGCTCAAGAGAACCATCAGATTGAACGGCAAGAGGTACAGGAATGTCATTATGCACAACAGAGTAACTGATGTGGTTGAATTGTGGACTAATGTCAGCATCAGTAGCAGTGACTTCTCCAATTATTCCTCTGAAATTCTCAGTCACAGAGAACTGGTAAGTTTCACGCTGAAAGACTGGCTTCTCATCGTTCACATCTATGAGAGATACTTGCACTTGTACGGGCAGAGAGCTCAACAGTCCACCATCTTGTGCTATCACTTCAAAGGTGAACTGAGCAGGACTGGCTTCAAAGTCAAAGGATATTTTATTCGTAATTGTAGCCACTTGCGTCTCTGGATCGTACAAAATGGTAAAGTGTTCAGAGTCCCCTGAATGGAAATCAACTGATAGTATATCACCATGGCTACCTAGCTGTGACAGAATCTCACTAGGTGGGTTTACATCTTGATCCTGGACAGATAACTCAATTTGTAGTGAGCCAGGAGGGGAATTTTCAGCTAAAGCCATTTGATAAGAGTTTTGGTCAAATTCTGGTCTGTGTTCATTGACAGGATACACTGATAAGTGTATTACTGCATTGTCAATACTGTAATGGGTTCCATCGAATAATCTCACCCTTACCACATACTCTGTTACCAGCTCAAAATCAAGAGGAGTAAGGAGTCTAACATAGCCTTCCTGATCTATTCTGAACAAAGAAGCATGAGTAAGTAACTCAAAAGTGATGGTTTGATTGACCCCATCATCCACAGCAAGAAGTTGAATAATCGGATCGGTAGGTATTGTCTCTTCTGTGACAACCACTTCATAGCTAAGCTGAGCAAAGTATGGAGGGTTGTTCACTGTGCACAGAACAAGTGTAACAGTCACAGGCTGTGAGTTTCTTCCTCCTCCATCAATGGCGGTGACTGTGAGCTCATACTGATCACCTTGTGTACCCTGCAGTAGTGCTGTAGCTCTAATATGGCCTAAAGAGTCTATGTCAAATGGATGAGAAGTGAGAATTCTGTAGTTAGTTACTGAACCAAAATCTACTCCTCTGTCTTGATCAGTTGCTGTTACTGTCAGTATCACATCTCCAATGGAGGGTGTTCCATTGATACACTGACGATAGGAAGACTCAGTGAATACCGGAGCATACTCATTCTCATCTGATACAAGCACATTCACAGCCGCTCTATCCTCTAGGCCACCACCATCAGTAGCAACGACTACCAATTCGAGAACATCACTCGTGAGGCCCTCATAGTCCAAGATGTCTGTTACTGAGAGCTGACCAGAAGAGGGATGGATTGTGAACATTGATGAATTAGTTTCAAGTTTGTATGTTACCATTCCAAACAAGCTGCCACCATCATCGTCTGTAGCTCCAACTGTTTGTACGACCCCTACAGTATTCTCACTAACTGGTACACTGTACTCAGCGACTTCAAACATTGGTGAGTACTCGTTTTCATCTGTTATTTCAACAACAAAAGTTGCATTGCTGCTTATACCTCCGGCATCTTGAGCTTCTATCAATAGAGCAAATACTGTGTTGTCAGCTTCATAGTTGAAAGACCGAAGACTTGCTAACGATCCATTCTCATACAGTCTGAAATTTGCATGTTCATTGAGAAGGGTATACACAACCTTCCCAAAATTGCCATGGTCTGCGTCTGAGGCCATGATTTGATAGTGCAGAATAGAATTTTCAGGCAGGGAGATTCGCTTTGGACCGAGGAACATTGGAGGATGCTCATTGATATTTACAATCATTACTCTTACTAGAGCTTGGTCGTTGGAGAGTTGAGAGCCATCAGACAATTGCACAGTGAACTCAAACATTGTCAATTGTTCGTAGTCGGGCTGCTGTGTCATGAAGACTGCTCCGGTAGAGTTATAGTAAAAGGTACAGCACTAGGTGATATGAGATAGGAATACGATTGAGTGCTCTCAGAAACTAGTAACTGTCCCACTGAGATAGGAATGAAGGATGTAGTATCAGGGACTTCCATGACTAGGAAGGTATAATTAGTCTGTAGAAACATTGGTAGAGGGTTGATGCTGCTTACTATACTAATATTAATGACTGATGGTATTTCTGATTCCCGCCCCCCACCATCCACAGCTACAACAAGCAGTCTATAGCTGTTGATACTTAAGTCCAGGGCAGCTGTCACCTCAAGCTCTCCAGAGGGGCGTAAAGCAAATGGAACTGACATTGAAAGAAGCCTAAAATCCACCACTGCACCAAATACATCACCAGCATCTTGATCAGTAGCTGTGAGATTGAGGATAACTGTTCCTGGTGATGAGTCTTGGCGATGGCCTGATTGTATTCTAATTGCCCTAGTACAGGACTGTGTTCATTCTCATCTATGATTGTCACTGTCACAGTGGAGGAGTCTGAGAACCCTCCATCATTCACCACCACTTCAAATGTGAACACTGAGAGATCTTGCTCATAGTCAAAGGTACGTGTGCTCTGGAGGATGCCCGAATCAGTCATTTGGAAAGGAAAATCAGTGGCAGTTGTGTTAGGTGGAAATATGAAGGAGAAGCTAAGAGGTGGATTATCCAAATCACCACAGACACCTTCTCTATCCAAATCACTCACTTCTAAGTCCATTTGGAGAAGAGAGTTTTCTCTCAGGTCAAAGGAATACCTTGTTAATCGAAAATGTGCCAAGAATTCATTTATGTTGGAGACTGTGATAGTAACCTCCACAAAGTTGGACGACTGTCTTCCTCCGCCATCTGCAGCACTGATCAACAGATAAAACTGACATTCCATCTCAAAATCTAATGGTCTGGTTAGAAACAAGACGCTTGACCCAAGGGGATCGACAGCAGAGAGGGTGAAAGGGATTGTCAGCTATTGGGGCTTGAATAAACTGATATGAAGCAATTTGTCCGGACACAGGAATTCAGCTGGTTCATAACCAAGCGAATCATCATCAAAAGCTGTCAAGGTCACCTGGAAAGCTTGCGGTGCAGAATTCTCCACGATAGTGAAGTTGTATTTGGTTTGGTTAAAGTAAGGGCTGAGATTGCTTGCATTGAATACATACACACTGATGGTAGAGACACGTGAATAGAACTGATCATCAAACACAGCAACGAATACTAGATATGGAAGGTCAGGTGTAAGGTCTAGCTCACTGCTAGTGTATAGAGTGCCATTCAGTTCAAGCTCAAAGTATTCAGTATCACTGATGATATAGAATTCCAGTGGAGTTATGCCATCATCTGGATCAGTGACGTATTGTGTGAGATCAGCTATAACTGTCTGAGGTGGAGTAGTATGAGGTAATCGAACTGTGACCTCACGCGTAATCATTGTCGGTAGATCATTGATATTTTCTACTGTAAGAGTAATGGTAACAGGGTTTGAATAAAGTCCACCACCATCACGTGCCACTATCTGAAAGAGAAATTCTCTATCTCCCGTGTCATAGTCAATGTCAGCTGCAAATTCATTAGTGACAAGCTCACCATCTTCAGACAGATTAACTGGAAACTCAGGATCATTGGTAGGTAACATCTCAAATCCAGTCACAGTTCCAAACACGTTGCCACCATCGAGATCACTAACAACATCTTCAAAGAAGAACAAAATGTACTCTTCACTCACACCTTCATCTATTGAGATATTGTATGACTCTTGATCAAACTGTGGAAGATGTTCATTGACATCTGTGATTATAACACGCACTAAAGTAGAAGCTTCATAACCCCACCATCAATACCAAGAATGTAGAAATTAAACTCGGTAGATGTTTCATAATCCAGGGAAGTATTGAGATAGACTGATCCATTGGAATGAGACACTGCAAATGGAATGGGAACACTTTCAGGTCTAACTGGAATCGAGTATGAAACATGTCCATAGATATCACCTACATCCAAGTCAGTAGCTTCCACTCTGAATAGCTCTTCATGAGTAGCAGTATCTTCTGGATAGGTGAACTCATAGGATTCAGTATCGAATTCAGGTATGTGTTCATTCTCATCTTCCACTAACACAGTCACTCTTAGTGGGTCAGAGGTCAAGTTGCCAACAGAAACAGCAACTACTTCGAAGGTGTAGTTATTTCTTACCTCTGCATCGAGGAATTGAGTAGACTGCAGAGAGCCACCAGTGACAAGAAATGGAATGTCTGGAGGGGACAAAATATACCGCAAAACAGGAGGCTGATTTTCTGTTATAGTAACCATGGAGAGAAATGTAATTTCTGCTGGAGGGATATTTCACGTATTGTGACTTCAATAGAGGATTCAACAAACTCAGGTCTCACATCGTACACGTCTCCAACCCTCACGTGCACACTAGATGGAGTTGAACACTCATATATATCATAAGAGACTGTCAAATTGAAGAATAGCTCAGTCTCTGCCTCATAGTCCAATGGTGAAGTTAAAA
>CAXHUQ010000531.1:0-17271 GCA_964020085.1 Micromussa lordhowensis | reverse complement strand
GTCGCATACTATCTGTTGTTACTGTTACTTGTTTCACGTTATTTGTTCCTTTGATTGTGCAGTTCTTCTCAACTGTAGGAAAGGAGAAATGTAGTGTTAACCTTAGACGCAGGGGCGTGACACGCCTTCTGTAGCTAAGCATGCTGGAAAAAAAGTAATCCATACATGTGATTCCAACATGGCCGGTGTGCTGACTTCATGTCGTCTTGTGTGGTACACACCCTTGTTCAAAAACCCCTATTAGGTGGTCAGTTATCAGTCCAGATGAGGGCTTTTCTTCTGTTTTTCAGCCTGCCACTATCTATTTCCCCGCGAATGGCAGTTTAATAGGGATTAAACTATAGCAACAAAACATACCTTGGCCTTTTGTTGTAAACAGACAAGAAGGGCAAAGTTGTTTCCTTTGGGAATATCAGGACATAGACGAGTAATGTCTTCAGCGCAATCTGACTGGTAATCATCCAATCTTTCCTTGCTTCCTGCAAATTTGATTTTTATAGTTGAATCATCTTTCTTCAATTCTTGGCTCTTTGGATTAGAAGAACCATCTGAAAGAACAATTGAAACAGAAGGGTTCTATTACTGTTCCATAACACCAACTGAAAATGCTGGAAACAGGATCAAATGGATTTCAATTCAAGTGAAGAAATGACTTAAGTCTGTGAACAGCACAGCAAAATGAAATTTGGCGGGCCATTTTGTGACACATTACTGTAATATGTCATCAATTTAATAAACAAACAGCCTTACTAATGATACAAAAAGAAATATGACATAGGTCTTCACTGGAGACAAGTCACTGATTAGACTTTCTTTAGGGTCAACATGTCTTACAATTACCTTTGCTACAACTTTTCATTAAACTCATCACCAATAGATGAAATTGGGAACTGATGCCTTGATCTGCTTAAAACAGCTCAAGACACAATACTGATCCACAAAAATCAGCTGCAATGCAACAAAACATATATGGGCCACAAGGTGAGCTGCAAACTCTTGAGGCCACCCTGCAGGTCACGCATGCAAATAGGGGTGACCTCTGGCCACATTGGCTTGAGATTAACTTTGCAAAAATTACATTTATGCTGTAGCCGCATTTATTTCCAGTTTTTTTTTTGGGGGGGGGGGGCAAATAAAAGTAAAGTGGCACGGTTCATGTTGTATTGGACTTTTTGGTCAAAGTGGTACTGGGTCAGAGGCTAATGTGAAACACAATACAAGCAACTGAAGTTTCACATCTAAGACTATTTGAGGGGTGTAGAATGGTCCTTAAAAATTATTGGGTCTCAGCAAATTTTTGGCGAGTCTTGAAATCACCACGTCTCAAACTAGAGTCTCTAAATCTCGAACTCATAAAACATAAAGTGGGTCTCGGAATCTTGTTTTTTGAAATTTGAGTCTTGCAAGCCGAGCCAAACTGTTAGATAGCAACATAACAACATGGCTCAACAATGCAATTGCCACTTCCTTTAAACATGTAGGCTTGAATAAAATCTGCTTGTAAATTGCTCTTACTGATAATGTCTGCTGACGGAGCTCTTAAAAATACCATACTATGCTCATAATGTCCATAACTGATTTGGTTCGGTCATGAAATTGTGCCAAGTACGACAATAAAGAGTTTGCTATGTTTTGAATAATATGGCATTGGCGCTGAGTCCTGCCTTCAGAGAGTATGTGAGGCCCTGTTAGGTTTTTGGGATATGGGATATTTGGGTGACAAATTAACGGGTGGGGTATAGGATTTTTTGGGGGGAATCAATGGGATATGGAATATATAGATCAGATAAAGCAGGATATCGAGTTGGAATTAACGTGATACCAGATATTTAGGCTGAAAATGATTGGGAGGTGTGATACTTGGACCCCCTTTGGTAATAATGGGGCCTTGTATGTGTTGGGGGCTTGTTTTTAAAATGATGATGTTCAATGTAAGGCTTTTAGTACTAACTGGATATACTTTGTGACTGATCGTTGGCAACAATCACCTGTGCTAGATTATGTTACAGCAAAAAAGGGGTGTCAAATTTCTTGTTTATGGGTACAGTGGAAAGTGGCTGTAATAACGAGGTGACAATATTAACAGGTAGCTCTAAAGCGGGGTTCCTGTTTTGCCCAGACTTTTAATTGTTTCTGTTTCTTTGCCACTATCACAACTTTCAAGTGCACATTGCATTCAAACAGAGTAAATTGAATTGCGAAGCTTTTATTGCAAAATTCTAAAGTGGGTTAACATTTCAGGAACTTTGGCTTGTTGCTAGGACTCAGATTATAATGCAAGTTGACATGATTGCAAAAAAGACCACCTATTAGTCATCACTCTTTGCTTCCAGTCTTTGTATGACTTCAATATTGAACAAAAACCACATGTTCCACATTTCAACAACTAGCAGCAGGTCACAATAAAATAAAGTAAATTTCAGTTCAACCTTATGAATAGAATTGATTACCAACAGCGATAGCTGTGACCGGTAGTTTCTCTCCTCCAAATAAAGCTAAATAATATGCTATATAGCGGCCATTACAATCTATTGCGTGAAGACTCTAAATCAACTTACAGTGTTTTCACTTTCTCCTCTTCAAATTCGAGCATCTTTCTTTTTTCATCGGGAAAAGACAAAGAAAACAATGCTGGCAGCTTGTGCACACATGCAAGAGAAGCCAACAGACTTCTCAGGTGAGAAAATAGTCACTCGCAGGTTGTTCAGAACACAAATTGAAGCTATATTATAGATTGCGTGACCTTCCGTCCAATAAAGAGACTGTACCTCATAAGTAATTAAGCCGGCTAATAAGTGTTGCATGTTAATACCTGTGACAGATTGTGTAAGTTAATGATTTTAATACAAATCCAACTAGTTCTTACTTATTTCTAGCTACATGTACTTCTAGTGCAAGGCACAGAGTGCTGTCAAAGTCTTGCACTTGGTTTTCTTGATCACAGCATCTCGTGCTCGGATTTTTGAATTGGAGCGGATTTTTGAATTGAAGTCTCAGTCTCAGATTTTAAATGAGGGTCTTGGCGTCTTGGGTTTTACCACTTGATACCCCTGAAGGGAAGACTTGGTAAGCCAAGAGGCTTTGTATTTAAGTTACATCCAATGGTAGATTGTGGGGGCGCGGTGGCCTCATGGTTAGTGTGCTCGACTCCGGTACAAGTGCTCCGGGTTTGAGCCCTGGCCAGGGACATTGTGTTGTGTTCTTGGGCAAGACACTTCATTCTCACAGTGCCTCTCTCCACCCAGGTGTATAAATGGGTACCGGCAAATTTGATGCTGGGGGTAACCCTGCGATGGTCTAGCATCCCATCCAGGGGGGAGTAGAAATACTCCTAGTCGTTTTATGCTACTGAAACCGGGATAAGCTCTGGCCTGATGAGCCACTAGGCTCGTATGCAGACTTTACTTTACTATGGTAGTCAAATTAGAACATTCAATATCTGGTTTCTATGGGGAAAAGGCTGAAAAGAGCAAATAACTCCCTTCTCTGGCCACAGTAGCTTGAATAGGAAATTAAAATTATCAGCTTCTCTCAACCAAAGCACTTTGATCACAGGGTTACGGGTCATTTAGATCCGAAGTCGATTAGCCCCTAGGCTAAAAGTTGATTAGCTCCCATATTCAGATTTCAAGAAAAAGAAATTGACATTGTTTTTTACTTCTTGTTGCGGCTCATCGACTCCTGGTTGGGTGCTAAATGGTTAGGGCCTACTTTCATTGAGTTGGGGACTAAACGACTGGATACTGAGCGCAGAGCTCCATTATCAATTCTAGTATATCTCTGTATTAATGAAGAGCAGCATATATGCCATATTTTGAACATTATATTCATCCTCCATTGCATACTCAACATGCAAATTTTCAAGCCAAGTTGTTTATGCACCATACAGTTTGCAAAATTATAAGGTTATCTTAGTCAGAAAACTTTCACTCCCATAAAAAAGCCACAAGTTCTCACACTCTGCGTTTTATACTGATCGGTAATTAATAACAAGTAACCTAAGACAAACTACCTCTAATTCGATCTATGAACGCGGAATCTTGTCTAGCTCTTTTAAAATGCGCATTTGCATGAGTGTGATCAGCTTATCTGATATTGCAAAACTTGGAATTTCTTTTCTTTAGTTACAGTCCATCAGGCAAACATTACTCCAGTTGAGACTACAAAAGGATTTAACTTTGTCTTACTCTAAACTGAACTCCTTACAATGTACCGGTATGTACGATTAAAGCTACTTGTTGTTGTTTCTGAGCAATATTTTAAGCTTATATTATATTGTCACCTTTCTCTTTTGCGGACGATTGTGCATAAACTCTGTTCGGAGTTTGAAGAGTCTCGTTGTCCTTGATTGAGGAAAGAGGATTTGAGGAATCACCCAGATGACTTACTACAAAAAGAAGTATTCCAAAGAATGAGACTGTTTGTAACTCCATTGCCTAGTTTCAAACCGTGAGGGTCTAGGTACGAGTCTGTAAATTATGGGATTAGCAACTATTGATTCACATAGTCTGAGATTCACAAGATTCCCAAGTTTGGTGTTAATCAGGCTAGTTTTCACTGAGATACAGCCATTTGAAAATGTCAAAATATGGCAATCCGGACGCTGTCCGACACGGCGTCCGGATGCCATACATTTCTTTGTAAATTTTGACGTTTTTAAATCGCTGTATCTCGGTCAAAACTAGCCTGATTAACACCAAACTTAGGAATCTTGTGAATCTCGGTGTGCTCTTCCTGACTATGTGAATCAATAGTTGCTAATCCCATAATTTACAGACTCATACCTAGACCCTCACGGCCCCAAAGAGTATGGTATTTCAGCTGTTTTGGTCATAAATTGGGTGTGGTTTTGTCACTCTAGTCTTGAATTGGGTATGTTTTTAGAAGAAGCTACCTTTTCATCATTATCGGTGACTGTCAACAAAAGCTCTTCACAAATTAAGTTTACGGCAACTGCGTCAGGTCCTGAATAGAATTCGCTACTTGTACATATCCATAATCCTTTGCGTTTTGGGGGGGGGGGGGTAACCAGAAGAAGAAATGTATGGTATCATGACAAAAATTAGTTCGGTGAGCTCGCAAAACCAGCTACTAATGCTTAAAAATGCACCAGAATTTACCAAAATCATGATAGGAGAAATTTGTACTAGTTTATAACTAAATGTACAGAAATGTTTTTTTGTCCATACTTCGTCTTGTAAGTTTACAGAATTTTTGCATTTAGTTATAAACTAGTACAAATTTCTCCTATCATGATTTTGGTAAATTCTGGTGCATTTTTAAGCATTAGTAGCTGGTTTTGCGAGCTCACCGAACTAATTTTTGTCGTGATACCACAGATTTCTTCTACTGGCTACCTCCCCCCCCCCAAAACACAAGGGATTATGGGTCATGTGCAAGTAGCGAATATCGAATTTTTTGTCCAGACCCAGTCGCTATTTACGCGTTTTTTGGGGAGAGAAGATTGGACACTAGGGTGGATTAAAGTGCCCCTAACCCCAAATTTTTTCTTTTTATTTTCAAAAAGAATACAAAATTTGGTGAAGATTAAAAAAAGAATTGAGTAAATCCATCAAATCCTCGCGAAACTGTTTAAAGTTGTGATGTTCTGGTTCACGGCCGCGCGACAGGAGATCTGGGGCTAATGCACTTGTGACGTCAGCGGGGGACTTTTGAGGCGATCGTGTGTTCAGCTGGGTTTCATCTGAAATTTCTCGCCTTCAACTCCTGTGAAGTTTGATCCCAGCCACCGAACTCATTGAAACCTCCAAGAAATGGCATCAGACAATACAAATTAGGATTATTCGATTGAGTCAGAGGTCTCTGACTATCTGTTCTCTCCCGGAGAATAGCATCGAAGACATCGAAGTGACGCAAAGTAAAAGCAAGGAATCGAAAGTCTGTCAGAATGTGTCTGGATTAACTTGCTTTATACACCAATGAATCAATGGCTGATGAAGAGTTGTTAAAACAAGATGAAAGGAAAACCAAACAAGGAAAACCAAAAGTTGAAGCGAATGATGATAAATGGACGCCTCGAACTGAAATAAGATGAAATAAACACGGTGATTATTTTGCATCGCTTCAGTGACCTTCATTCATGGCTTCGCTCATCGTGAATTAGAAATTCTCCAAGATGCAGCCAATATCCAGTGGCATCGATATATAAAGAAAATCAAATAACATTTGTTACAGCTTGAAATCAAATACTGAAAAGTACAAAAAACGGGACGCGCTAAGGTCACGCTTTTGTTTATATCCTTTCGATCTTAATTTGCCGGTTTTCTGCTGACTTTGTTGTATGTGTTAATATATATGGTCCCGGAATATGGTAAACCCTACTTAGCGTCGTATTCAGAAGTTTGCTCGAAAATAAATTGAATAAAGAATTTCACGCAAAGCTACAAGACAAACAAAGAACTCGCTCGCCTCGCTTGAGAAGCGAGTCTGACAAGGAAAAATTTAGATTTTCCGATCAGATCGAGCATTCCTCTGCCTTTCAAATAACACCAATATGGATTTACCAAAAATTCAATTATTACAAGTTGACAATCAACCACTAAGAGCGAAAAAAACGATCTGAAAATAAACACAGTTTTCTAAATACCCGCCGGTTAAATAGCAAAGCGGCAAGTTACTTGCTTCGCGGTCTTTCGGATAAATAGATTTCACGTAATAAACCGCAGCTATAGTTTTTTTCGTCGCAGGGTTCTGAGTACAATGATATTTATCTACTTCAAGGTATGGGATCTGAATATTTTGAAGCTGATCGTGATCGCAGCGCTTCACTTCGATTATTTATCTCGTGTCAACAAACAAGAAGACAACGACTGAATGAAATCAGAGCGGCTGACAACCAAAACACTGCGATATAACACAAGTTTTCAGTTTCGGCCAGACTGTATTCGCTAGTTCAAGGGAGATATGAGATGTAATCACAAGATCGATAAAAAAATAACGCTACGATCATCAGTTAACAGTTTCCATCAAGGCATATTCTTGAGACTGAACAGTTGCTTGAATAGGTTCCCACTTGGCCTGTTGTATTTTCATGAAACGGTTGTTTAATCGCCAAAGGAAGGTATGTTGTGTACAAATATACATTTAGACAGATCCACCACATTACGGTAATTCGTAGCAACACACCTATAAGGCACTGTAGTAATTTTTTCCTCTGAACAATCCCTCTGTGACCTCTGGTCTGCAGATCTTCACTCTCACATCATCTCTCCAAGCGAAATGGCTTCCCCGGCTGACGTCACAGACCGACTCGCCCCATTCTCCATGTAACTCGGCCGTGAACCACAGTGGCGCGTATTTTTCGTGTTTTAAAAATTCACAGAAAATCGAGGAAAAATCGTACGACTATAATTTTTTCACCAATGTGATCAGAACAAAAAGGACCTTTTTGGCGGCTAAGAAAAATTTTTGGAGTTAGGGGCACTTTAAGGCACGGGAGGTGTCATGGGAAGCGGTCAGTATAAAACACGGACTGCGGACTACGGACTACGGACTGGGTATAAAACACGGACTCGGGTATAAAATGCGGACGAAGCATTACGGACTAGGTATAAAATACGGACCGAGCATAACGGACTCGGCCTAAAATACGAAGAAAGGTTCTACATTGAATAAATATAGATTACTTCATAGAAAGTGCGACGTACGGATTTTTATTCACGAGTTGCAAGGCTTTGGAAAACGAACGAGTGAGCACAGCGAACGAGTGAGTTTACCAAAGTCTTGCAAGTACAAGGAAAAGAAGAGACTGGCAGTTCGTTCGACAGAACCGTCCAACCTTGTGGTTAAATTTCTCCTTGGACCCTTCCCACGATACCTCTCGCGCCTTAATCCACCCTTAGTATCTCCCCAAAAAACACATAAAGCGACTGGGTACGAGCTAGTCTGGGGACAATCGCATATTTTGGTCACTGATAGGGCAAGGGTGTTGGAAAGTGGACCGTACACCCCACCCAATTTTCTGAAAGTACCCCCCTCCCCGGAGAGATGGGAGGTCGAAACGTCGTTCGCTTCTTCCTTTAAAGAAATCCATTTCCGTTTTAGGGTAGATTTGACCAAGTTCAGGTTTTACAGTCTGTGTTCAGAGTCAAAGTAAATTAATAAGATGCGTGACACGTCGCAATGATTCAGCTGTAGGGTTGTTTTAATTTCAAAACAACAAAGATATGTTTCTATCTTATAAAATTTTAAAAAATAATACAATAAAAAGAATATAAAGATTTTGAATGCGTAGTTTAATCAAGTATAGCCGACTTTTCCTGTTTATTTGCATACAGTTCAACCGGAAGTTAAGTATGAAACGGCCATCGAAACACTTCCACGCGACACCAGCCATCTTCGAAAATATCCCTGGTAAGAAACGGGAATAACATATGATCGGTTAGCACAGCTGTATAGAACTTGAACAGTTTATCCCGCGACAACCCGTTGAACTGCCAACGTGGCTAGTTATTATATTAAATGCTAATTCAAGACTTCACGGGGATGATCGTAAATGGCGTGTTTTTGAAGTGTTTTATAAGAGGGTAACGGGTACCTCAAACAAAAGAACATTTTAGGAGTTCTTAGGAGTTGGGTGAATTTGACGAGGTGTAAAAATAAAGCCAGAATGTTTGATTTGAGAGCGGCCATTGGAGACTGAGAGCGGTGAAATAAAAAGACGTATCGCTTTGTTATTGGCTGATTCACTCGTGTCCAGTCTGCCGGTAACGACGGTCAATGCCGAAAACTATCATGGCGCCCTTACGGAGAGTTTTGTCTTTGGGAATAATTCTTTTATTAGTGAGTCATTTAAGCGAGTCTTCACCTTCTCCCGATGAAGAAACAGCTAACAAAGTTAATGCACAAAATACAGCGGAAAAAGATGAGAATACTGTACAGGAAGAAGAGCAAGTAACAAGTAAGCTAAGCTTTTTCAATTCAAAAGGCGTTGAAGCTAATGTCATTTGACATTTGTATAGGTTGAGTTGGCATTTTGTTTCCCATGCGGGGCTAGACTGTAGTAGTGAATTGCCAATTTTTTTGTTGTGTTAGATAATCAAGCAAATGAACCTCGCGTTCAACGAGCCGAAGTCCAGACAGAAAAGACAGACAATCGCGGAGGTAGGATACGTGTGCATTTTAAGACCTTACTAGGTGACCTGACACACAATTATCATATTCTGAGAGCGCTGCTTAGTTCATGTGAATTCAGCTGCTTTTACTTCGTGGTTGGTCATATCAGTGCATCATGATTAACTTGTTTTTCTCTTTTACACCGTTCCGGTCTGTTTATCGTAAGACTCAATGGAACTAAGTCGTCTTTTTCCAAATTCAATAAACAATGCGGGGCAGCTGTGTAGTGAGTTTGGTCGCAGACCGGTGCATTTCTTTTCAGTTCATTCAATATACAAAACAGGCCACTCATGTGCCGCTAGTATTATTGTTCTACCATTTGCATTCGAATTTAGGTATTTAGTTCCTAATTCTTTATGGTCGAATATTTTCCCAATGATTTTGTTTGTGTTAGTAATAGAGAAATCACATCCAAAAAAACTCTTTTAACACGTGTACAAGAAGATTAAACATATGTGCATGCTCATTTAGTTGGGCTTAAATTACGTTACACGTTCTAAAACATTATTTTAAATATCAGTAGGGGTGCTTTTGAATTGGTAAGGTATACGTAGGACATTTATTTTGTTCAAAAAGAACAACAATGACATTGAGACCCAATTACATTATTTTTTAAAAAACTAAATATTGCTATGCTTTTGACAAAAGGAACAATGCCCAGGGGCTTAAAGAAGACTTCTGTAAGTGTAAATTTGGTTCCTTTGGGAAAGAATAAAACTCCAAGATCAACTAATGTAATCTTTTTAAGTTAAATAGACCCCTTCTGTACAATGCCCTGCCTGATAAAAACAACAGTATTGAATAATCTGAAAGCTTCCCTCCTCGTCACTAAGGTATATAGTGTAAACTCCCTTCAAACTTTTTTTTTTTACTTGACCTACATGTCCCAACGTCCTCACAGAATGTTAGACTTGACAGAAATAGGCAGTGAATAATTTTTGAACTAGACTAATCATATTGACATTCTCACTCTTATTGTCGGGCCGATATTGTCCCAGTACGGCCCTCGCGCTTGGTTATTAAGATATATATATTTTCCAGATCAGGATATTTTTACAGATCACCACAGCTGATATTGAGGGCAGGTAGCTGGGCAAAATGGCTGGCTACTACTGGCCAATCTTTGACCACCTTGTTTTGTCTTGCAAAAGAAACTTGAAGTAATGAAAAATTCCAGCAGAAGTAATAATTGTAACATATGTCAACCCTAAAGAAAGTCTAAGCAGCAACTTGTCTCCAGTGAAGACCGATGCTAAATTTCATTTTGTATCATTGTCAAGGCTGTTAGTTTAATCACATGTTAACTTGTCACAAAATGGCATGCTAAGATTATACTGTTTACATGTTGGTAGCTGCACTGTTCACAGATTTGAATCATGGATTTCTTCATTTGAATTGTAACCCATTTGATCCAGTTTCCAGCATTTTCAGTCGGTGTTATGGAAAAGTAATAGAACCCTTCTGTTTTCAATTGTTCTTTTAGCTGATTCTTTTAATCCAAAGAGCCAAGAATTGAGGAAAGATGATTCAGCTAAAATCAGATTTGCAGGGAGCAAGCAAAGATTGGATGATGACCAGTCAGATTGTGCTGAAGACATTAGTCGTTTATGTCCTGAAATTCCCAAAGGAAACAACTTTGCCCTTCTTGTCTGTTTACAACAAAAGGCCAAGGTGTGTTTTGTTGCTACAGTTTAATCCCTATTAAACTGCCACCCTCTTTGAAATAGATAGTGGCCACTTAAAGGGGGCAGGTAAAAAGAAAAGAAAAGGATTTGACTGCTGGCCACGTAATAGGGGTGGCTGTTTAAAGTGCCTATCACCCTTAGCCAGTTATATGAAATTTCAAAAATCTATGTATGTTTAAGACATTTTCTGAAGAAATTAAACGTGTTCTGGTTTCTCTCTCCATTTAATCAGACGACGAAAATCGTAATTTTAGCACATTTTCCGCCATATTGGATACAAAAAGGAGCAGTTGAGGGATTGGGCACTAACTATCTTATGACGTCAACCCGGTATCTCAGCCAACATTAGCAAGTTTCTCTCTCGATTTCTGTAACATGTAAAGAGTATGCCAGGTAGATGTGCGGTTGTTGGATGCTCTGCCTTCCCAGATGTACAGATCGGTTTGATTTTACATGCTATACCATTTTTAAACGACGACGAACGTCCAGAAGCAAGGAAACGCCGAAAAAAGTGGATCGATTTCGTGAAACAAAAGAGAGCTAAGTGGGATCCGACTTGAAATTCAGTCGTCAGTCTGCTCAAGACACTTTACTGAAAACGACTATGTTCGCCGCTTCAGCTTCGTCGACGAAGTGACCAAGAAGCCGATCATGCCAAGGCTAAAACGAGACGAAATCGGCATTAACGTTGTACCATCTGTTCATGCAGAAGCGGTCACCAAAAAACCAGTCGTCAGTGCCGGAAAGTGCGAAACGTCGTCTCGAACGAGCGGTAAGATCTGTCAAATGTTTCGGGGAACTTCTTAATTTATGCAGCCAAAAAAAGCTTCTGAAATGATCATGTTTATCTTTAATCTCGAACTCCTTTAGACGCTAAAGAGTGCGAAGAGGCGGATGGAGGCTTCGACTGCAACAGCGACGGCTTCCTCCACGGCGGAAATCGCCGACCGGAAGGGAACGAACTTCAAAGTTCAGCCGTACTGGCTGAAAACAGCTCCCCAGAATTAGATGAAAACAACACAGATAGTGTCGTCAATGAACTGCATGAATTGGTAAGAAACTTGTTTGAAGGTATTTAACGTTTTTAATTTTTTTTAACCGTGGTTAGGGTGTTAGGAAATGAAAATGCGTACATTCCGCTACAGGCCAACTAAACTTTGTCTCCGTCTCTAAGCTGTTCTATCGCTTTGTAGTGGTCAAACTGACTCGGCGAATTTATGTTGAATATATTTTTTAGGCTTTTTTTAGATTCATTTCTAATTAGGACCAAAAAACGAATAATATTTTTGGCCAGATGGTTTGAACTATCTTGTATTTTCATTCAACTCTTTTCTTATAAGTTAACATATATGGTCACTCTTCTTGACCTAAACTCCCACTTTCGATGTCCAGAATTTCCAGTAAATAATATCTGGTCAACTGGACCCAAATGAAAAATTGTCCACATTGTCCCAAACTTACAAAGCTTCTCTTCCCCAGGCTGAACTCCTGAAGTTTTCAGTTGAACAAGGCTGGTTACTGGGGTGAGTGTGTTGTGGGCATGTGACTTATACAGTACCTCTCTCTGAACCTCAATTTATTAGGTCAAACCCTTATGGACTTATAAAAATCCCATCCAGGGGGGCAATACTCCCACCAGCTTCATGCTATAGAAAATGAGTTGAATTTTGACTGCGTCAGCTGCCTAAGGCCAAAGTGCTACTGTCATTACCTTATGAAATTAGCATATTATTGGAATTCCTGTTGTGCTTAAACTGTCAAACAAACAGATTTCCTTTGCCTATTTGGCATCCCCTGAATCACATTAAATCAATGGCTTATAAACTACCATCATTTGCTTTAGTTACAGAGACTAAGATCCTGCAGCAGCCAAAGACCAGTAAAGGAAAGCCCCATTACTACACTGCATGTAAGCAGCCAATGAAAGGACACAAAAATGTGACTACATGCCCCAAAAATCAGTTGCAAAAGAAACAAGTCTGGTTTACATTAAGCAGGTCAAAACTCTAGAATTGTACTCTGTAGAATTGTACTGTAGAATGTAACTCTCTTGTTGACTGCATTCTCAGCATTAATGTCAACATCATATTGGGGCGGGGAAGGGGGCGGGATGGGAATAATACCAAGTCATAATGTATTGAAACATTTACCAGACCTACAGTTCACTTAGCTCAAAACCATGCTCCAATTTTATTTGACTAAACAATTAGCATCATAAGCTATTCATCAGTCAGCATCTTCAGTTTCAAATACAGCATATGCCGATTTCTCTGGAAATGCTTTTCTTATGGAATGGTAGCTACATGCAGGCAAAGGTATCCATCTTCGCCCAAGTATCCATGAATGAGGCGAGTGAATTCACGATAGGCAATACCATGCAGAAACCTGTAACGGAAAAGAACATATTTAGGGCAGTGTAATAACAAACTAGTAAATATGTTAACATTTTGTATTGATTGATTTATATTAAAAAAAAAAGAAATAATTCTATTCAAGTACATTGTAAGCTTTGTCTTTTGCATACCACAGCAATTTAAATTCATTACATGGTGTTGGATGAAAGAAATATTTCCTTCAGTATTTCTCGTTCTCCCAAACTTCCACTCGTGTTTCTATAACTTGATAGAAACACGGTACATGTTTTCTTTTTCTTAAACAATAAATTGTTATCTCATCTGGGTAAATGCTCTCAAGTCTCCAGTGAAATTGTTTAGTTTGTATGTAATGTACATGGGGTGGGGGGAGGGGGTGGGGGAATAGACTGGGAATTTGAACTTAGCTGATATTTTCTTTTCAAATGCCCCCACCACAGGGCAATTGTGGATGGTCAAAACCTACTAATATTCAAAAAACCTTTGTTAGGAAGTCCACCAAAACAATCAAAAGGGGCATAATTTGTTCAAATAAAAAATACAAAATTAATAAAAATAACCAGGTGTATCTTTATGGAAATTTCTACACTATAACTACCAGAAGTCGACTAAACACCAAATGCACGGGTATTTAATACATTTTAGAACGTGTTACGTGGGTGTAGCACAAAACAAACAAGTGTTTGAATGACAAAAACTAGTCAGAGGCTGTTTCTTGAAGGAAAACACTCTGAGCAACACGTTGATCTCTTTGTTTTTTAATCACAGACGACAAATTAAAGAACAATTTATATCTACCTGTTTTCCGTACCAGTCTGGCGATACTTCGTTTTGTTTTTCGTCTTATACTTGTCGGCAGCCTACCGCAAACTCTACTTCTGTAGGCATTAACTTGGCAGAAACCAGGATGTTGTGTAACGCATTTCGGCTTTGTGCCCACCTCTTCAATAACCATTTCGCTGGACAGGCATTCCACGCACTCTTCTATCTCCAAACAGCACTGAAATTTGTTCGGATTCTGTAGGTACTCAGAACTGCATTCGCCACAGTTGCACCTAAAGAAAAACCAGCGGTAAGTAATCGATGTATAAGAACCCAAGATAATGAAGCGAACGTGCAAACGCTCTACGTCTGACTCACCACGAATTTACGGGTTCTTTTCCCTCATAACGGTCCTGAAGCTTTCAGATTGGAACTCTCGCTTTCGTTAATACTCACAAACCCACTCTTTGGTCACTATCGGCTCATCTTCGCAGGGCTTATATGCATCTACGTCCAGCTCTGATAGCGAGGCGGCATTCACTTCACGTCGCTTCCTCGACTTTATTTTCATAGGAGGGAATGTAATTGATTTTCGAATCATCGGAATTGTAGCTTTCGGAATGGAGTCACTTTCTGATATTTTGTCGCAGATAGCCAACTAGAAACCGAAGAAGACAAGACTTATTCACTCTAACTCGCTATTTACGTCCTATTTCTTTGTTGTGTTATGTTGTGTTGTTATCGACAAGATACCGGGTTGACGTCACACATCTTGCTAGTCCCAGTCCCCTTATGGCGCCTTTTTTACTTCGTAAGCCGTGATTTCGATCGCGTTTTAAAAATTGGGAATAACTTCAAATCCAATTCTGCTGCTTGTTTTTGCTTGTATTTGATGTCTACTTTTACGAAAAATAGAATTTGGCTAAGGGTGATAGGCACTTTAATAGGGGTTTGACTGTTTAGAGGTTCTTTTTTTACATAGTTATTATTATTTCATGTGTGTGATTTACCTTTCATGTGTGTGATGTACATTTTCAAATAAAGAAGTTTGTATATATTAATTTTAATATAAGAAAGATTTGAATCTGAAAAAAAAAATATTGGAGATTCGTTACCAGGATTCATGATAAGAAATAAGTATAAGCGTTCTCTGGTAAAAAAGTTTTAAAAAGACTATGAGCTTTTGACAGACTGAACTACTGTCTTCAACGGATAAAAAACATTCATCCAATGAAGATAGCAGTTCAGTCTGTCGAAAGGTCATAGTCTTTTTAAAACTATTTACCAGAGAACGCTTATACTTATTTCTGAAAAAAAAATGTTACAGTAAACTAATGATTTTCAGTCCATACTGCGCACTCTGGAGAGTTTGTTTGCGTGTGTTGTTTTGTCTCTTGTAAGATATCATAAAATACAAATATTTTGTAACTACGTACTTACATGAGGTAAATTCAAAGTTTCAAAACAACTGCCATTATGGATGTGAAGCCATCAAAGCTTTATGCCTCAATCTTTCTCATATCACATGACGAAACAATTTGACAGCTTTAAAAATCAATGAAGCTGTTGGAAAAAGATTTTGATAGGCCTCAAAGATAAGGTATGTGATTTCGTAATGAATAACCTGAATTCTCATGCCATTGAGTGGGAACTTATAATGTTTAGAAACATTAGGGTGCTGAGACTGCGCAGTACGGACTGGAAATCATCTTTAAGTAATACTTAGTGTTTTTGCTATAAAATGTGTTTTTGCCATGAAATCTTTGTCATCAGTGTATTGTTACAGTTTTTGCCAATGTTCAAAATAGCTGATAGTGCAAGTAAAATACTTGAAAATCAGGAAAACATCCAAGGGAAATGCGTGGGCTTGAGTATGAAAGAATAGGAATTTGAAATAACTGAATTCCTATAAGGGGGTCCAACTGTCGTGTAATTACAGCACAGGATTTTGGTTCATCTTGGCTGAGCTAGCTGTGTGATAAATGCTTGATTTGTAGGTTGCCAGTACAGCAGTTATTAGGTTATCAACTCACTATATTCTGTTTCATGTTTCACTATTCAGGAGGATGATTTGACCACAGAATGTCATCATGTAAGTTGATTGTTTGTTTGCTTACAGTGTGTCTAAGGACCTTGCATGACATGGTCAGCTGTCTGAGCTGAAAAATTAATGGAAAATGTCTGAAGTTTTAGTCAACTGGTTGCAATTCCTCACTCAAAGCAAGCTCTAAAACTTATCTTGAACCTTGGTACTACTGTCCTTATTATCCAGGAAAATCTTGATCATATGACTTTAAAATATCACCATCAGGGTTGTCATTAAGTTTGATTCACCAGTAGCCTTGATCTTCACACCCATAACAAACTTGTTATTTTATGCCTGAGTTGAATCAACAACAGGGAAGTTCACCTGTAAAATCAAGGGCTCATCAACCATACTCAGCCGTAGCAGGTATTGCAGGTTACAGCCCTTATTGACATTCCTGACCATGCAGTTATGGTCTCTCAAGGTGTCTCGCAACAGTTTCCAGCATTCTTCAGCACGTCTACTTCCATAGATTAAAAGTGTCATGCATACTCTCTTCTCAGTGCTGGGACATTAAGGACATTAAGTCATTTTGAATTCTATGACAATAAAAAGTACTAAATATTGTATGACTGAATACTGCTTGAATTTCACTGAGAAACAAGAGTAAGGATCAAAATGATGGCATGGTTTCCCAGGGAGTTAATGCAGTAATGAAATGATGACGTTGTCGTGAAACATTACCGTCGCTTGCAACTACCTGTCCACACGCGTGACAAAAACATGTTCTGCTGGCCAATCAAAATTCAAAGTTTTCAAAACCAAACTTCGAAGATTACCCGCCCACTTGGGAACGTTTTGGCGCCACTTATGCAGATGATCGTAGCTGATTTATCTACCGTTTGGCAACTGAAGACATGGCGTTTACAATAAATAAGTTAGGCAGAAATTTCAAGCAAGGTGGTCCGACAGAAATTCCTCTATTGATTTCTTATCGTTCATTGTAAGTTTCAATACTACAAAAGACAAAATGCCCGTACGCGTTGCTGACTTTGCTTCCCTTAAAGTGTTTGTGTAAGTGGTGCCAAAACGTTCCCAAGTGGGCGGGTAAACTTTGAAGTTTGGCTGTCAAAACTTTGAATTTTGACTGGCCAGCAGAACATGTTTTTGTCACGCATGTGGAAAGGTAGTTGCAAGCGACGGTATTTGAAGCAATAATAAATTGCTTAAGGGCCCATTTTCATCCTTGATGCAACATGGTCGTTTGTTTTTGTTTTGAAGCCGATCTATT
>CAXHUQ010000530.1:0-21634 GCA_964020085.1 Micromussa lordhowensis | reverse complement strand
GAGGGGGGGAGGGAGAAAGAGAGGTAGGGAGGGAGATAGGGAGGGAGGGAGGGAGGAAGGAAGGAAGGGATGGAAGGGAGGGAGGGAGGGAGGGAGGGAGGAAGGGCTCTGTTCTCACCATACCTTGATGACCAGCTCAAAGTAGCCCTGCTCATCGTCAGAGGTGACAGGAGTGTACGGCCGGACCACCTTCTCTCCTTTGATCTCAGCATTCAGGTACATGTGGTTGCCTAGCAATAAAGTCACGTGCACGGTCATCATATGATTGTCACAGGACTGCCTTGCACAGGTGTCTGCCTAGCATCACTGATCATGTGAAAGTCACATGACCTGAGGTAGTGGGTGTGTCACTCACCAACTGGCAGGCCCAGCACATGCTCGTGGGACTGGAGGGCAAAGGTGAACTTGCGCGTGTCGTGACTGACCACCTGACGTGATATTCACAGGGGGGGGGGGAGGGGTGGAACAGAGAAGAAGACAACATACACACGACAGTCACATATTCAATCCCAAAACTAATTTCTTGCTATTTTATAATCATAGTGCTGGTCGATGTTTTCAGCTGCCCTATGCTACCGCTGGCAGTCTGGGGTATGCTAATTAGCTGGGGCCTGTGAGCCAGAGTCTGCCATGGTACAGTGGCTACAGGTCACACCAGCCGCAGTGCAGTCAAGTGAAGGGATACGTGTCTATCATCCAGCGCCTCCTCTGCCCTGCCCATCAGGACAGGTGACCTTACTACCTTCACGACTACCACACCAGCACACCCCCCATATGGAAAAAGCTGTAAGATCTTGCAGGAAATCTTATAAGATACAGTAGAATCTTATAAGATACATCGTATAAGAACTAATGGGATGTCTTATAAGCAATTTGGGACATTCTTGTAAGATCTTATAAGAAGCTTATACGAAGCTTACAAGAATCTTATAAACCTGCCAGCTACCCTCTTGTAAGAATCTTATGAGACTCTTACCACTGTCTTATGAGATTCTATAAGCATGCATATATATACATTGCACGACATATGCCTCTTACACAAGATTGACTGTTAGACTTAATAAGACTCTGTCTGTGAGTGATGGCATACCACAAAGCGTACACATACACTTAGACATACACACATACTCATGCACAATAAGGAGTGCTTGTGTCTGTACATGTGCTTGCATCGTATATCAGAGCTGCCAACCTTACAGCCAACATTTGCGTACAGCGTCCTCTATTCTTACGTATTTTGAGGACAATTTGCGTATGTCATTCTTATGAATATTATGATGAGCTTGTTCGGCGCACATACAACATTATTATTACTGTTAAACCACAATGTAATGCTCTGTTCTAGTGCGCGGTCACCGCGATCTTGCACCATAAACCATGTGCAACTGCTGCGTGACAAGCGGGACTCGCGAACATCGGGATCTGTGAACAAAGTACAGCGACGATTCACATGACAGGCTTTCCGTAAAGCACCACCATGTTTCGTATTACCATAGAGGACCGTGATAATCCGTAAAAATACGAAAGAATTCGTATGGTTGGCAGCACTGGTATATGTAGATGCGTATGTGTTGCCTAGCGGTAAGTTCTTGTCCTGCAAACTCATAGCATTGTTCAGCTCCTCCCTCTGAGTTGGACTTAGCGGACCAGGAGACATATTAGCCTTCAAGTTTGCATGTGAGGCTGAATTTTACAACTTACGTACTCCTCCTGTGACAAGAAAATACGGTGCAGAATAACGCATTTACTGTACGGCAGTATATATGCAGATGAGAAACAGCTAGATGAAGTGGAGAAAGAAATTGAGTAATTACTCATAAAAGGGATCTACACTTTAGCGTAACCAAGAGAGCAGAATATACATCATTATATCTATCATAAATAACACCAACTCACTTCAATTGCCCAAGAAAGAGGATGTTTGAACATTGGGACATGTTGGAGGCGGAAGAGATTGTCCAGAGAGCCAGTGACTGGCATACCAGCATATCTAGCTATATGGAATGCTGCTGAAAAGTGAAAGAAAACTTCATTGGAGCAGCAGTTCACACCATTTTCAGCTGTAGCCAAAGTAACACTCAGTATACACAACCTTGAAGGAAACAAGTAGGCATATACACACTGACAGTACATACCTATGGCTTCTAAAGGAAGTGCTATTGTCTGGGACATGACCGCTAAAGTGCAATTAGTTCCGAACATTCTGTGCCAATATATGTCTGGATTTATGAAAACCGTGTTAAAGACTGCAGGTACTAAAACAGCAGGCACGTTTTTAGGAAATCGGTCAGATAGTGTACATAAATAAAACCATGTAGTACTGAAAGTGCTTTCTACCTTAAGTACTCTTTAATAGAAGCTATGCCATGCCTATGCAAGCCTTTGGAATCGCTTCAAATGAGTCGAACTAGCCAAACAAAGCTTAATCAGAGCTTAAATTGATCACTTGATTCGCGGCACTAATTTAGACATGTTTAACCTCTGTGATTTTAGCTAAATGACCTCACTATGTCTTTCCTAGGCATTAAATTAGCCAGTCATGGCAAAAAGAGCATTGTAAGCAGTCAAATGGACTATTTGCTTCTACATTTCAGCCAACTAGTAGCCCTTACGTGACATTTACTTTCAATATCTGTCTGGATTCGCAAAAACGTAGCCACAGAATTTGACTTGTCACTGATAATCGTGATACAATTCTGTCTTAGCGCTAGCTTTCCACAAGGCTTATCGTAGCTCAAATAAAGGGAAATTACTCTCCTGGATGCCTTTTCAGGCCAGGAAGACTAGTTTCACCGTCTTTTCGATGAATCATGAATTGTACAATTTAATTAAGAGTGCTTTGAACATGAAATTGGAGCCACGGTCTACATAAACACACGAAGGCACAGATGTCAAAAACGGCGGCGGAGAGTTGATCAAGTTTAGCTTTCTATAACCTGCATCGTCCTAAATGGACTAAACAAGAGCTTCCTACATCGAGAATGGATCGAACTTCAAACAAACTAGGCCATAATCATTAGTTGGCGAGCACTTCAACATGTCAACACTTCAACAAACTGATCAATCATCAGCCGGAAGACACGCAAATAAAATTCTTCCGCGCTGGCGAATCGCAGACAGTTCTGATAGTTAGCTAAGCCGAAAACGCCTAAAATTGATCAAACAAGGAAATTCTACTCACGATCAGCGCTTGAACTCATGTTCTTCACTCTGCTCGAGGCCATGCTTTGCTTGCAAATAGCAATGTCCCGGATGAACTTGATTTTTTTCGAGCGCGGAATGGCATATCCACATTTCAACAGATTTTTTTCTAAGTCTTTAGCCAAATCAAAGTTCAGGGCAAATAACGCCAACAGCAGCTGGAAATGTCTAGTCCATTGCACCTATCAGCCCTAAATTGGTGTGGCTAAAGATCTTTGCTGTCTAAAGCAAGCACAACATTATCGCTACAGGGCAAACGGCCTACTCTTACGGGACTAAATGTTCCGTTGATACATATCAGGCCCGCCTTACCGCGTAGGATAATAGACGACGCTTGCTAGCAAACCGTTAGACTTGCACCTTCATTGGACTTAATGATGTCCTCAGGCAGACTTCCTTTAGACAGCAAATACAGAACGCTAAGCGATCGGCTCCATGTCAGAGTCAACGAACGCGCGAACTGAATCTCAAACCAGTGAAGCCTGGACTAAACCTAGTAGAAATTCGAAGGGGGGAGGGGGGGGGGTGGTAGGATAAATAATTTAAAAAAAAGGGAAGATCAATGAAACATGCGGCAAGAAGTTCTCTACATTTCATGCTAGGTACGAATTACAATCTGCTGTCATAGCGAGAGCAAGGAAGAAAATTAAATTGAAGAAATAAGCAATTTAAAAAAAACCACTTACTTGATTTCGTTTTAACACGGTTTTCATAAATCCAGACATATATTTCAAGGGAATAAGACTGGATGACACAGAGAGGCCAAAAAGCGAGCATTTCTAATTTCTGTCCATCTTTCCAAGGCGTCTAGAGTCAAAATCAGGGCATTCTCCGATCAGTTCCGAACATTCTGTGCCAATATATGTCTGGATTTATGAAAACCGTGTTAAGACTGCAGGTACTAAAACAGCAGGCACGTTTTTAGGAAATCGGTCAGATAGTGTACATAAATAAAACCATGTAGTACTGAGAGTGCTTTCTACCTTAAGTACTCTTTAATAGAAGCTATGCCATGCCTATGCAAGCCTTTGGAATCGCTTCAAATGAGTCGAACTAGCCAAACAAAGCTTAATCAGAGCTTAAATTGATCACTTGATTCGCGGCACTAATTTAGACATGTTTAACCTCTGTGATTTTAGCTAAATGACCTCACTATGTCTTTCCTAGGCATTAAATTAGCCAGTCATGGCAAAAAGAGCATTGTAAGCAGTCAAATGGACTATTTGCTTCTACATTTCAGCCAACTAGTAGCCCTTACGTGACATTTACTTTCAATATCTGTCTGGATTCGCAAAAACGTAGCCACAGAATTTGACTTGTCACTGATAATCGTGATACAATTCTGTCTTAGCGCTAGCTTTCCACAAGGCTTATCGTAGCTCAAATAAAGGGAAATTACTCTCCTGGATGCCTTTTCAGGCCAGGAAGACTAGTTTCACCGTCTTTTCGATGAATCATGAATTGTACAATTTAATTAAGAGTGCTTTGAACATGAAATTGGAGCCACGGTCTACATAAACACACGAAGGCACAGATGTCAAAAACGGCGGCGGAGAGTTGATCAAGTTTAGCTTTCTATAACCTGCATCGTCCTAAATGGACTAAACAAGAGCTTCCTACATCGAGAATGGATCGAACTTCAAACAAACTAGGCCATAATCATTAGTTGGCGAGCACTTCAACATGTCAACACTTCAACAAACTGATCAATCATCAGCCGGGAAGACACGCAAATAAAATTCTTCCGCGCTGGCGAATCGCAGACAGTTCTGATAGTTAGCTAAGCCGAAAACGCCTAAAATTGATCAAACAAGGAAATTCTACTCACGATCAGCGCTTGAACTCATGTTCTTCACTCTGCTCGAGGCCATGCTTTGCTTGCAAATAGCAATGTCCCGGATGAACTTGATTTTTTTCGAGCGCGGAATGGCATATCCACATTTCAACAGATTTTTTTCTAAGTCTTTAGCCAAATCAAAGTTCAGGGCAAATAACGCCAACAGCAGCTGGAAATGTCTAGTCCATTGCACCTATCAGCCCTAAATTGGTGTGGCTAAAGATCTTTGCTGTCTAAAGCAAGCACAACATTATCGCTACAGGGCAAACGGCCTACTCTTACGGACTAAATGTTCCGTTGATACATATCAGGCCCGCCTTACCGCGTAGGATAATAGACGACGCTTGCTAGCAAACCGTTAGACTTGCACCTTCATTGGACTTAATGATGTCCTCAGGCAGACTTCCTTTAGACAGCAAATACAGAACGCTAAGCGATCGGCTCCATGTCAGAGTCAACGAACGCGCGAACTGAATCTCAAACCAGTGAAGCCTGGACTAAACCTAGTAGAAATTCGAAGGGGGGAGGGGGGGGGGGTGGTAGGATAAATAATTTAAAAAAAAGGGAAGATCAATGAAACATGCGGCAAGAAGTTCTCTACATTTCATGCTAGGTACGAATTACAATCTGCTGTCATAGCGAGAGCAAGGAAGAAAATTAATTGAAGAAATAAGCAATTTAAAAAAAACCACTTGATTTCGTTTTAACACGGTTTTCATAAATCCAGACATATATTTCAAGGGAATAAGACTGGATGACACAGAGAGGCCAAAAAGCGAGCATTTCTAAATTTCTGTCCATCTTTCCAAGGCGTCTAGAGTCAAAATCAGGGCATTCTCCGATCAGTTCCGAACATTCTGTGCCAATATATGTCTGGATTTATGAAAACCGTGTTAAAGACTGCAGGTACTAAAACAGCAGGCACGTTTTTAGGAAATCGGTCAGATAGTGTACATAAATAAAACCATGTAGTACTGAGAGTGCTTTCTACCTTAAGTACTCTTTAATAGAAGCTATGCCATGCCTATGCAAGCCTTTGGAATCGCTTCAAATGAGTCGAACTAGCCAAACAAAGCTTAATCAGAGCTTAAATTGATCACTTGATTCGCGGCACTAATTTAGACATGTTTAACCTCTGTGATTTAGCTAAATGACCTCACTATGTCTTTCCTAGGCATTAAATTAGCCAGTCATGGCAAAAAGAGCATTGTAAGCAGTCAAATGGACTATTTGCTTCTACATTTCAGCCAACTAGTAGCCCTTACGTGACATTTACTTTCAATATCTGTCTGGATTCGCAAAAACGTAGCCACAGAATTTGACTTGTCACTGATAATCGTGATACAATTCTGTCTTAGCGCTAGCTTTCCACAAGGCTTATCGTAGCTCAAATAAAGGGAATTACTCTCCTGGATGCCTTTTCAGGCCAGGGAAGACTAGTTCACCGTCTTTTCGATGAATCATGAATTGTACAATTTAATTAAGAGTGCTTTGAACATGAAATTGGAGCCACGGTCTACATAAACACACGAAGGCACAGATGTCAAAAACGGCGGCGGAGAGTTGATCAAGTTTAGCTTTCTATAACCTGCATCGTCCTAAATGGACTAAACAAGAGCTTCCTACATCGAGAATGGATCGAACTTCAAACAAACTAGGCCATAATCATTAGTTGGCGAGCACTTCAACATGTCAACACTTCTACAACTGATCAATCATCAGCCGGAAGACACGCAAATAAAATTCTTCCGCGCTGGCGAATCGCAGACAGTTCTGATAGTTAGCTAAGCCGAAAACGCCTAAAATTGATCAAACAAGGAATTCTACTCACGATCAGCGCTTGAACTCATGTTCTTCACTCTGCTCGAGGCCATGCTTTGCTTGCAAATAGCAATGTCCCGGATGAACTTGATTTTTTTCGAGCGCGGAATGGCATATCCACATTTCAACAGATTTTTTTCTAAGTCTTTAGCCAAATCAAAGTTCAGGGCAAATAACGCCAACAGCAGCTGGATGTCTAGTCCATTGCACCTATCAGCCCTAAATTGGTGTGGCTAAAGATCTTTGCTGTCTAAAGCAAGCACAACATTATCGCTACAGGGCAAACGGCCTACTCTTACGGGACTAAATGTTCCGTTGATACATATCAGGCCCGCCTTACCGCGTAGGATAATAGACGACGCTTGCTAGCAAACCGTTAGACTTGCACCTTCATTGGACTTAATGATGTCCTCAGGCAGACTTCCTTTAGACAGCAAATACAGAACGCTAAGCGATCGGCTCCATGTCAGAGTCAACGAACGCGCGAACTGAATTCAAACCAGTGAAGCCTGGACTAAACCTAGTAGAAATTCGAAGGGGGGAGGGGGGGGGGGGGGGTGGTAGGATAAATAATTTAAAAAAAAGGGAAGATCAATGAAACATGCAGCAAGAAGTTCTCTACATTTCATGCTAGGTACGAATTACAATCTGCTGTCATAGCGAGAGCAAGGAAGAAAATTAAATTGAAGAAATAAGCAATTAAAAAAAAACCACTTGATTTCGTTTTAACACGGTTTTCATAAATCCAGACATATATTTCAAGGGAATAAGACTGGATGACACAGAGAGGCCAAAAAGCGAGCATTTCTAATTTCTGTCCATCTTTCCAAGGCGTCTAGAGTCAAAATCAGGGCATTCTCCGATCAGTTCCGAACATTCTGTGCCAATATATGTCTGGATTTATGAAAACCGTGTTAAAGACTGCAGGCACTAAAAACAGCAGGCACGTTTTTAGGAAATCGGTCAGATAGTGTACATAAATAAAACCATGTAGTACTGAGAGTGCTTTCTACCTTATGTACTCTTTAATAGAAGCTATGCCATGCCTATGCAAGCCTTTGAAATCGCTTCAAATGAGTCGAACTAGCCAAACAAAGCTTAATCAGAGCTTAAATTGATCACTTGATTCGCGGCACTAATTTAGACATGTTTAACCTCTGTGATTTTAGCTAAATGACCTCACTATGTCTTTCCTAGGCATTAAATTAGCCAGTCATGGCAAAAAGAGCATTGTAAGCAGTCAAATGGACTATTTGCTTCTACATTTCAGCCAACTAGTAGCCCTTACGTGACATTTACTTTCAATATCTGTCTGGATTCGCAAAAACGTAGCCACAGAATTTGACTTGTCACTGATAATCGTGATACAATTCTGTCTTAGCGCTAGCTTTCCACAAGGCTTATCGTAGCTCAAATAAAGGGAAATTACTCTCCTGGATGCCTTTTCAGGCCAGGAAGACTAGTTTCACCGTCTTTTCGATGAATCATGAATTGTACAATTTAATTAAGAGTGCTTTGAACATGAAATTGGAGCCACGGTCTACATAAACACACGAAGGCACAGATGTCAAAAACGGCGGCGGAGAGTTGATCAAGTTTAGCTTTCTATAACCTGCATCGTCCTAAATGGACTAAACAAGAGCTTCCTACATCGAGAATGGATCGAACTTCAAACAAACTAGGCCATAATCATTAGTTGGCGAGCACTTCAACATGTCAACACTTCAACAAACTGATCAATCATCAGCCGGAAGACACGCAAATAAAATTCTTCCGCGCTGGCGAATCGCAGACAGTTCTGATAGTTAGCTAAGCCGAAAACGCCTAAAATTGATCAAACAAGGAAATTCTACTCACGATCAGCGCTTGAACTCATGTTCTTCACTCTGCTCGAGGCCATGCTTTGCTTGCAAATAGCAATGTCCCGGATGAACTTGATTTTTTTCGAGCGCGGAATGGCATATCCACATTTCAACAGATTTTTTTCTAAGTCTTTAGCCAAATCAAAGTTCAGGGCAAATAACGCCAACAGCAGCTGGAAATGTCTAGTCCATTGCACCTATCAGCCCTAAATTGGTGTGGCTAAAGATCTTTGCTGTCTAAAGCAAGCACAACATTATCGCTACAGGGCAAACGGCCTACTCTTACGGGACTAAATGTTCCGTTGATACATATCAGGCCCGCCTTACCGCGTAGGATAATAGACGACGCTTGCTAGCAAACCGTTAGACTTGCACCTTCATTGGACTTAATGATGTCCTCAGGCAGACTTCCTTTAGACAGCAAATACAGAACGCTAAGCGATCGGCTCCATGTCAGAGTCAACGAACGCGCGAACTGAATTCAAACCAGTGAAGCCTGGACTAAACCTAGTAGAAATTCGAAGGGGGAGGGGGGGGGGGGGTGGTAGGATAAATAATTTAAAAAAAAGGGAAGATCAATGAAACATGCAGCAAGAAGTTCTCTACATTTCATGCTAGGTACGAATTACAATCTGCTGTCATAGCGAGAGCAAGGAAGAAAATTAAATTGAAGAAATAAGCAATTAAAAAAAAACCACTTGATTTCGTTTTAACACGGTTTTCATAAATCCAGACATATATTTCAAGGGAATAAGACTGGATGACACAGAGAGGCCAAAAAGCGAGCATTTCTAATTTCTGTCCATCTTTCCAAGGCGTCTAGAGTCAAAATCAGGGCATTCTCCGATCAGTTCCGAACATTCTGTGCCAATATATGTCTGGATTTATGAAAACCGTGTTAAAGACTGCAGGCACTAAAAACAGCAGGCACGTTTTTAGGAAATCGGTCAGATAGTGTACATAAATAAAACCATGTAGTACTGAGAGTGCTTTCTACCTTATGTACTCTTTAATAGAAGCTATGCCATGCCTATGCAAGCCTTTGAAATCGCTTCAAATGAGTCGAACTAGCCAAACAAAGCTTAATCAGAGCTTAAATTGATCACTTGATTCGCGGCACTAATTTAGACATGTTTAACCTCTGTGATTTTAGCTAAATGACCTCACTATGTCTTTCCTAGGCATTAAATTAGCCAGTCATGGCAAAAAGAGCATTGTAAGCAGTCAAATGGACTATTTGCTTCTACATTTCAGCCAACTAGTAGCCCTTACGTGACATTTACTTTCAATATCTGTCTGGATTCGCAAAAACGTAGCCACAGAATTTGACTTGTCACTGATAATCGTGATACAATTCTGTCTTAGCGCTAGCTTTCACAAGGCTTATCGTAGCTCAAATAAAGGGAAATTACTCTCCTGGATGCCTTTTCAGGCCAGGAAGACTAGTTTCACCGTCTTTTCGATGAATCATGAATTGTACAATTTAATTAAGAGTGCTTTGAACATGAAATTGGAGCCACGGTCTACATAAACACACGAAGGCACAGATGTCAAAAACGGCGGCGGAGAGTTGATCAAGTTTAGCTTTCTATAACCTGCATCGTCCTAAATGGACTAAACAAGAGCTTCCTACATCGAGAATGGATCGAACTTCAAACAAACTAGGCCATAATCATTAGTTGGCGAGCACTTCAACATGTCAACACTTCAACAAACTGATCAATCATCAGCCGGAAGACACGCAAATAAAATTCTTCCGCGCTGGCGAATCGCAGACAGTTCTGATAGTTAGCTAAGCCGAAAACGCCTAAAATTGATCAAACAAGGAAATTCTACTCACGATCAGCGCTTGAACTCATGTTCTTCACTCTGCTCGAGGCCATGCTTTGCTTGCAAATAGCAATGTCCCGGATGAACTTGATTTTTTTCGAGCGCGGAATGGCATATCCACATTTCAACAGATTTTTTTCTAAGTCTTTAGCCAAATCAAAGTTCAGGGCAAATAACGCCAACAGCAGCTGGAAATGTCTAGTCCATTGCACCTATCAGCCCTAAATTGGTGTGGCTAAAGATCTTTGCTGTCTAAAGCAAGCACAACATTATCGCTACAGGGCAAACGGCCTACTCTTACGGGACTAAATGTTCCGTTGATACATATCAGGCCCGCCTTACCGCGTAGGATAATAGACGACGCTTGCTAGCAAACCGTTAGACTTGCACCTTCATTGGACTTAATGATGTCCTCAGGCAGACTTCCTTTAGACAGCAAATACAGAACGCTAAGCGATCGGCTCCATGTCAGAGTCAACGAACGCGCGAACTGAATTCAAACCAGTGAAGCCTGGACTAAACCTAGTAGAAATTCGAAGGGGGGAGGGGGGGGGGGGGGGTGGTAGGATAAATAATTTAAAAAAAAGGGAAGATCAATGAAACATGCAGCAAGAAGTTCTCTACATTTCATGCTAGGTACGAATTACAATCTGCTGTCATAGCGAGAGCAAGGAAGAAAATTAAATTGAAGAAATAAGCAATTAAAAAAAAACCACTTGATTTCGTTTTAACACGGTTTTCATAAATCCAGACATATATTTCAAGGGAATAAGACTGGATGACACAGAGAGGCCAAAAAGCGAGCATTTCTAATTTCTGTCCATCTTTCCAAGGCGTCTAGAGTCAAAATCAGGGCATTCTCCGATCAGTTCCGAACATTCTGTGCCAATATATGTCTGGATTTATGAAAACCGTGTTAAAGACTGCAGGCACTAAAAACAGCAGGCACGTTTTTAGGAAATCGGTCAGATAGTGTACATAAATAAAACCATGTAGTACTGAGAGTGCTTTCTACCTTATGTACTCTTTAATAGAAGCTATGCCATGCCTATGCAAGCCTTTGAAATCGCTTCAAATGAGTCGAACTAGCCAAACAAAGCTTAATCAGAGCTTAAATTGATCACTTGATTCGCGGCACTAATTTAGACATGTTTAACCTCTGTGATTTTAGCTAAATGACCTCACTATGTCTTTCCTAGGCATTAAATTAGCCAGTCATGGCAAAAAGAGCATTGTAAGCAGTCAAATGGACTATTTGCTTCTACATTTCAGCCAACTAGTAGCCCTTACGTGACATTTACTTTCAATATCTGTCTGGATTCGCAAAAACGTAGCCACAGAATTTGACTTGTCACTGATAATCGTGATACAATTCTGTCTTAGCGCTAGCTTTCCACAAGGCTTATCGTAGCTCAAATAAAGGGAAATTACTCTCCTGGATGCCTTTTCAGGCCAGGAAGACTAGTTTCACCGTCTTTTCGATGAATCATGAATTGTACAATTTAATTAAGAGTGCTTTGAACATGAAATTGGAGCCACGGTCTACATAAACACACGAAGGCACAGATGTCAAAAACGGCGGCGGAGAGTTGATCAAGTTTAGCTTTCTATAACCTGCATCGTCCTAAATGGACTAAACAAGAGCTTCCTACATCGAGAATGGATCGAACTTCAAACAAACTAGGCCATAATCATTAGTTGGCGAGCACTTCAACATGTCAACACTTCAACAAACTGATCAATCATCAGCCGGAAGACACGCAAATAAAATTCTTCCGCGCTGGCGAATCGCAGACAGTTCTGATAGTTAGCTAAGCCGAAAACGCCTAAAATTGATCAAACAAGGAAATTCTACTCACGATCAGCTCTTGAACTCATGTTCTTCACTCTGCTCGAGGCCATGCTTTGCTTGCAAATAGCAATGTCCCGGATGAACTTGATTTTTTTCGAGCGCGGAATGGCATATCCACATTTCAACAGATTTTTTTCTAAGTCTTTAGCCAAATCAAAGTTCAGGGCAAATAACGCCAACAGCAGCTGGAAATGTCTAGTCCATTGCACCTATCAGCCCTAAATTGGTGTGGCTAAAGATCTTTGCTGTCTAAAGCAAGCACAACATTATCGCTACAGGGCAAACGGCCTACTCTTACGGGACTAAATGTTCCGTTGATACATATCAGGCCCGCCTTACCGCGTAGGATAATAGACGACGCTTGCTAGCAAACCGTTAGACTTGCACCTTCATTGGACTTAATGATGTCCTCAGGCAGACTTCCTTTAGACAGCAAATACAGAACGCTAAGCGATCGGCTCCATGTCAGAGTCAACGAACGCGCGAACTGAATTCAAACCAGTGAAGCCTGGACTAAACCTAGTAGAAATTCGAAGGGGGGAGGGGGGGGGGGGGGTGGTAGGATAAATAATTTAAAAAAAAGGGAAGATCAATGAAACATGCAGCAAGAAGTTCTCTACATTTCATGCTAGGTACGAATTACAATCTGCTGTCATAGCGAGAGCAAGGAAGAAAATTAAATTGAAGAAATAAGCAATTAAAAAAAAACCACTTGATTTCGTTTTAACACGGTTTTCATAAATCCAGACATATATTTCAAGGGAATAAGACTGGATGACACAGAGAGGCCAAAAAGCGAGCATTTCTAATTTCTGTCCATCTTTCCAAGGCGTCTAGAGTCAAAATCAGGGCATTCTCCGATCAGTTCCGAACATTCTGTGCCAATATATGTCTGGATTTATGAAAACCGTGTTAAAGACTGCAGGCACTAAAAACAGCAGGCACGTTTTTAGGAAATCGGTCAGATAGTGTACATAAATAAAACCATGTAGTACTGAGAGTGCTTTCTACCTTATGTACTCTTTAATAGAAGCTATGCCATGCCTATGCAAGCCTTTGAAATCGCTTCAAATGAGTCGAACTAGCCAAACAAAGCTTAATCAGAGCTTAAATTGATCACTTGATTCGCGGCACTAATTTAGACATGTTTAACCTCTGTGATTTTAGCTAAATGACCTCACTATGTCTTTCCTAGGCATTAAATTAGCCAGTCATGGCAAAAAGAGCATTGTAAGCAGTCAAATGGACTATTTGCTTCTACATTTCAGCCAACTAGTAGCCCTTACGTGACATTTACTTTCAATATCTGTCTGGATTCGCAAAAACGTAGCCACAGAATTTGACTTGTCACTGATAATCGTGATACAATTCTGTCTTAGCGCTAGCTTTCCACAAGGCTTATCGTAGCTCAAATAAAGGGAAATTACTCTCCTGGATGCCTTTTCAGGCCAGGAAGACTAGTTTCACCGTCTTTTCGATGAATCATGAATTGTACAATTTAATTAAGAGTGCTTTGAACATGAAATTGGAGCCACGGTCTACATAAACACACGAAGGCACAGATGTCAAAAACGGCGGCGGAGAGTTGATCAAGTTTAGCTTTCTATAACCTGCATCGTCCTAAATGGACTAAACAAGAGCTTCCTACATCGAGAATGGATCGAACTTCAAACAAACTAGGCCATAATCATTAGTTGGCGAGCACTTCAACATGTCAACACTTCAACAAACTGATCAATCATCAGCCGGAAGACACGCAAATAAAATTCTTCCGCGCTGGCGAATCGCAGACAGTTCTGATAGTTAGCTAAGCCGAAAACGCCTAAAATTGATCAAACAAGGAAATTCTACTCACGATCAGCGCTTGAACTCATGTTCTTCACTCTGCTCGAGGCCATGCTTTGCTTGCAAATAGCAATGTCCCGGATGAACTTGATTTTTTTCGAGCGCGGAATGGCATATCCACATTTCAACAGATTTTTTTCTAAGTCTTTAGCCAAATCAAAGTTCAGGGCAAATAACGCCAACAGCAGCTGGAAATCTCTAGTCCATTGCACCTATCAGCCCTAAATTGGTGTGGCTAAAGATCTTTGCTGTCTAAAGCAAGCTCAACATTATCGCTACAGGGCAAACGGCCTACTCTTACGGGACTAAATGTTCCGTTGATACATATCAGGCCCGCCTTACCGCGTAGGATAATAGACGACGCTTGCTAGCAAACCGTTAGACTTGCACCTTCATTGGACTTAATGATGTCCTCAGGCAGACTTCCTTTAGACAGCAAATACAGAACGCTAAGCGATCGGCTCCATGTCAGAGTCAACGAACGCGCGAACTGAATTCAAACGAGTGAAGCCTGGACTAAACCTAGTAGAAATTCGAAGGGGGGAGGGGGGGGGGGGGTGGTAGGATAAATAATTAAAAAAAAAGGGAAGATCAATGAAACATGCGGCAAGAAGTTCTCTACATTTCATGCTAGGTACGAATTACAATCTGCTGTCATAGCGAGAGCAAGGAAGAAAATTAAATTGAAGAAATAAGCAATTAAAAAAAAACCACTTGATTTCGTTTTAACACGGTTTTCATAAATCCAGACATATATTTCAAGGGAATAAGACTGGATGACACAGAGAGGCCAAAAAGCGAGCATTTCTAATTTCTGTCCATCTTTCCAAGGCGTCTAGAGTCAAAATCAGGGCATTCTCCGATCAGTTCCGAACATTCTGTGCCAATATATGTCTGGATTTATGAAAACCGTGTTAAAGACTGCAGGCACTAAAAACAGCAGGCACGTTTTTAGGAAATCGGTCAGATAGTGTACATAAATAAAACCATGTAGTACTGAGAGTGCTTTCTACCTTATGTACTCTTTAATAGAAGCTATGCCATGCCTATGCAAGCCTTTGAAATCGCTTCAAATGAGTCGAACTAGCCAAACAAAGCTTAATCAGAGCTTAAATTGATCACTTGATTCGCGGCACTAATTTAGACATGTTTAACCTCCGTGATTTTAGCTAAATGACCTCACTATGTCTTTCCTAGGCATTAAATTAGCCAGTCATGGCAAAAAGAGCATTGTAAGCAGTCAAATGGACTATTTGCTTCTACATTTCAGCCAACTAGTAGCCCTTACGTGACATTTACTTTCAATATCTGTCTGGATTCGCAAAAACGTAGCCGCAGAATTTGACTTGTCACTGATAATCGTGATACAATTCTGTCTTAGCGCTAGCTTTCCACAAGGCTTATCGTCGCTCAAATAAAGGGAAATAACTCTCTTGGATGCCTTTTCAGGCCAGGAAGACTAGTTTCACCGTCTTTTCGATGAATCATGAATTGTACAATTTAATTAAGAGTGCTTTGAACATGAAATTGGAGCCACGGTCTACATAAACACACGAAGGCACAGATGTCAAAAACGGCGGCGGAGAGTTGATCAAGTTTAGCTTTCTATAACCTGCATCGTCCTAAATGGACTAAACAAGAGCTTCCTACATCGAGAATGGATCGAACTTCAAACAAACTAGGCCATAATCATTAGTTGGCGAGCACTTCAACATGTCAACACTTCAACAAACTGATCAATCATCAGCCGGAAGACACGCAAATAAAATTCTTCCGCGCTGGCGAATCGCAGACAGTTCTGATAGTTAGCTAAGCCGAAAACGCCTAAAATTGATCAAACAAGGAAATTCTACTCACGATCAGCGCTTGAACTCATGTTCTTCACTCTGCTCGAGGCCATGCTTTGCTTGCAAATAGCAATGTCCCGGATGAACTTGATTTTTTTCGAGCGCGGAATGGCATATCCACATTTCAACAGATTTTTTTCTAAGTCTTTAGCCAAATCAAAGTTCAGGGCAAATAACGCCAACAGCAGCTGGAAATCTCTAGTCCATTGCACCTATCAGCCCTAAATTGGTGTGGCTAAAGATCTTTGCTGTCTAAAGCAAGCTCAACATTATCGCTACAGGGCAAACGGCCTACTCTTACGGGACTAAATGTTCCGTTGATACATATCAGGCCCGCCTTACCGCGTAGGATAATAGACGACGCTTGCTAGCAAACCGTTAGACTTGCACCTTCATTGGACTTAATGATGTCCTCAGGCAGACTTCCTTTAGACAGCAAATACAGAACGCTAAGCGATCGGCTCCATGTCAGAGTCAACGAACGCGCGAACTGAATTCAAACGAGTGAAGCCTGGACTAAACCTAGTAGAAATTCGAAGGGGGGAGGGGGGGGGGTGGTAGGATAAATAATTAAAAAAAAGGGAAGATCAATGAAACATGCGGCAAGAAGTTCTCTACATTTCATGCTAGGTACGAATTACAATCTGCTGTCATAGCGAGAGCAAGGAAGAAAATTAAATTGAAGAAATAAGCAATTAAAAAAAAACCACTTGATTTCGTTTTAACACGGTTTTCATAAATCCAGACATATATTTCAAGGGAATAAGACTGGATGACACAGAGAGGCCAAAAAGCGAGCATTTCTAATTTCTGTCCATCTTTCCAAGGCGTCTAGAGTCAAAATCAGGGCATTCTCCGATCAGTTCCGAACATTCTGTGCCAATATATGTCTGGATTTATGAAAACCGTGTTAAAGACTGCAGGCACTAAAACAGCAGGCACGTTTTTAGGAAATCGGTCAGATAGTGTACATAAATAAAACCATGTAGTACTGAGAGTGCTTTCTACCTTATGTACTCTTTAATAAAAGCTATGCCATGCCTATGCAAGCCTTTGAAATCGCTTCAAATGAGTCGAACTAGCCAAACAAAGCTTAATCAGAGCTTAAATTGATCACTTGATTCGCGGCACTAATTTAGACATGTTTAACCTCCGTGATTTTAGCTAAATGACCTCACTATGTCTTTCCTAGGCATTAAATTAGCCAGTCATGGCAAAAAGAGCATTGTAAGCAGTCAAATGGACTATTTGCTTCTACATTTCAGCCAACTAGTAGCCCTTACGTGACATTTACTTTCAATAATTCTGTCTGGATTCGCAAAAACGTAGCCGCAGAATTTGACTTGTCACTGATAATCGTGATACAATTCTGTCTTAGCGCTAGCTTTCCACAAGGCTTATCGTCGCTCAAATAAAGGGAAATAAACTCTCTTGGATGCCTTTTCAGGCCAGGAAGACTAGTTTCACCGTCTTTTCGATGAATCATGAATTGTACAATTTAATTAAGAGTGCTTTGAACATGAAATTGGAGCCACGGTCTACATAAACACACGAAGGCACAGATGTCAAAAACGGCGGCGGAGAGTTGATCAAGTTTAGCTTTCTATAACCTGCATCGTCCTAAATGGACTAAACAAGAGCTTCCTACATCGAGAATGGATCGAACTTCAAACAAACTAGGCCATAATCATTAGTTGGCGAGCACTTCAACATGTCAACACTTCAACAAACTGATCAATCATCAGCCGGAAGACACGCAAATAAAATTCTTCCCGCGCTGGCGAATCGCAGACAGTTCTGATAGTTAGCTAAGCCGAAAACGCCTAAAATTGATCAAACAAGGAAATTCTACTCACGATCAGCGCTTGAACTCATGTTCTTCACTCTGCTCGAGGCCATGCTTTGCTTGCAAATAGCAATGTCCCGGATGAACTTGATTTTTTTCGAGCGCGGAATGGCATATCCACATTTCAACAGATTTTTTTCTAAGTCTTTAGCCAAATCAAAGTTCAGGGCAAATAACGCCAACAGCAGCTGGAAATCTCTAGTCCATTGCACCTATCAGCCCTAAATTGGTGTGGCTAAAGATCTTTGCTGTCTAAAGCAAGCTCAACATTATCGCTACAGGGCAAACGGCCTACTCTTACGGGACTAAATGTTCCGTTGATACATATCAGGCCCGCCTTACCGCGTAGGATAATAGACGACGCTTGCTAGCAAACCGTTAGACTTGCACCTTCATTGGACTTAATGATGTCCTCAGGCAGACTTCCTTTAGACAGCAAATACAGAACGCTAAGCGATCGGCTCCATGTCAGAGTCAACGAACGCGCGAACTGAATTCAAACGAGTGAAGCCTGGACTAAACCTAGTAGAAATTCGAAGGGGGGAGGGGGGGGGGGGGTGGTAGGATAAATAATTAAAAAAAAAGGGAAGATCAATGAAACATGCGGCAAGAAGTTCTCTACATTTCATGCTAGGTACGAATTACAATCTGCTGTCATAGCGAGAGCAAGGAAGAAAATTAAATTGAAGAAATAAGCAATTAAAAAAAAACCACTTGATTTCGTTTTAACACGGTTTTCATAAATCCAGACATATATTTCAAGGGAATAAGACTGGATGACACAGAGAGGCCAAAAAGCGAGCATTTCTAATTTCTGTCCATCTTTCCAAGGCGTCTAGAGTCAAAATCAGGGCATTCTCCGATCAGTTCCGAACATTCTGTGCCAATATATGTCTGGATTTATGAAAACCGTGTTAAAGACTGCAGGCACTAAAAACAGCAGGCACGTTTTTAGGAAATCGGTCAGATAGTGTACATAAATAAAACCATGTAGTACTGAGAGTGCTTTCTACCTTATGTACTCTTTAATAGAAGCTATGCCATGCCTATGCAAGCCTTTGAAATCGCTTCAAATGAGTCGAACTAGCCAAACAAAGCTTAATCAGAGCTTAAATTGATCACTTGATTCGCGGCACTAATTTAGACATGTTTAACCTCCGTGATTTTAGCTAAATGACCTCACTATGTCTTTCCTAGGCATTAAATTAGCCAGTCATGGCAAAAAGAGCATTGTAAGCAGTCAAATGGACTATTTGCTTCTACATTTCAGCCAACTAGTAGCCCTTACGTGACATTTACTTTCAATAATTCTGTCTGGATTCGCAAAAACGTAGCCGCAGAATTTGACTTGTCACTGATAATCGTGATACAATTCTGTCTTAGCGCTAGCTTTCCACAAGGCTTATCGTCGCTCAAATAAAGGGAAATAACTCTCTTGGATGCCTTTTCAGGCCAGGAAGACTAGTTTCACCGTCTTTTCGATGAATCATGAATTGTACAATTTAATTAAGAGTGCTTTGAACATGAAATTGGAGCCACGGTCTACATAAACACACGAAGGCACAGATGTCAAAAACGGCGGCGGAGAGTTGATCAAGTTTAGCTTTCTATAACCTGCATCGTCCTAAATGGACTAAACAAGAGCTTCCTACATCGAGAATGGATCGAACTTCAAACAAACTAGGCCATAATCATTAGTTGGCGAGCACTTCAACATGTCAACACTTCAACAAACTGATCAATCATCAGCCGGAAGACACGCAAATAAAATTCTTCCGCGCTGGCGAATCGCAGACAGTTCTGATAGTTAGCTAAGCCGAAAACGCCTAAAATTGATCAAACAAGGAAATTCTACTCACGATCAGCGCTTGAACTCATGTTCTTCACTCTGCTCGAGGCCATGCTTTGCTTGCAAATAGCAATGTCCCGGATGAACTTGATTTTTTTCGAGCGCGGAATGGCATATCCACATTTCAACAGATTTTTTTCTAAGTCTTTAGCCAAATCAAAGTTCAGGGCAAATAACGCCAACAGCAGCTGGAAATCTCTAGTCCATTGCACCTATCAGCCCTAAATTGGTGTGGCTAAAGATCTTTGCTGTCTAAAGCAAGCTCAACATTATCGCTACAGGGCAAACGGCCTACTCTTACGGGACTAAATGTTCCGTTGATACATATCAGGCCCGCCTTACCGCGTAGGATAATAGACGACGCTTGCTAGCAAACCGTTAGACTTGCACCTTCATTGGACTTAATGATGTCCTCAGGCAGACTTCCTTTAGACAGCAAATACAGAACGCTAAGCGATCGGCTCCATGTCAGAGTCAACGAACGCGCGAACTGAATTCAAACGAGTGAAGCCTGGACTAAACCTAGTAGAAATTCGAAGGGGGAGGGGGGGGGGGTGGTAGGATAAATAATTAAAAAAAAAGGGAAGATCAATGAAACATGCGGCAAGAAGTTCTCTACATTTCATGCTAGGTACGAATTACAATCTGCTGTCATAGCGAGAGCAAGGAAGAAAATTAAATTGAAGAAATAAGCAATTAAAAAAAACCACTTGATTTCGTTTTAACACGGTTTTCATAAATCCAGACATATATTTCAAGGGAATAAGACTGGATGACACAGAGAGGCCAAAAAGCGAGCATTTCTAATTTCTGTCCATCTTTCCAAGGCGTCTAGAGTCAAAATCAGGGCATTCTCCGATCAGTTCCGAACATTCTGTGCCAATATATGTCTGGATTTATGAAAACCGTGTTAAAGACTGCAGGCACTAAAAACAGCAGGCACGTTTTTAGGAAATCGGTCAGATAGTGTACATAAATAAAACCATGTAGTACTGAGAGTGCTTTCTACCTTATGTACTCTTTAATAGAAGCTATGCCATGCCTATGCAAGCCTTTGAAATCGCTTCAAATGAGTCGAACTAGCCAAACAAAGCTTAATCAGAGCTTAAATTGATCACTTGATTCGCGGCACTAATTTAGACATGTTTAACCTCCGTGATTTTAGCTAAATGACCTCACTATGTCTTTCCTAGGCATTAAATTAGCCAGTCATGGCAAAAAGAGCATTGTAAGCAGTCAAATGGACTATTTGCTTCTACATTTCAGCCAACTAGTAGCCCTTACGTGACATTTACTTTCAATAATTCTGTCTGGATTCGCAAAAACGTAGCCGCAGAATTTGACTTGTCACTGATAATCGTGATACAATTCTGTCTTAGCGCTAGCTTTCCACAAGGCTTATCGTCGCTCAAATAAAGGGAAATAACTCTCTTGGATGCCTTTTCAGGCCAGGAAGACTAGTTTCACCGTCTTTTCGATGAATCATGAATTGTACAATTTAATTAAGAGTGCTTTGAACATGAAATTGGAGCCACGGTCTACATAAACACACGAAGGCACAGATGTCAAAAACGGCGGCGGAGAGTTGATCAAGTTAGCTTTCTATAACCTGCATCGTCCTAAATGGACTAAACAAGAGCTTCCTACATCGAGAATGGATCGAACTTCAAACAAACTAGGCCATAATCATTAGTTGGCGAGCACTTCAACATGTCAACACTTCAACAAACTGATCAATCATCAGCCGGAAGACACGCAAATAAAATTCTTCCGCGCTGGCGAATCGCAGACAGTTCTGATAGTTAGCTAAGCCGAAAACGCCTAAAATTGATCAAACAAGGAAA
>CAXHUQ010000529.1:42500-65054 GCA_964020085.1 Micromussa lordhowensis | reverse complement strand
CTATTGTAATTCACCAGTTGGAGAATCAACACTCGCCAATATGATGAAAACGATGAGTACGGCAGCTGGTATCAGTCCACATCTAACAAACCACTGTGTGAGAGCCACAACTGTGACGGTTTTATCTGATCATAATGTGGAGGCAAGACACATAAAGGCAGTCACAGGCCACAAGTCAGACAGTGCCATTGAATCCTACAGCACTAGAGCATCTTTCCCCCTGGAGGAAAACATGTCGAACATATTGAGCGGATTCGTATCGGGAGAAGAATCATCACTCCAACTGCCAGAATCATTCCGATGTTGAGATTCAAATGCAGAACGAGAATTATCCATCCAGTTGTTCTACTGCCATCACATCACAAGTTTATCAGCAGTCAAACAACCATCTTCCAGTCATTCACCTTCCATGATTGCATGGTCTCCATCGTGAACAACAACAACTTCTTTTGTTAAACTGTCTCTCAAGGCTTTGCTTAACGTTTTAACTTGATATTATCTTGTCATTGACATTTTCTTAATTTAGAAACCTAGATTCCAATGGCATTTTGCATCATTTGATCGTTGATTTTGTAATCAAACTCGGCTCACCGCCTTTACTCATCTTAAAGTTGAATGAAATGTGAAGGTGCGCACACACAGAAACCAACAAAATGCGATATATTTGTCAATTATCCTCAGGTGGCGTGACCTGTTTTTATCATTGTCAATAAAAATGTGAACTGTCTTGTTTTTTAAATTTTGAATGACTAGTAGATTTATACTAAAACAATTAAATTATTCGCTCTCGATTTCTATGCGTGATAGTTGACTCGGGCTGCACCCTCGTTAACTATCATGCGATAGAAATCTCGAGCTCATAATCTAATTGTTAATTGTAGCATCTTTGCAGTTGGTATTTTGAGTGCTATTTGGAATAAATAAGCACAAGTAAGCCAGGCAAAAAGGAATTAGGATGCAGTATATTTTAGAATTTGTGTATTTTAGAATTGTAAATGAATAAAAATTGTTGTTGATAACTTTTTGGTCTTGTGAATTGTTTATGGCGAAAAAAATAGCGACGCACAGAAGCAGGGACTGGGAGGGAAGGGGTGAGAGGCGGTCAAAAAAACAACAAAAAATAAGTTACTGTTTATACCCTAAAAGAAAAACTGTTTTACGGTGGTGGGAGCAGACCTTGTTTGTGAAGAAGCTTTATTGGCGTTCTCGTGTAATTTGAAACTTTAGCCATGATAACCTTCAGATATGAATTGAAAGCGAATGACAAACATTACGAAACTTGGCTCAGTCAATAAACGAACTGTTACCATGGCAGCGAATACAGTGGGAGTGAATCACATGCGAGGACATGCAACGTGACCGCGCAGAGTCTGGGGTTTAATCTGGAAACTGCGTTCTAATTTTGGCTTGATTTGCGCCACTTTATCGGCTCTGACAACAAAACGAAACCTGCAATGCTTTTAGTTGTGGGATCACCTTCACAGTCTATCTATGGAGAGTAACCAGGTAAGTTTATTTAAACTTTGGAGAAATCAATCGTAACTTACATGCAAATATACGAAAAGACCAGCTGCACATTTGCGTCAAACATATCCGTGAAAACCAATCATAGCAGACGCTGTTAGCAAAGCCGCTTATTATGGCGGAGCATGGAGAGCTTTTCAAAGCAAATTTTTGCACTTTGTTGAACCACTCATTACTCGACTGTGCCCATTACATGCAAGCAGACACAGATTCATCGTACACAATTCCTTCACTAAGATAAATCGCTGAAGCAAAGTTCACTATGATATATCGTTACAACGAACTTCGATGCAACAATATATCGTGGCTATAAATCGTTTCGCTTTGCGAGATATCGTTGCAACGAAGTCTCGCCAGAACAATATCGCGGCGATATATCGCGACTGTTGTACTGATATCTCGCCGATTTATCGTTTTAATGTTCGCTGATCTCTGCGATGTATCGCTGATATATCATTGATAAATCGTGAAAACAAAGCGCGATATTCGTCGATTATCGTTTGCATTACTTTTGCACAATACTGTATAACTGATTTTTAAATCACAAATGACTTATTTCAAATAATGTAATTAAAATTGCATTTTTTGATCATAATTATTTCTAAGCAATTATACTCTACTTCTACATTTTGAAACTTAAGAGATATTTTATTTAAGATGTCAGGAAAATGTGGTTTATTCACATGTTTATTTAGAAAGGGGCAATTACATTTCTATTATCTTGCCATTTAAGAAACAAATATCCTTTCATTTCACTTACCTACTTTGATCCATTTCCTAGGCTCAATGTTGTCATCATGTTCACATTCTTCAAAAAGCTTGTCAGGGTGATTGGTATGTTTCCTTGACACATGCTGCACGAGAGATTTCCACTTGGCCAAAATTAAATCATGGAAACCAGATTTTGTTGAGGTGGAACACCAAAAGATGTGTTGTACAATCACTTCGCAACCTTTTACATGTACTTTGTTAGCAGCCAGCAGTTTCTTAACTAACCCTTTTGCTACGTGCCATTGGTCAAAGAAGTGAGTCACTGAAGGTTGACATTCTCTGATCCATTTGGCTATTCCTCTGTGTCAAAAGCACAGAAACAAAAACTTTGATTGTAAGCCCTGCAACCCTCTGTAAATAATGAAAGCAAAGCTTGGCACCCTTGCTGCTTCCTGTCTGGTTGGCCTGCAATCAATAAGCACAAAATTGCATGGTCTGATGCACATGCTTATTTCGAGATTTTAATTTCTAACTTTGAAGAGCACAAGCTATGTATCTTGTAAAAACATTTCATTGAATGGAGATTTTGATTCTAACAGTACCTGTACCCTTCTTTACTACAAACACTTTGAAATTTGCTAAGGACATACATGTATATGACAACATGATTTTACATTTGGATAAACCAGATTTATTTAGTGAAAACAGTATGTTCACTAAAAATCATGGAGCTATTAAAATGAAACACCTGGTAATTTTGTATAAAAATTACCTGTAGTAACTCAAAGTGTACAATCTTTATTATAGGTGAGCATAGTAGTGTGTATATCCCAAATTTGGCTCAATGGCCCACCGAGTCAAATCTCGCATCTCCTGACCAGACTGCATCTTTTATGCCCTTTATCTTTGTAACCCATGATGCCTGATAGGTTCCCAGTACTTCAAAATAGTTGGAAAGAGAAATCTGCTTTGGTGGTAGAGGAATGTTCTTGATTCATACACACTTAGCCCCATGTGTTTAAAAACAAGGAGTAATTTACTAATGGCGGCACCAGCCTTTAAGACAGCAAAAACTGAGAAGAATATTTCCCGCTGGGTATCTTTCGAGTATAAATGGCTGACTCCTCTGTAGTATCCGTTCCCCCACATGCAGTGCGAGCCTACACTGTATCACGTGATATCGCATTAAAAACAGTTCTATCCAACATGGCGTGTGTTCACTGACGATCCTACATTTGGCGACGAGGATTGTGGATTACGAGAAGAAAACGAGAAGCAGCGAAAAGAAAATCAACCTAATCTACGGCTAAGAGCTCAAGCATTTAAGCGACCGGAAAATTTAGACGAAGGAAAAAGAACAGAAAGGAAGAAACGCCGAAATGAACTCGCAAAGAGACCACGTGCTCGATAAGAAATCATGCCAGATACGCCAGGCCAGGAAGGAGCCGAAGGACACGCGCTGAATCCGACAGAAATTAGAGTACTCAGCGTCGGAAAATCACTAAAGATAGAGCCATTTAAGATTCCAGAAAACCCTCTGGAAGTTGGACTGGCATGGAGAGCATGGATTGAAGACTTCGAGGACGAAACATCGTATTTCGAAATCCCAGAAATAAGAGACCGCGTGAACGCCCTGAAGATTTATGGTGGCAAAGAAATCAAGAAACTCGCACGTAACTTACCAGAGACGGCGCCAGTGGTCGGAGATGATGATTATAAGAAGCTGAAAAGAAAGCTAAACAACTATTTCTTACCAAAAAAGAACAAGCATCACGCCAGATACACGTTTAACAAGCAAAAACAAATCGCAGGAGAAAGTGTTGTCACATACGCGGCGCGACTGCGCGAAAAGTCAAAGGATTGCGAGTTCGGCTAGCAAACAGATGACAGAATACTGGAACACTTGGTACAAACAATCAAGGACAGCGAGCTCGTTAAAAGAAGCATTCAGAAGAAATGGAACCTCGATCAATTTCTTGAGGAAGCAAGCCAAAGAGAAGATATCAATCAGCAAGTCAAAGATATGAAAGAAGATTTCAAAATATCGAAAGTCGGGCATGAGTCAGAGGATTTTCCGCCGAAGAGTGGCAAATGGAGCAGAAGAAGAAACTTGAAGAAGAAAGCGCTGCGACCTCCCGGAAAACGTGACCACAAGAAAGAAGAGAAAAAGAAAGGCAAAAGCTGTGGCTACTGTGGAAAGATAGGAGCACACCCTCCAGGCTGAAACTGTCCAGCATACGGACAACAGTGTTCAAAGTGTGGCAAGTACAACCATTATGCGTCATGTTGCAGAACTGGTGGCACACCCCAAGAGAGATCCAAAGAGACCAAGAGAAAGCAAGTTAAGAAAACAACAGAGGCTGCAGAGACAAGCAGTGACTCGGAGGATGATTACATCTACCTTCAGCAGACAGCACAACACCTACACCAAGTGAAGAAGATAAGATCAGGTCCAAGCCAAGACGCCGTACTAATCCGTATTAGAGACATTGATGCTTTCGTTGAACCAGATAGTGGAGCAAGCGCAAATGTAATGGATGAATATCAATTCAAGGCCCTCAAGCACAGATCACAAGAAATCAAAGAACTTAAGCCCAGCAGAGACACACTGAAGACACTTCAATCTGACCTAACAGTGAAAGGCGAATTCACTACCACATTACATAACAAGAACCGAGGCACACAGAGCAAGTTTTTAGTGATCCAAGGGAAGATGGACTCTCCCCCACTCCTAAGTAAAAGCACACTGTTGGAACTTGGAATGCTCAAAATCGATCCAGAAGGAACACTCAAAGAAACCAATGAACTGCGAATCCAAACTGTGAAAATGTCGGATGACAGCATTGAAACAGCACTGCGCGAATACAGCGACGTATTCCAAGGAATCGGCTGCTTCCGGGAAAAGAACACAGGCAAGAAGATTGAAGTCAAGCTAGAAATGGAAACTGATGCAAAACCTGTGGCTCAGAAACCGCGCCCTGTACCATACCACCTACAGAAACCACTCAAAGATTGGCTAGACCAGGGAGTGAAGGAGGAGATATTTGAGAAAGTTCCAGATGGAGAGGCGATTACCTGGTGCTCTACACTAGTAGTTCAACCCAAACCAAAATTCACAGAGATGAAGAGTAAAGAGTTAGAGTCTCACATGATTAGAGCAAGCATTGACATGAGAATTCCAAACCAGCCTATGAAGCGAAGCCGGTGCGTCCAATCACCAAGAGTAGAAGACTTATTCTACCGTCTGCACGACTGCAAGATCTTCACGAAGCTGGATCTCAGACAAGGTTACCACCAGTTAGCTCTAGACCCCTCCACAAGACAAGTAGCAACATTCAGCACACCTTGGGGGAATTACAGACCCCAACGGCTGGTCTTCGGAGCAAAATCATCCCAAGATGTCTTTGACGAAGCCATGTTCAGAATCTTGGTGACATACACCACTGCTTAAACCAAAGAGACGACATACTCCTGGGAGGAAGAGACCAGACAGAACATAGAGAAGTACTGGAGACCGTCCTAAAGCGAGCGAGAGATCACGGAATCACCTTAAACAGAGAAAAATGCCAGTTTGGAGTGGAACAAATTGAGTTCTTTGGACATGTTTTCACCAAGGATGGACTGAAGCCATCACCTGACAAAGTAAGAGCAGTCAAGGAGTGTGGAGTACCTGAGAACAAAGAGGCAGTAAGAAGTTTCCTGGGAATGGCAGGCTACCTGGACAACTTCATCCAGAATTATGCAGCCATAGCAGCCCCACTGTATCAGCTAACCAGGAAAGAAACCAAATTTCACTGGGGTAAACAAGAAGAGGAAGCATTCAGAAAGATACAAGACACCATCTCAAGTGAGAAGACCATGGCATTCTTCGACCCAAGTAAACCCATAATCCTCCGTACAGAAGCAAGCTTCAATGAGGGATTATCAGCAGCCCTGCTCCAGAAGACAGACAGAGGCATCCAACCCGTACACTTAATCAGCCGAACAATGACAGAAACCGAGAAGTGGTATAGTCAAACCAAATGGGCCAAGGAGAGACTGAGAATTTACCTACTTGGAGCACCCAGATTCAGAATCGTGACTGCCCACAAACCACTAGTACCTTTGTTTAACAAAGTAAAGGCCAACGTACCTCCAAGAATAGAGAAATGGATCATGGAAGTGCAAGACGTGGATAACGAGTTAGTGTACTAACCGGGGAAGGATGAAGCAGATCCCTTAGACTTCCTCTCCAGACACCCTCTGCCTGAGGCAGGACATGACAAAACTGAGAAGATCATCAGATGGAACGTGAATACAGAGCACGCTGTGGTTGTCACAACAATTAGAGAGGAAACTCAGAGAGATGAGGTCATGCAGCGATTAGCCAAGAGAATCGCCAAGGGGGACTAGGACACAGCCTAGGACACTTAGGAAAAACCAAGACCAAGCAAATGCTGAGAGAAAAGTACTGGTTCCCACTGATGAACAGTATGATAGACACGGCTATTGACCAATGTTATGAGCGCCAAGTAGCTACGAAAGGAGACAGAGAAGAGCCAGTCAAAGTGACCAGCATCCCAGCCCGACCTTGGGACACCGTATCCATTGATCATGGTGGACCGTACCCAGACGGACACTACAATCTTGTCCTGATTGACAAGAGAACCAGATACCCAGTGGTAGAGTCTGTACCATCAACTGATTTCCAGACCAACAAGGAGAAATAGGCCCTTTGCAGGATCCGGTCACATGGTACGGAATAAATTACGCTGGGATGCAAATGACGCAGTGGGACTTCCAAAACAAAGGAACTCGTACCAGTCCAACCCGACTTTCCTTTGTTTTGGAAGTCCCACTGCGTCATTTGCGTCCCAGCATAATTTATTCCGTACCATGTGACCTGATCCTGCAAAGGGCCTATTGAAGCACATCTTTGCCACATATGGAACGCCGAGGAGAATTGAGAGCGACAACGGACCCCCATTCAATTCTAAAGAGTTCAATGAATTTGCAAAGCAAGAAGGATTCCAGCACCACAGGGTGACAGCCCTCCACCCAAGAGTGAATGGAGAAGTAGAGAGATTCATGCAAACCCTAAACAAGACCGAACAAATTGCAAATCTGCAAGGCAAAACCCGTCTTGAGAGGAGAAATGCAGTTCAAGACATGCTCATCGCCTACAGATCAACACCGCACCCAGCTACAGGAGTTGCGCCTTATGAAGCCCTTAAGGGGACACCTGTGAGAATGAAGTTGGACTACATTGAACCTTAACCAAAGAGAGATGAGAAGGATAACATCATAGACCGCAGAGATGCAGAATACAAGCTGAAAATGAAACAACAGAGAGAAGGAAGAAAAACCAGAGAGAATAATCTGCTACTAGGAGACTACGTGCTTGTCAAACAACCAAGGAAGAACAAGTGGAGTACGCCCTTTGAACCTGTCTTCTATGTCGTGTGCAGCATTCGTGGTTCCCAGGTAGCAGCCAGACATGTGACAGATGGACGAACAGTTTGCCGAGATGCCAGTCAGTTTAAGCTAGCAAATGCAGTTATCAACACCACTGATGAACCAGAGAAGAATGAGAAAGGAGAAACACCACAGGCAGTTCCAGACATTGAAATTCCAGAAAAGAAGACTCCACCCAGTGCACCACCTGACCCGCCAGATACGACGGTAAATGCAGAGAAGCCAATGGAGCCACCCGGTGCGGAGATCATGCCAGAACAAGAAACTGAACCAGAACAAGGAACAGAACATAACCAACCAGTGGACAGACCAGCGGTGGTGAGACCCAGACGGTTAGCTTAAGAGTTGATTTAAGTTTTGTTATCGGATTGAACTTTGCTAGAGTTACGAGCTTTTGTTAGTTTGGGAGGGATGTAGTATCCGTTCCCCCGCACGCAGTGCGAGCCTACATTGTATCACGTGATATCGCATTAAAAACAGTTCTATCCAACATGGCGTGTGTTCACTGACGATCCTACATCCTCCACTTCAAATTTTTCTCGCATGATTGACAGTGTTGGGTTACTGTCACCATGGTGTCCCAACTGTCCATTGACACCTTTGGGTTGTTGGCTTTGCAGATAAAGCAGAAAAGGGAAAAACTGTCATCAATGCACTGTAGAAGACAATAAATTTTGGTTCATCCTGACATGGGGTACCAGGTGCCACTCCGAAAAAAAAGTAAACATTAGATATTAGTAAGAGCTTTATTTGTCACTCAATAGTTATTACAATAATAAATTCCTGGACTACATCTGTTATGTAGGGCTGAATTCACTGCAAGTAATAAGTAAATATGTACTGTATGGGTTTATTAGCAACTAAATACATACATCTTTTATCGTTTGCTGAGATTATACAATAAAACGTAAAAAGAAATAATGTAAAAAGAATTCAGAAGTACAATAGTTACAGAAAGAAAACATTGGAAAGAGGAATCAGCTAAACAATTCCTACATACTTGATAGTATTTCTTCTCAAAGGATTATCCTCCTCCTCATCATTCCCATTGTTCACGTTCTCTGCCTTGTCTTCCAATAATTTCCAATCAGGATCAGTGCCTTTTTTATCTTCATCAGATGAGGATTTTTCATTTGCGAAGTCGAGGGGATCCTGATCATTGCCCATCTCCTCGTCAGTCGGCTTATCAGGTACTTCTTCATCTTCTTCGTCGGAGCTAAATGACATGTATTCTTTCTGTAGTTGCTTTTCAAGTGAAATGAAAAGAATGAAAAATATAATTTACCTCGCCAACAAAGAAAATTACGGAAGCCTGTAAGGGACATTCGAGATGCGACTTAATAAAAGAAGAAAAAAAAATCTGGAGTTAAATCCGAGATAAAAATGCAAAATAAAAATGCGAGATAAAAATGCGAAATAAAAATGCGAGATGCGAGATAGAAATGCAAGATAAAAATGGGAGATGCGAGATAAAAATGTGAGATGCGAGATAAAAATGCAAGATAAAAATGCAAGATAAAAATGCAAGATGCGAGATAAAGTGTTGCAAAATACCAGGCCAGGCTCCATGGTCACGCAATGTCACTCGTGACACTGCAACAACAACATGGCCGCAGACAACGACGAAGAGGTAATGTATGGCATATTTTTCCGTTTCGTATTTTCTTTTCTGAACTTGGCCCAACTTGATAATCGTACACATAGCTATAAAATCAGATAGATAAAGAGGGATAAATTTTTCCAGCTTAATTAAATGCCGGTGTAGCGTCCGTCGTGATCAACCAGTGACGAGCACAAATATTTACTTACTTTCGATTCAGCTTGTTCAGTTCATGAAGGACATTGGGTTGGAAGAGTCAGTAACCAAGCGGTTCATTTTAGAAAAGGTATGTTTAATGGCGTTGTCGCCAAAAATTTACAGTTTTAAATTGTTTTTGCGTAAAGCTGTATAATACGGCTACACGCAAATGTAAACGTTCTTAAAATAATATAAGCTTATCAAATATCCGAAATATGCTCCGATTGTAGACGCGTATCTTTATTTGCTGTCGAACTGGTTCCTCAGCAACATGTAAAAAAACAGTTGCACAAGAAGAAATAAGCACTCGTGTGAAAAACAGTCTCACTAAATTATTATATATTATTACTTATTAAATAGATACTGATGAAATACCAGGAGTTTTCCTGTTACTGAACTAAAAATTATACCTTCATCGCAAGCAGTGAAGAGACTATTTTCAGTTGTCTTTCACATATTGGTGTCGCCAAGGTTACTAAGATGATAAGCGAATGGCAATTTTTAAAAGTGAATAAAAATATTATGAAATTTCCTCAGTACCTAAAAATAAACAGAACATTACATAAGCGGTTGGGGATACTAACAGCACTGGAAGAAAAAATTCACATGCCCGCTCAGTCATGTAATATCCCCTATATATAAGTTTTGTAAAATCTTGCTAAACATCTCTATTCCCCCACCCCTCCCCCACCTCTTGTAATAAATAATGATCGGTTCCCAAGTCCCCAAGTACTTCGTGTGTTAAACAGCCTCAGTTATCGAGGCACTCAATTCATGAATACACCTGACCGAGAGTTTCTGAGCGTTCACTGGTCAGACCGTGTAAAGCTTTTTGAACGTGTTGAAGGTTACAATTTTCAATCCCGAGTGAGAAGACTTGTTTCAGAGCCTCGCGCTTGCGGGTTCTCCAGGCAAAAACAACAGCAACAACAATTCATTTAAAAGGTGTATATAACAAAAGTTGACACTAAACGAACCTTGTATATACACATACTACGCATGACCTAAAAATTAAAATAGCTTGGCCTGACGTTTTGTATGCTTGAGCATACATCCTCAGAAGTGATGGTTGTAATGTATGCTAATGCCATGCCTATACTAGGCATGACGGGTAGCTAATTAAATCAGTCGTTGCACTCAACATGGCGTGGTTTGGTCGTACATTACATGGTACCAGGAGTGAATCGACTTGAATCGCCTGTGAAAGAAGCCATCCATCGTGAAAATAGTTTTCTGTATCGAGTTTACGAAGAAATGGAGGAATATACATCGGCAAATACACCAAAAATGGACTGGAACAGCAGGGATTTACCGACTGCGTGGAGGTCGTTTAGACGCCATCTTGAATTTATGTTTGGCGGACCGTTAAAGTCGAAATCGGAGGAACAGAAATGTAATTATCTCATGATTTGGGTTGGAGAAAAAGGAAGAGACATATATCAGACCTGGACGTTTGAAGAAGGAGAGGAGAAAAAGCTTAACAGCTACTACGAGAGGTTCGAAGCTCATGTGAAGCCGAAATCGAACAAGGTATTTGCTAGATACAGGTTTCACAAGAAAGTTCAGTGTGATAATGAGTCATTCGAACAGTTTCTTATTGACCTCAAGCTGCTAGTGAAAGATTGTGGTTATGCAGATCCAGACGAAATGGTCAGGGATAGGATTGTAATTGGTTGCAACTCCAAGAAAGTGCGAGAAAAGTTGATACAAGAAGGATCTGAATTGTCGTTGGAGAAAGCGGTTGAAATTGCACTCACACTGGAAATGTCTCAAACGCAACTCAAAACCATGGAGGAAGAAGACAGCAAGATTCACGCCGTTAAAGTGAATCAAGCTCGAAGGCAGAGTGAGAAATTAGACAAGAGGAAACATGGCAGGCCTGGAGTTGAACAGGAGTGTGGAATGTGTGGCTACATACACAGCAGTAAAGCTGAATGTCCTGCTAAGGGAAAGAAATGTCTGATTTGTGCCAAGTTAAATCATTTTGCCAAAGTCTGCAAGTCAAGAGAGAAGAGAAGAACTGTCCAATATGTGGCTAAATGTGAAAGTGGCGATGATGCTCGGACAAATGAAACCAGCAGCGAAAGTGAAGACGAGATGTTTTATGTGGGTTGTATAGACGCAGTAAATGCAGTTAGCCTCAGTGAATGGCGCGAAGAGCTGACCATCAACAACAAGAAAGTTATTGTTCAGTTAGACACTGGAGCGAAATGCAATGTTATGTCTTTAACGACATTAAAGACTCTAGGAGGGGAGACAACAATTCAACCTACAGCAGCCAAGTTAAGGTCATACTCTGGTCACCAGATACCTATTCATGGTTGCACAACACTCTTATGCGAACACAAGGACAAAACGTACCCCATGAAGTTTTACATTGCAGAAGGTGATGTGCTGTCCGTCTTAAGTGCACAAGCATGTAAGGATCTCAATTTAGTCCAGCGGGTGAACTCTGTCATAGACTCGTCGGTTATTACTGATGCACGTCCAGATATTCTACTAGAATATCCAGATCTCTTCCAGGGGCTGGGATGTTTACCAGGTAAACATACCATCAGAATTGATCCAACAGTCGTCCCAGTAGTACATCCACCAAGAAAGGTACCTGTTGCGCTGAAGGGCAGAATCAAAGATGAGCTTGAAAGAATGGTAAAGGCAGGAGTGGTAGCGAGGCAAATTGAACCAACAGCATGGGTTAGCAGTATGGTTACTGTAGTCAAGCCTAATAAGATTCGCATCTGTTTAGATCCTAGAGACTTAAACCTAGCTGTTAAACGAGAACATTTCCCTATGAAGACGATTGAAGAGATAGTTGCAGACATGCCAGATGCCAAGGTATTCTCTGTGCTGGATGCAACATCAGGATTCTGGCAAATAGAGTTAGATGAGGAAAGCTCGAAGTTGTGCACGTTCAACACTCCCTTCGGGAGGTATCGATTTAAAAGGCTCCCTTTCGGAATCAAATCAGCCCCTGAGGTGTTTCAGAGATACATGACCGAGATGTTGGAGGGCATACCTGGAGCAGAGCCCATTGCAGGAGCCATTGTGGATGACATACTGATCTGGGGCAGCAGTATTGACCAGCACGATGCAAGATTAAGACAAGTCCTAAACAGAGCGAGAGAGTTTGGTCTCAAGTTAAATAGCAAGAAATGCCAAGTGAGGAAAGATCAAGTCCCCTATGTAGGACATCTCCTGACCAGTGATGGTTTGAAACCGGACCCAGAGAAGGTCAGAGCAGTCGAAGCGATGCAACCACCAAGGAATGTTAAAGAACTCAGAACATTCCTAGGTTTTATCCAATACCTTGGAAAATTTCTGCCAAATCTAGCTGCTGAAAGTGCACCTCTCAGACAACTGTTGGAGAAAGAAGTAGTCTGGCATTGGAACAAAGAACAACAACAAAGTTTTAAAACACTCAAGCATATGGTAACCAAATCTCCAGTACTGGGTTACTACAACCCAAACAAGCCTGTCACCCTCACCGTTGACGCTAGTGCTAACGGACTTGGTGCAGTATTACTACAAGAGAACAAGCCGATTGCATATGCTTCTAGAGCCTTGACCGTTGCGCAGCAGAAATATGCACAGATTGAGAAGGAGTTACTTGCGATAGTTTACGCCTGTCAGAAGTTTCATCAGTACGTCTATGGACGAACAGTGCACATGGAGTCTGACCATAAACCGCTTGAGAGAATCCTAGCACAGAACCTTCATCAGGCACCTCCGCGATTGCAGAAGATGATGATGAGCCTACAAAGGTATGACCTCAAGGTTATATACAAGCCTGGGAATGAAATGCAACTAGCAGATACCCTTAGTCGCCATTACTTGCCAGAAACCAAAGAAACGCTCGTGGAGGACTTAGAAGTCAGTGACGTGTGCCTCACAGCTTATCTTCCCATCTCACAGGAAAAGTATCTAGAGCTTCAACAAGCTACAGCAGCAGACCCAGTATTGCAGTCCCTGACTGACACAGTACTAGAGGGATGGCCAGATGGCAAAGCAAAGCTCTCCCCAGACCTCCGACAGTACTGGGCGTACAAAGACGAAATTTCAGTAATTGATGCACTGCTGTTTAAAGGGCCGAAAGTGATAGTGCCTCACACCCTGCAGTCAGAAATGTTAGACAAGATACATGAGGGGCATCTGGGGGTTGTCAAATGCAAACAGCGAGCAAGAGATGTGCTGTTCTGGCCAGGGATGTCGACGCAAATTGAAGACAAAGTAGCCAAGTGCTATACATGCAGTCAGCACCAGAGACAGCAAGCCAAAGAACCAATGATACCACATGATCCCCCAAACAGGCCATGGGCAAAAATAGGCACAGATCTGTTTGAAATGAACAGTCATCACTACTTGTGTACTGTTGACTGTTATTCTAAGTGGGTTGAAGTAGACCAACTCGAAAACCAAAGCAGTAAGGCCACAGTTAATGCACTGAAAAAGCACTTCTCAAGATATGGTATACCCGATGAAGTCGTTAGCGACAATGGGCCTCAGTTCGGAGCAGCCGAGTTTGCGGAGTTTGCAAAGGACTATGAGTTCGCCCACACAACAACCAGCCCTCACTACCCGCAATCAAATGGACAAATTGAAAGAGCAGTTCAAACAACCAAAAACTTGATGTCAAAGTCCGTCGACATAAATAAGGCTTTGCTTAGCTATCGAACCACGCCACTTGACGCAATTTACCAGTCCCCAGGACAACTGATGATGGGTCGACGTCTGAAAACAACACTACCCACCACTGCAGAATTGTTGAGACCGCAAGGACAGGAAGAAGTTGTCGGAAAGCTCAAAAAAGTTAAAGAAACGCAAAAACATTACTTTGATCGACACTGTGGACGGGAGTTGGAATCACTTCAAACTGGAGATATTGTCAAGATGAAACACAGAGGCGAGTGGGTACCGGCTGTAGTGTCGTACAAACATCACACTCCTAGATCTTTCGTAGTTGAGACAGCAAGTGGAAGGAAATATCGCAGAAACAGACGACACCTCAATCGCAGCAGAGCACCAGGTGAACAGAAATTTGAGGCCAGACCTGAGCAGACTGAAATAACCTTACCTCCAACTAACGTGCAAAGGGAAACCACAGTGCAGAAAGAAACCGCCGAGCCAGTCAACATGCAAAGGGAAACCGCTAAGCCAGTAGCGTCGGCAGGAGAACCTGTTACAGTGACCAGGTCGGGTCGATTGGTTAAGACCCCATCATATCTAAAGGACTGTTACACTTGAAGCTTAATGGAACAATGTCGAATGGAACAATGAATGGTACAATTGAATGGAACAATGAATGTTGAATGCGAACTTGTGAACTTGAACTTACGAATTTTTGAACTGATTTTGTTGTTAAATGTTTATTTTCATTTGTTATTTACTATTATTTACTATTCTTTCAGTCTTTGCTGGAGAAAGAGAGATGTAATGTATGCTAATGCCATGCCTATACTAGGCATGACGGGTAGCTAATTAAATCAGTCGTTGCACTCAACATGGCGTGGTTTGGTCGTACATTACAATGGTTACAAAATTGATTAAGAAAATAATAAAACAAAAACTAAATTATTTTAGCAAGGCACTGGTAAAAAGATAAACAGGTCAATTATAACATCAGGTAGGAATTAATAAAGCTTATTAAGTTTCTCACTACCAACATTTTCTAACAATGTCAAATCAAAGAAACGCTTCGGTTGATCGGGACTTAAAATTTTTTTGGCGGTGTATTAGATCTTAACAGATTCCTACTTTTTTAAATAACTGAAATGTTTACCTTGTTACCCTTGCCTCCCTTGATTTTTTGGGGTTTTTAATCCGTTGTCAATTGTGTAACTGTCACTTCTGAGGATGTATTTTGCAGCATAGGAAACGTCAAGTAAAGTAGTTCTAAATAAACCTGTGGCCCTCACAGTACAAGTTAAACAATTTTAAAGCTAAGAACAAGCAACCTTGACCTCAGTTGTTGGTTGCCGGGTGTGTTTCTTAAAGGAGTAGCTATTATCAGTGGCATGCCTATGTTGCATTTAAGCATTGCTTGCAAATATGTATCACTTTTTGATCAGCTACTTGACGCCATGCTTGTTAAAGATTCGCGTAATTGAAAACAATCTCTCCTTAGTAACCACTTAATTTTAGAGCTGGATGGGTAAAATGTAGACCTCTAGGCCTCTTACTTCAACCGCATTGTTAAACGTTGGAATTCTATCTTTAAATTATCACCTCCTACCAGTTTGATGTAAATTATTCTTGTACTTGGACAATTGTGCGATCCTGCCTCTGTTACCCGTAGTTTATAGCTGCTTTCCTTAAAAAATATTCTCCATGTTTTTTAATTATGCGTTTTTTTGTATCAGGGGCGGTGCCTCACATGGGTCCTTGTGTCCCGTTTGCACCAGCCCTTTTCGGCTAGGTATTATATTTTAAAATACCCACAAAAAACAAAACAAAACGATAAATAATGTCCTATTCTCTTTTTCTGAACTTTAGATTGATAAATCATCAGTCCTGATAATGACGGAAAGCCAGTTAGAAGAATTAGGTGTCAAGGCAATGGGCGACCGACTGCGTATTCGAGCGTTTTGTGAAAGAAAGTCGCAAGCAGCTGTCGAGCACAAGAAGCGACAAGACGCCGTTGAGAAGCTGAAAAGCATGCTTAGCCATGAAAGGGCCTCCAAAAGAAGTCACGGATGCGATACCCTCGAGAAAAAGGAAAAGAAAGTCACCAAAACAGCTATAAAATTTGAATTTGGTTGGAAACACTGGTGCCAGGAAGCGAAAACATTTAAACAGAAAAAAAAGGGCAGCAGAGGCAGAACCAGGGTTTTGGAGGTACCTAAAGTTGCATGTGCCCAAGATTGCTTGGAAATGGAAAAAGAACTCTTTTTCCCTCTCGGTATTAGTCCCAAAGGATCGCTGGATGAAATGGATTTGACCCTTGGTGATTTTAGCGGGTGTGGTGTTACTAACGTCAATGTCGATGGCGAGTTGCTCCCCTTCACTGCTGAACGATACAAATCAGCAACCGGTTTTACCAAGCCTCGATTGTATCTGTTGTCCAAACACAAGCTGCCATACGACTCTGGCGATGAAGAAGATTTGTTGCGGCCTATTTTACCTCAACGTGATGCTTCGGAGGTTGCAAATGGTCAGTCGCAGCTCATAGGCACATCGAAAGAGAGGGAAGAGTATCGTGACCTGCTTCCAAGGGATTTGGCTGCTTCACTCCAGCAAGACCGAGCGAAGGAGGAAAAAAGAAGAAGAAACGAAGAGGAGAGACTTTCTGCAATCATCAAAGAGATTGCTAGGGCAGAAGAAGAAGGTGCTCAGTTGGAAAGGTTGCGACTATCCCGTTTAGAGCGAGTTTTACCAGAAGCGAAAGAAGAAGAAAGTTTTGTAGTTGTTAGAGTCAGACATACCAGCCTTGGTATAGTAACCAGACACTTCCCAGTTGATGCAATGATGTGGAATGTGTACGACTGGATAGGGTCATTAAGCTGCACTCCTAAGTACTTCTCCCTCGCAAAGGACCCTAAAGAGCCGATATCCCCTTCTGAAGGTGTGCAGATCAGCAATTCGCACCTTCTGGCCATGACTGTGGAAGACGATCCGTTACCCCTTATGGAAGATGACCACGAAGTTGCGTTCTACGGATACCATCTGAGTGGTGAAACGCTGGAGAATACCCTACCAGACCAAATAGAAGATAAGAATGCTACTGAGGGAAAGGTAAATAGTAATGAAGGCCACGTCCAGGAGACTGACAAAGGGGAAGATGGATGGGCCGAGATGAACGACCATCAAGTGGCGCCGGTCGGACCTGAATTGCCCGAGGTAATCATGGAGGGAGACGAAAGCCTGGAAACTGAAGCACATTTTCACACCTTACAAGCACGAAGAAGGGAAGAAGAAAGAAAACTGGAGTAACAAAGGCACCATGTAATTGTGGATAAGAACAATGTTGTAAAACAGCTCCTTGAGATGTACCGCGAAGACGAAGCAATTTCAAACAAGTTAGTGGTCTCCTTCGAAGGGGAACAGGCAAATGGCGAAGGGCTTCTGCGAGAACTTTATTCCCTTTTTTGGGAATCGTTCTTTTCTCAAAATTGTGAAGGAAGCAACCAATATACCCTATGCGTCTCGCCCAACCTGTCTGAGGAAGACTTCACTGCACTTGGTCGTCTCATTACTCACATGTTCATCCAGTGTGGAACTTTTCCGGTAAAGTTACTTAAGGCGTCCATGTACCAGGCGTTGTTTGGAGCTGTGTCTGATGAAATCATGCTAGACTCGTTCCTTCGTCTTCTGCCGCCAGCGGAAACACAAATGCTGTTCGATGTTCTCAGCGGCAAGAAAGCGTTACTGTTGGTTCTTGATGAAGTTCTTGATATCTTAGATGAATACCAGGAAAGAACCCGCCCAACATCTACTAATTTGAAAGCAACACTTGTGAAGATAGGGAAAGCAGAATTCGTAACAAAACTTTTCCTACCCCTTGTAAAGATAAGGGAAGGAATGGGGAAGTTCTGGGATTCCGTAACCAAGGAGGAAGTGGATTCTGTGTACGAGCTATGCACCCCTTTGCCTACCCGAGTCATGAAACATCTTCACATAGCGCCAGTCAATCCGCAAGAAGCCAAGGTTGAAAGATGGTTAAGAAGATATCTCAAAGAGGCTGACTCCGTCACGTTGGGGCTGTTTCTACGCTTTTCCACTGGAAATGATATGGTTTTGCCAGGTAGGCAGATTAAGGTCAGGTTTGAAAACATAGCTTTTCTGGCAATGAGGCCCACTGCCCGTACATGTTTTCAGGTACTAACTCTGCCACGGAACTACCAAACGTATCAACGACTGAGAGAAAACCTGGATTTCTTGAAGACTGAAAGAGACGCAAAGTCGGGGAAAGTGCAAGTCACCGTTTGTTGAAGGCGCAGTAGGCAATGATGCAGGCCTGTGCATGAAGCTACAATTTATTGTGACTGTGAGATTAACACTTTGGATTTCAAATTATTTCGTTTTCAACGCACTTTTTTCTACTTCTGATGTATACAGGCACTTTTAAGGAGTTTGGAACACTGCTAGGTGTTTTGTTGTGTTTTTCGTTTGGTTAATTCTTCAGCGGACTTTGACTCTATAATTTACTGTGACTGTGTGAGATGAAAGCATTTTTGGATTGAAGTATTCTAGGTATTTACCTTTTGCTACTTCTAATGTAGGCATGCATTTTCATGGGCTAATTTAGAACGCTGTTAGGTATTTAGTTGCGTTCTGGATATTTACATTAGTTCAGCTATTAATTCTGCATGACGTTGTTCAATGTATGAATTTGTTACCTTTATGATTGTGAAGGTTTTTCTACATTTTTTGTGTTGCCTTTTGTGTGGCCGCGCACACCAAGCTCACGCCTCATTGCCTTGTTGGCAGTCATGTAGAGTACATAGAACAATGACGGTGCTAGATGATTTCGTTCACGTGATTCACTTTTTGCATGATCATGATATCTTACTTTGCTGGGACCACATTATTTTTTGTGTTATTCTCATATATTACCAAGCACGTTAATTCCAGGGCAGAGGTTCCTTTATAATGTTCACTGATTGTAAGGAAATCCCTCTTAACATTTCCGAAAACGTATTGTTAAGACCCTAAATAAAATGTTGTGTTACTTTTCCCGGAGGTGCCTTTCCTTGGTTAGATAACAGAGAAGCGTTGTCGGTAAAATATCGATGTTTATGCTGCTGCTTATTATTTTCCCTACAATGTGTGCTTTCATTGCAAAGAGAAGCTTCAAACTAAGTATAAACAAGTGGCACTTTATCCCGCATTGCTGGACACCTGTGCCGTTTGTTTATTATATTAGTGCTATTTAATGGTTGCTAAATATATCAGTCTAGTCGGCTTAGAGAAGTTCTACACATGCATAGATATCAACATCGACTATATGTCGAACGAAATATCAAACAAGATCTTTCCTTCTTCTGCATCTCTTGGCATCGTCAAAGAATGGTCGGACATGAGCATTTGAAAAACATTAGAAAACTCGCTCCTGCATCCGAAGACATCTCTCGCCTTTTGCAGAAGTTCTGTTCTGCTACTTCCAAGTCATCCAAATCTACAGGAGTCTTGAAATCCCTGTTGCCTGAAAAAATCATTTATTGTGACATTACACTGTTTACCTCATTTTTCCGTCTCGTGATATCGAAAGGTGGAAGATTTGCTATCAAAAATCATTTTCACTTCAAAGACATAATCTAGTGAAAATGGCGTGATGATGACGTGGTCCTAAATTGTATTTGCCCGTGCTCATTCGAATCATTCAAGAATACACAGCTCATGGAGATGTAATCGGCAACCGCTATAGTATTCAAGTACGACAGTAACATGCTACGCGATCAGATAACTGTGACACTGAGAGTTTAAGACTCTGAGTTACTTGCCTTTCAGTTCTGGAATAAAGAACAAAACATCAGGTTTTCCAGGATGGCTCTCTTGGTTATGATATGGTCTTATCCTGTGTGTGTTCCAGTGTCTTGCAACTCTGTGCAACTCCTCTTGTAACAAGCAAGTAAAACAAAACTGCAGACATGCTCTGGAGCGGATAATTAAACAAGTACTTTGAAGTTCATAGTACACAAAGACTGATTGTGATTACAATACATAATAACAGATGATTATATCAAGAATAACGTATAGCTATTCAGATAATAATAAGATATTTAAAGTAATAGCTTTAACAGGAATAAAAATCATAATCCTTATTACTAACACAATCATAATCATCATCGTCATCATCATGAAAGTTATAATTTGTCGAGCGTCTAACCTGGTTAGTTACTGAAGAAAAGGAATAACTTACAAAGGCAAGCTTTTGTTTTCCTTTTGTTTAATTAGTAAGCAAGAGAGCTAAATCAGACAAACCCTAACCAAGTTTACCCAACCAGCAATACCAGTTTAATGAAGCTGATAATTGGTATATGGAGGAGGCTCACTGCCTTATGGGTAAATTTGCCTTTTGTTTTATCAATATATTCGATCACTCAATGCTTTGATGTGCATTATGCATTCTCGGTATTTGTTTCAGACTGAGTGATCTGGTAATGAAATATGGAACAAAGAAAAAAGCCTTTCCTTCCTTTTCTAGTAAGTCTGGTAACTATGTTCAATAAAGAAAAAGATATTTACATTTGTAGCGGATCACTGTCATCATAAACTCCAGTGTCTCTTAGATCCTGCCTCAAGACAAAACATTGCACTGATATTGAATAAAATGTTTGCAAATAAGGGAACAAATTTCATCAGCACTACTGAAGAGGTATTTGCGTTTCCGTTATGCCGTCATCATTTGATAGATACTCAGATTAAGAATAGGGTTTTAAAAACAAATTTACCAACGAGAGTCTTATGTAGGTTATACATTTCTTTGCAACCTTGAAATACTTTATCCACCAGTCAGCATTTGATTTTCTTAACAAGGACCACCAAGCCTTGATTCTCTAGAAGAGATCAAACAGCAACCGAGTGAATATGCCTTAAGGGTACCTGCAAATTTTCTGTAATTTTTATTTGCATACATTGACGCCCAGAGATTAGATTGGATGTTCTCAGATCAATTCTCGCAGTATACATTTAATGTTTTACACTAAAATATTCCAAAATTTAAAGTGTTCCTTGCAACTACAGCAATGTCTTTGCGATTTCTTTCCATGAGATTCTTTGTATTGTTTGAAAAGAGGAAAGCATACCAAACTGAAATAATGCTTGGAATTTTATTTACCTGGTTAGCAGGGGATGTACCATACATAAAGCTCTTTTCTGCGGCAAAGACGTCATCAGCATTAGAGCGAAAATACCTTTGAAGGCCAGCTGTAACTACATTTTCTGTACCGCAATCAGCCCTGATAATACGTGGAGCACCTCGGTGGAAAAAGTAGAAAAAATATCAAAATATAATCAACAGTTGTAACTTATTAAGCAGTGCTTTTCTACAGTTAACTAAGTTGTCTTAACTAAGTGCCCATCAAAGTAGATCACGACCTACACTTTAATGATGTTGTATAGTGACAAAAACTAGCGTACAATCATCTATTTACTAACGTAATGAAAATGGCCGATAAGTCTGAACATAGTCTATGACATAATGCGTTGAATAATAACACTAAACAGTTTTTAACTGTACCTATTGAAATTGTGCTTATTTAATTTGGGCTATGCTCAGTAAGCGCAGTTATACCAACCTTCTATCTGACAAACACAATCCACATAGTACTGGCCAACAATGGAGGGATCATTATTGGTGGAGGTCACTTCTAGCCACATAATGCGTCGTGAATACCTAAGTATAATACATGCCAGTGCTTGGAAATACATGGACTTGGACAATAAGTATAAACTTTGTTTACACAATGGAGTAAAGCTATCAAATAATGAACAACAAGAGGAATGTATTGGAGGGTGTTATTGTCAGTCACGTTGCAAGGAGGATTTAAGGAGATCTGATCACTGTACCGTATCATACCGTACCTTAACAATTAGAAGCAGTTTATATAAATTTTTCTCACCCATCAATACATCCATGTATACAGAAACCAAAAGGCTTCAACTTGTCGTAGCCATCCATGTGCCACAGATAGTTTGGTCTCTACAGGAAAGGTTTAGTACCAATGTAGCTATTAACTGAAAATTAACGTCTCCTTCAGTAAAAATGTTATATTAATCTATACCTTGCAAGAATACTTTCGACGGCTAAGCCTGTGTTTCTTCCTCCTTGCAACACCCTCTGGATCAAGACATGCTAAGGCAACACATACAGTTTCTCTTTAAAGAAAAAACAGTAATGGTTTTAATGTTCATATCCTTGAATCATGATAATTATAATACACGATGGTAATCGCAAAATTCTATCTTTCTCGTTTTAATGAACACCAGTCTGCAAAAAACGTCAATAGTAAGGATAATTAAAAATAACGCTTTGACGTGAAGTAGGTTATTTAATAATATACTTCACACAAGTGCAATGGCTATACTTTTATAAGTCTAATAGACATTTCAGCTAACCTGTCCACAACCAA
>CAXHUQ010000529.1:22500-32500 GCA_964020085.1 Micromussa lordhowensis | reverse complement strand
GTTACGTTTTAAAGTTTCCTCATAGTGTTTCAAGTCACAGTCAAGTTGTGTACAATATAGGGATGTGACAGCATCAGAGACACCACCTTGCAGATACATGTACCTTAACAAAGAAATAACATGCAGCGGCATTTATGAATAATGGTAAATTTTGATAACATTTCACGCATTATTCAATAGTTTTTTTTCATTGATTTGTCTTTTTTTAATAAATAATGTATGTATCAGACATTTGGTTCCCAGAGTGTGATTTAATTTTTTTTTTGCTGTTATTATTAACTGCCTTAGCACAAGTAAATTTATTTGTTAAACTCACTTTTCTTTCCTCAGTTTAATCCTCCAAGCCAGGATTTCATCTTGAAAGTCATACTTTCGCTGTGAATCAGCAGCTTCATCTCTAGGATTTTTAAGTCCAATAATGGAGAAGAGCCAATTTCGCACCTTAAACAAGATTAAAAAAGACTGTCACATGGAGGAAAGAAGCCCTGAAAATATATGTATTCTAAGGGGAGCACAGGGGTGGGGATGGTGGAAAATGTATCCAAATGTTTTGAATACACCATAATGCCTTCACTTCATAAAATCAATACAATTAAAAGAAAATGTGAAAACAGAACATGCTTAAACAACAAATTGTGCAGGCTGAGGAATATTCTTAAATTCTTAAAGAAAACACGCTTGCACCATAACAGTACCTTGCTTAGATTTTCAACGTTTCTGAAAATACGCAGTCAGTCCATTGCAACCATGCTACCATGCTGCCACACTTTGGAATCTTTATTGACCTCTTCCGAGCAGGCATCCATATCTTCTCCCCTGCTGGCATTTCCAGAAGTACTGATTGATTCGGTGCTTTGTACAAATCTTTCAAGGTCTTCAGGATAACAGGCTCGGTCTACACTGTAAGCAATGAAATAAAAGGCATTAAGAAAACATAAAATATTAAAAAATAAAGCTATAAAAGAGCATGTGTAATTTCCCATGGTTGATCGTAACCACATTAGTACTGAACTATAAATGACATTTGCTACATATTTTCTGACATCAATGTAGGTGCACATTGAACAGTTAAGAATGCAACACGAGTTTGCCAGAGTTGAGCATTATATTTTGTAGCATACTCACCTCAAACTGCCCACTCTAGAGGTCCAAAAATTTAAAGTGCCTAGGGCACTTAGCTGAATAAATATATTTTTTACAACACTGTATATTGTATTCTTTAGAAAGGGAATGGGATTTAAAATTCTTGGAAAGACTACCAAATCCATATTTACTTTACTCTTACCTGTCATAAAGATCAATCATGGCATATCTGGATGCAGCATTTCTGTGGAACAATGAAGAAAAGCACATCCATCCAGCTCTGACGTAGGTGCTGTTGTTCCGTCTAACACCCATGTGGAAGACATGGATAGACATGAGATATGTCCAAGTCATCCCAAAGATGTAGTTGTAGGTTGCATTTTGCCAACCAACATCTGGCAGCCACTTGTAGAGATAGTCACTAACAGAAACGGGCAACTTTAATCTGAAAATAAACAATCAAACACTAATGCATGAAAATTCTATTAAATATTTAGGTATAATGATAGACTCACATTTAAATTGGAAATCTCAGGTATGCTATATCTCAAAGAAAATTAAAAGAAATATTGGCATCTTATCTAAAATTCGTCACTATGTCAATCTTAAAACTCTTACAAACCTTTATTACTCTCTTATATATCCATTTTTGATCTATGGAATTACTGCCTGGGGAAACACCTACAAATCAACTTTAACCCCAATTATCACTTTACAAAAAAGAGTCCTACGAATCATTACTTTTTCTAACTACAATGATCACTCTATCCCACTTTCCAAGGCTCTTGAAATAATTAAATTTGAGGATATTATCTTCCTACATAATGCAATAGTTATGTATGATTTCCATTCTGGCACTTTGCCACCAGCCTTCTCAAATTATTTCACAGCTGTCAATAAACGTCACAAGTACAATACAAGACTTGCTTTAAGAACACATAATCTGATATGAGAACAAGCAAACAGACTTCAGCCATGTAAATGTACAGTGTAGAAATCCCACGATAACAAGAATTTGTTTACATGTTCAACCTACTAAAAGAAAATTTTATAAATAACATACACGTACTGTATTGTTAAAAAATATGTTTACATAATCACAGATTATTTCTACTCAAAACTTTGTGTTTAACTTCCAATTATTGACATATCAGAACATTGCTTAGTTGAAAATGCATAATGTAGAACAATCCAATTCTTAATTAAATGTACCTTGGAGCAAGACTATGTTGCAGTTGAAGTGTTCCATATGGGGAAATTTGAGCCACACACAGACTAGTTAACACACTGATTTGGGCACGGTTGTCTTTCCAAACTGTCCACTTTCTGATGAGCACCTGATCATTGTCGATTGCAGTGATGAGGTCTCCAGAAGGAAACTCAGGTACTGTCATTGTCAGATTATTTAACCAATTTCTGACTGTGCTGTGTCCACCAGCAGGATGTAGTTTACCATTGCACTGCATGAAATGGCATGTATAAGGAGGTATAATGAACCCGTATACATAATGTGTACAGAGAGGTATACTGATGTATACTGAAGCATATGTATAAGGTCTGTATAATGATCAGTATACGTCTGTATCCTTATACTAATGTATACTGTCTTGTGCAGATTACCTTATACGTAGTGTAAGGGAACATTATATGAGTTGACGAAGTAAATTCAACTTGATTGTCCTTTTGCATCATAAATAAAGGAAATGAAAGCTCCGGTTGCAGAAAACAGAGCTGACTTGAAAAATGTACCCTATAGTAATATGTGCTTCTTACGGAGGAAATTACTCAGCGAACTAGCTTGACGACTTGTAAAGAAATAAAGCTTCAAGTCAGATAAACAGCTACAAAAGCAGGTGTTATTATCGCGTCTTTGCGCTTCTTTTCGGATTTCGTACAGGTATCATTAACGCATCTCAACGCTTCTTCGTGCATTTCGTACAGATATCCAATACGCATCTGTATGCTCCTTTACGCATCTCGCAAAGATATCAATAAGCTGCGCGAAATGAGTAATTTCGTTAGATGGCCGTGAAAATGCTCGACACTCGACGTGTCCGTCATGTGCGGCGTATCAAGGGAAGCCAGGACTCTGATAATTAGCAGCACGCGGTTTAAGTTTAATCATCCAAATTAATTTACGGAGCTCGTTTCTCTTTTACGCGAAAACTAAAATTTTCGGACGTGCATTTTGTTTGTTCGTTTCAGAATGGTCAAGTCAACAAGGCACGAAGATCTATACTTAAACTTACATCATTTTGTTAATCAGTGCCATCGAGTGTGTTCTGTTCAGAATCTTGCGTGGAGACATAAGAATTCATACCAATCTTCAGTATAGCTCTTTTGACCCGCGTTATGCATAGTTCTATTTCCTACCAATGTTTACACTTAAACGCATCTTTACTCTCCTTCCGACGACAATTTTATATTATAGCTCTTTTGACAAGCATTATGCATAGTTCTATTTCCTACATCTTTACTCTCCTTCCGACGACTATTTTATATTATAGTTTAAAAATTGATGAATAACCAGGGGGCATGGTTAAAAAGTTTTAGAAACTAAGCTTTCGACTGCCAGTCTGCAATCTTTAAAAAGTGAGGAGTAAAAAGCAGAGGTGAAAATATATATGTATAAAAAGGTGAGAAAATAGCGAATGAATATAGATGAATACAATAATGTAAAAGAAAATACTTGTGCGACATGAAAAATGCTAGTAACAAGGATAGGATTACAATAAAATTGAGTATTGTCTTGGGAGCTGCTTAGAATTATTGTCTGCCTGGCTGGTAATTGCAGTGTGCCAAGATTCCAACGTTTTTCTTACGCGTGAATTGCCTTTGTCGATGACGCGTGCATTCTCAAAATCAATAGTGTGGCCTTCGAGCCACGCATGGCTGGCAATATTGGAACCACTTTTAAAAACTTTAGTGTTTCGTATGTGTTCCTTTTTTCTAGTGTGTAGGCATCTACCCGTTTCTCCAATATAATTCCATATATATATGGTAAGACTGCGAAGCCATTTTGGGAGTCTGGTGGATCTGTCCACTTAAAGAACATTCCCACCAACTCTTCAGGGGAAGGAATGACTTCAGAGGTCGATTTCTTCTTTAAGATGTTCGATATATCAAAGGTGTCACTGAACCACTCACAAGAATTCTCAACAACAACGGCATCCGAGCCACCACCAGACCGGTTAAGACCTTGCAACAAGAATTTGCGTCCCCCAAATCAAGACCTCCATCAGATCGGCAAACGAACGTTGTCTATAAAATCCCCTGTGCGGACTGCACATGGAATTATATTGGAGAAACGGGTAGATGCCTACACACTAGAAAAAAGGAACACATACGAAACACTAAAGTTTTTAAAAGTGGTTCCAATATTGCCAGCCATGCGTGGCTCGAAGGCCTCACTATTGATTTTGAGAATGCACGCGTCATCGACAAAGGCAATTCACGCGTAAGAAAAACGTTGGAATCTTGGCACACTGCAATTACCAGCCAGGCAGACAATAATTCTAAGCAGGTCCCAAGACAATACTCAATTTTATTGTAATCCTATCCTTGTTACTAGCATTTTTCATGTCGCACAAGTATTTTCTTTTACATTATTGTATTCATCTATATTCATTCGCTATTTTCTCACCTTTTTATAGATATATATTTTCACCTCTGCTTTTTACTCCTCACTTTTTAAAGATTGCAGACTGGCAGTCGAAAGCTTAGTTTCTAAAACTTTTTAACCAGAGAACGTCTTTTAACTTTTTAATTATATTATAGTATTAACAATCTACTTATCACAGGGCTCTTTTCGAATGCCAGCCTGGCTACTGAATGTGAAACTGTTGTACGTTGTTAAAATAGTGCTAAAAAGTAGCAACGGAACATCCCTTACATCTCACCGACCTACGTGGTGGCGACTCACCAATTTCGCAAAGCTTGAGAGCGGAATGTCCTAAGAACGGTTGCATGGGAGGACTCGCATCGGGCCCAAACCCATTTAACGCTGCCGCGTATTTGATGCAAACCTTGGAACCCTCATAGGAGGCCTCTCGCCGATCTTCAGCTTGTAACGAGTGAATGTTTGCAAATCTATTTATTTGGACCGACTGGTGGTTTTCTATCATTGTGGTTACTGCTGTTAGTCCGAAAGCATCAGCGCATGCGTAATAATAAAGATGCCTAAACGCAATTTACCAACCAATATTTCTTCGAGTCGAGTTTTCATTAAAATTTCTAAACACGAATCATATAAACTCGTTTTACGGAAAATTTCGTATACAATAGAATTCGTTTCACTTAGTTTTGTCACGATCCTTGATGAAGCCCTTGCTAAGAGGCGCCGAATCTTGCTCTCAGAAAATTGCAAGACCATTTGCGTTTCTCGGCCAATGTTTCTTGAAGCGTTCATCGCAAGCGGCAGAAAAATGAAATTCTCCCCCTCTCCCTCTCTGCTTTGACGATAATAAGCATATTTGAGTCTTGAATACTTAATCGTGGTGCCATAGAATCCTGGAGTATTCACGACGCACCAGGAAAATGTTTTGAATCCCCTCAGTTGAATGCGCCTTGTTAGAAGTCTTTCGTGGATATTTTTGAAAGTATACCGCATATTAATGATTGTATGAAAGTAGATAACTGGTTTATGTCTTTTTGAAGAAAAATTAACCGGGTGTCACGAAAACTCCGATCCCAAAAACTCAAATATGTACCCGTACACGAAATACGTGACATAAATACTTTGATTCATTAATTTTGTCAATGTATGACCCCAACCCAGGGTTGCAGGGTTGATCATAGATATTCAGGACATATCATTGGGTCATACACGTAATTCTGACCGTCAGTAGTATCACCACATACATGTAGTTCATATTACAATGTTAAGACAATCAATTTATTTGCTATTAGTATATTCACTGACAACAATGGTGCAAACCTCAGTAATAACCAAATGAAAAATCTCAAGATTCATAAGAAAAAGAACAGAAGATACAGTGTATTTGTATTAAAGGAATCACTTCTACTGTAAAATATTATAAATGCATAGACTGTACCATAGTGTTGTTAGCCTAACAATAATGGGAAAGTAACTTCCTTTTATGCTTTGCTTTCATAAACAGACCCTAAAGCATGTAATTTTTCTATTTTTCTCCTCAGAGTACCAAAGAATATTGACATTCACAAAATACTAACACCACAATAAAAATTTTGCTTAATTTTCAGTGTAATGTTTGCACTACTAAGAAGCCCTGGTTGAAGTTCTTGCACAGTAAAATCATTATCCTCTTTAACTTATGATTACTACATGTGTTGGATTTAAAAGCCACACATTTAAGGTTCTTTATCAAAGTTTGATATGGTACTATATGTTCTTCATACATGCAATTTAACATCAAGTGGAACAGCCACAGTGACTCTCTCTTTACCAATGGGAGTCTTAAGATCATAACGCAAGTTGGCTACAACACAAACACTGTCAATCCTTGACACTGGCATGAATGCTCCAACTGATTCAATCTCAAATGTAGGCAGGCATACTTGAATTGGTAATCCAAAATAGAACCTTGCATTTGGGTGGACTTTGTACCAGTGAATACAAGCTAGAGTGTATTTGAGGTCCACAGTTTCACCAGTTGGGGATTGAATGGTAACAGTATGCTGGAAGAAGTACTGTATAACTCCTACATTAAAACAACAACAACAAAAACAATATTAGTCTTATATTAGTAAGGAAACCAGTCCATATTCTATGCATATTAAGGCCACAGTTCTGTATGGTCTTGGGTGCCCAAGACAACCCTTTCCATGAGTCAACTTTATGGAGCAATTATATGTGAAAACATTGTCTCTGTAGTCCAAGTCAAAGTTGACCCTGCATGATTATTCATAACTAACTTGAGGGGAGATTTGTCTTGGGTACCACATAAATGGGGCCTTGATAAGATAGCAGCCCTTATTTAAATTTTGGTCATTGATCACTCATGCCTTAAGGACACTCATTAATCATGTAGCAGAAAAAATGATGTTATCAAGACCAGACTGTAGTCTACATGTAACTAAGAACTAACCCTTCTCGCTAACTTGTGAGTGATTTTTCTCCCACTTTTTTTTTCAAATTTACTCTTGATAACTCGAAATACATTTATCACATTCTAAAGAAAAAACTCTCCAGAATCATGAGCAGAAATAGATTGACTTTAATACATCAGGGTCTATTAACAGACTACAGTACTGCTGTATTTCTAGACAGAATAGTAACTCATTCTAATCATGAGCTGCATAACAGACCTGGGCAGAGTTGTTTGAAAGCCGGTTAATGCTAACCCAGGATTAAAACTTAACCGAAGTATTAATTTTTCTTGTATAAAAATGTTTTTTGCTTCCTACATTGCATTTTTTGCTTAGTGTGAAATTATTCAAATTCAAAAGAGAAGGCCAAACAATATAAACAGAAAGCCTCTCCGAAAACTTGCAAAACTGAAATCAAAATAATTTTGATTAAGCTATCCCAGGGTTGGCAAGAATTATTCTTGCCAACCCTGGGTTAGCTTAATTGGGCTTTGCACAACGCGGCCCTGGTCTCCCTCCAACCGGTTCTGATTTTTACCAAATTCTTGTTTACTTCAAAACATATTTGCTTGTTTATTTAAGAGCTTATTAACTGAAAATAAATTTAACTGCCTGAGAACCAATGTTTCCAGGCTAAATTTAGGTTGGAAACATTGGTTCTCTTGTGCCTTCTACATGTAATCAGAAGGCACAATGATCATGTATTGACTATTACATGTAAGATACATCTAGTAATGTAAACTTGTCAATTGCAAAGCTCACCTGGTCTTAAATCCTTTGAATTAGTGTCCAGTCCATTTGCACCGTACCATCGGGCAAGAATGCAGGCTGACCTTTCACTTCTTGAGTACCGTGAGTCAAGTTTCTGGTCATACAACTTCAATTGGGAAAACCGACGTGTAAACTTTGGAACATAAACAATGCTGTCTTCCTTGTGCAAAAAGCTGTACATTTGTGTTAAGGCATCAACCTCATCATCAGCCATGTAAACCTCTTTGTAAGGAGGGAGGGCCTGAATAAAGTGTTTGTTCACAAATGATAAATGAAAGAGATTAACTCCAGTGAAGCCTTTAACCCTAGCACTCTCTTTATATTCAGCTGGAGAAAGATTATTCTTCTTGGTTATTGCCAGAGATCCTTTGTCAGTTGCTAATAGCATTTCTCTAAATCCACTAAATTCTCCTGGCCATGACATGCTTCCAAGCTGATGTCGTTCAAGAAATTTCCTCATCAACTGTACCTCTATTTGACGGTTGTTGACATGTAGAGATCCTAAGATTCCATTATAGCGTTCAAATGAAAAGCACCAGAAGCCATAAACAGGGCCATAATCAAGTACACATTCACACAAATGACAGTGAAGATGCATGTTCGGTGTGATGACAGATGAACCATATCAATTCTCAACAGTTTGACAAAGGAGATCATCTGCAAGTTTGACTTGAGATGTTAGTATCACTGTGGAACACAATATTCTACAAGCTTTAACAAACAGCTTCCAACACTGTAGATGTCTGTCTGGAAGGACATCTTTTAATGCAAAGGTTGAAAACACCACTGCCCAATTTTTAAATTGATCAGCAGTGAAACCTTTAAAATTTGATGCTATTTTAGATGGAATTCAACCGATACTGGATGGTACCTTTAGCTTATTGATCCTCTTTTGAAGGTGGCTAAATTCCTTTTCACTGAGCAAGTTTTCTTCTTTCCAGATTTTAAGCATTTTCTTGGTGGTTCCTAACATCAAATTGTGCATTGTGCATAATTGTTAAATAGAAACACGATTCATAACTAATCAGCACTCATTTTTTAGGACTGTTTTCTAAAAGCCACACAAGGGAGTCCCCCGGAGTACTTCATATAAAGTTCAGTGAAATCCACCAATGACCATGGGTGGCACTTCCATAACCTAAAATGTCTTACATGTAAACAGCATTCGTGAAGGGTTTCATACCTTGAACTTCTCGAATTTCGCTGAAGGCTTCTGTCCGTTCACTGTCAGAGAAATCAAACTCAAGGTCGCTAGAATCTGAATGGAAAATGTGCGATCCACCTGGTTTATCTGGGGAGGAAAGTGTAAGGGACGACTGATTTGAGGAGCTTATAAAGTGCTTACATGTAATGTTAACTGGATTACAGTATAGTAAAAGCAAACGTAATCCGATACAAAGACAGATCACAAGACCTAAAACAATTTTTCTGTAAAATGCGACGCTAAATTACCTCAGTTACTGGGATAGGAGAGTTACTTTGAGCAACACTGGCTATAAATTACCTTGTAAATGCACAGGCAGACCACTCTATGTGTTCGTGGTTTAATATAGAGAATGTATGAGAGTTATGAATAAAGCTCTGAAAATTGCATATTTAAATCACATCTCGGCCTAAATATCCCAATAAAGTTAAATGAAACCATAATCGACTCATGTATGGTGTTTTTCGCCTTCCTGGGCCGTCTAAAGCGTCTTACAACGAAATTACTTTTGGCCGGTTACGGTTAGACATAAGAAGGAGACAAGGCATGCAACTTCGAGGCCGTCAGCCCCGACCTCCTCCACTTCAAATTGGAATTAACGCAAAAATACTGAAAATCTCACCTGAATGGCGACGGATCTTGATAGATGAGTTTTTTCTCTATCTCTTCGCCGAATTTCAGCTTCATCCCTCCAACAGTTTCCGAGAAAATCGACGCTGAAGTCATAAATACAGCTTTCTCAATATGATCGGTGCCAAACTCAACGACCAAAGGAATTCAAGGAATGCAGGCCGTTTCAAATCTACCAATCAGCGCTTGGCTTCCCGCGGCAGCGGTAGATTCCCGCGGTAGATTTGAAACGGCCTGCATTCC
>CAXHUQ010000529.1:0-12500 GCA_964020085.1 Micromussa lordhowensis | reverse complement strand
TAACAGCACATTGTTTCATGTATTTGAGCTATTTTATTACTTTAACGCCAGATTCCCACATTACAAAGAGGAAATTACTTCACCAAACTATTGGATGCTTTACTCAAAAATCGAACCAGTTATTTCTCTTACTCGATACTTTGGGGTGCTGAGTCGAGTTGATGCTTTCTGTCACCCCGCTTAACCACACTTTGTACTGGCACTGAAGGGTTGAGCTTGGGGTTGCACGATAAGGATCTGGAACTGCAATTATTTCCTGCCCATCGTAAAATAGTAGCTGTTTTACTGAATTGAATTTCAAATTTGACACAGAACCCCTCATCATATATGTGTGTGGTAGATAAACGAGTTCTTGTTTTGTGACATAGAATTATTTTTTGTATTGAAGAAATGTGCAGACCTTATAGAAAGCAATGGCTGCTGCAAATTTTTCGAAAGATGTTCTTGAAATGTTTTATGGCCCTATCGAGGAGAATCAAGGGCTCCCAACTCCAATTAGCCCCAGCATAAGGGGCGGTTTTGAAATTGTAAGAAACAATTTTAATGAATGGCTCCGCGTGTGGAAAATGCAGCCCACAAGGAAAAACAAAGATTTGTTTAAATTTTTTCAAAAAACGAAAATTTCATTTATTAACGTTCGCAAGGATTAAGTCGAGCGTTAAAATACAATTTAGCCTTCTTGTGAGATTTTATATGATTCGAGATGAAAAACTCCAACAAATGGACCATTATTTCAATCGGATGCGGCCAGTAATCTTGAATGAACACAATAAGGATATATTAACTCCAACGTTGAATCAGTTTATTGACGAGGTTAAGGGCGAGATAGAGGCCTGGTCTGAAAGAGGCTCGGGATGGATAATGGACAAAATTTTGGAAGCTTTCATTAACGTAGCGCGATACCAACCAATGCGCGGCGGAAGTTACATGGATCTGCCCACAAAGCTGAAAAACCAGAAAGTGGTTCTTAACATACAAAACAGAGACAACGAATGCCTGAGATGGGCAATTCGTGCAGCGCTATTTCGACCAAATGGCGAGATGAGAAGGACATCGAGCTACCCAACAGAAGACAGCCTAAATTTTACCGGCATTGATTTTCCGACGCCCGTTTCACAGATTGATAGGTTAGAGAGGCAGAATCAGAATCTCGCGATTAACGTGTTCGGATGGGAAAAAGAGGAAGTAGTCGTGCACAGGCTCAGTGAAAAAGGGGGCGAAATACCAAGAATCAACTTAATTCTAACAAAGAAGGGCGAAAACACGCACTACAGCCTTGTTAAAAGACTATCAGCTCTATTGTTTGACCAAAGCAAGAATTCTAACAGCAAGGATTTCTGCGAACGCTGCCTTCAGGGCTATTCAAGAAGGGATTTGCTCGAAAGGCACAAACCAGAGTGCAAAGGGCTGATGAAAAGTCCGACAAGAACGGACATGCCGAAACAAGGCGAAAACAAGATGTCTTTCACAAACTACCACAAGCAGATGAAAGCGCCCTATGTGGTTTATGCAGACTTTGAATGTCTAGTAAGAAAGATAGCCACATGTGAGCCAGACAACAAACATAGCTTTACAATAAAAACAGAGAAGCATGAGCCATGCGGCTTTTCTTATGTGATAGTGAGGAGTGATGGGCAGACTTTTGGCCCATATACTTACAGGGGCGAAGATGCAGCCTTCATATTTCTGAGACACCTTCAGAATCATGAAAGGGAAATGCGAAAAGACATGGAAAACAAAAAGCCGCTTGTCATGACAAATAAGACTGGCAAAAATACAGGAATGCCGGAGAATGCCATATTTGCAACAAAAGCTTGTATAAAGACCTCTATCTAGATTCGATGGCGGTGTATGATCCTGATACAAAAAAATACAGCGGTCAAAGCCACAGAAGATGCTATCACCAGGCGGTAAATAATAGATACGTGCCGCACGAAAGGAGACGGCCAAAAGACGCAATCGATCAATGGATCGCAAAAACTCAGGAAACATGCCTGTTCTGTGCAGATCCACTGCTTGTGCCCAACTTCAAAGATTCAGTGAGAGACCACGATCACATGACAGGAAAATATCGAGGCGCCGCCCATAACGAGTGCAACTTCAAGCTCAAACTAAACCCGAAAACAATGCCAATACCAGTCATCTTTCACAACTTGAAAGGATACGACGGCCACCTGCTGATGCAAGCTATGGCGAGGGTTCAGGGAGAAATCAAATGTATCCCGACAAACACCGAAAAATACATCTCATTTTCACTTGGAAACCTGAGATTCATCGACAGCGTGAATTTCCTGCTGAGCAGCCTTGACAAGCTGGTGAAGGGGACCGATGACTTCCCCATCATGAAAAAACTGATGCCAGAAGAAAACAAGCGGCAGTTGCTGCTGAAGAAAGGCGTCTACCCATACGAGTACATGGACTCGTTTGAAAGGTTTCACGAAGCTCAACTGCCGGAGAAAGAAAAGTTCTACTCAAGTTCTACTGAGTGGCAAGGGAATAACAGATGAAGAGTATGGGCATGCAAAGAAAGTCTGGGAGAAATTTGGCTGCCGAAATCTTGGCGATTATCACAACCTCTACGTAGCCACAGACACACTGCTTTTAGCAGACGTGTTTGAAAACTTCAGAAAGGTTTGCCAGGAGAAATACGGGCTGGATCTGGCGCATTATTACACCACGCCGGGCTTGAGTTGGGACGCTTTGCTGAAAAAGACAGGAGCCGAGCTAGAGCTGCTGACGGACTTGGACATGCATCTGATGATCGAGAGGGGAATGAGGGGCGGCATATCAATGGCAAGCAAGAGGTACGCAAACAACAAACAACCCGCGAGTCAAAGGATACGACCCAACCCAACCAACAAACTACATCACATATCTTGATGCCAACAACCTCTACGGATGGGCAATGAGCCTGCCTTTGCCGAAGAGCGGCTTTCACTGGAAGCACATAATGCCGAAAGAAGAGCAGATCATGAAAATGAGGCCCAATTCAAAGAAAGGCTGGATACTGGAAGTGGATCTTGAGTACCCAGAAGAGCTGCATGACTGGCACAATGACTACCCGCTCGCGCCAGAAAAGAAGGTGATAGGCACAGATAATATGTCAGAATACCAGCAGCGGCTGATGGCCGACTTAGATTTAACCATGCTAAACACAGAGAAGCTGGTACTGACGCTGGAAGACAAAGAAAAGTATGTGACGCATTACAGCAACCTGCAGTTCTACCTCAGGCAGGGCATGCGGCTGAAGAAAGTGCACCAAGTGATAGAGTTTGACCAAGAGCCGTGGATGGAGCCGTACATCAGGATGAACATGGAGTTTCGGAAGCAAGCAAAGAGCGATTTTGAAACGGACTTTTACAAGCTGATGAACAACTCAGTGTTTGGCAAGACGATGGAGAACCTGAGAAACCGTGTTGACGTGAAGATAGTGAGAGACTGGGAAAATGATAAGATCCGAAAGCTGCTGTCAAGTCCATCTTTTGACAGATTCATCTCTGGAAACGACATGGCAGGCATACGCATGCGCAAAACAAAGCTGGTGCTGAACAAGCCCGTGTACACAGGCATGGCGATTCTCGAGAACAGCAAGATCTTGATGTACGACTTTTACTACAACTACTTGAAAGCTAGATACGCCCACAAATGTGGGCTGGTCTACACAGACACAGACAGCCTGATCTTGAACATCCAGACAGAAGATGTTTACAAAGACATGAAGGAACACTCATGGCTGTATGACACAAGCAACTACCCCAAAGACAATCCGCTCTACGACAACAGAAACAAAAAGGTTTTAGGCAAGATGAAAGATGAGTGCGGAGGTTTGGCGATAGAAGAAGTCGTTGCGATAAGACCGAAGATGTACTCTGTCCTGAAAGAGGGCAAAAAAAATGAAAAGAAGGCGAAGGGCGTGAAAAAAATGTGATTGAGAAAGAGATAACGCACGAGCACTACAAAGAAGCGCTCTTTGAAAGGAGGCAGTTCATGCACAAAATGAAAATCTTGAGGAGCGAGGGCCACGAAATGTACGGAATGTGCATGAACAAGATCTCGCTATCACCATTTGATACAAAGCGATGGATAGCAGATGACGGCATACAAACCCTGGCATATGGGCATTTCAGGCTGGCGGCAGCTGCGTATTAGGCGGCACAACTAACAGGTCTTCACAAACAAACCCGCGCTTGGGCCCGTCGGACAAATAATAGATAACAGGCTCATTAGGTTTCATGACATTTCTTTCAATCTGGTGAACTTTCAGAGACCAGATTGGATCAGTGGCCCTTTTGGTACCACCCTCAAGTTCGCCGGGCTGAGACAAATACCTCACATTGACAAGAGGGGGTATTTTTTTCTTTTGATCCAACAGGCCTGTTATACTTTGTTGGCAATGAGGAGACCGATTTTTCTTTGATCACAACAGCGGGTTTTTTACCAATAATGCTGGTCACAAAAAAAAAAAAAAAAACCTCATTGTTCAGAGCGCTGACAACATCAGGAAGTCTTTTCACCCACTCAGTTGAACGTTTGCCCTCAGGCAGAAGCATCTCCACGGCATACTGATGGCCAAACAAACGCTCAGCAAGCGTGAGATTGAAACGCTCGACAATTGCCTGATCTCTGTGAATTTCAGTGCCGCCGCGGCAGATGTAAGTTTCGTGTTTTTCCATTTCTTTCGAAACCCCGCCCATGAACTCGCGTCCAGGGTCAACCTGCAACATCTGGGGCCAAGTCAAAGGGCCGCGTTTGTAAATTGACTGGAACGCTTTCGCAACCTCTTCAGAGTCCTTAGAGGTAAGTGGCTCCGCTTCTTTGTAACGGCTGGCAATGTCAACAACAGTCAACGTGTATTTGTAAATTTTTCTTCCACGAGGAAGCTTGTCATGAGGTAAAAAAAGAAGGTCCGCTTGATGGACCAAGTTGGGCGCCGACACGTCAAATTTCGGGCGAGGAGGGTATCGCGGTGCAGGCAAATAGATCTGCCAGAGAGCCTGTTTGATGAGCCACCGCTTGGCAGCGTCTTCAGGAACTTTCGCAGCTTCTGCCAATTTTTTTATGGCAGAGACCCCCTTCCAGTAGCCCTGGGGGCTGTAGTAGATTTTGGCCAGCTTGGCGTCCATTATTTTTACGACAAAAAAAAGTTCAAAGGAAACGAAAAGCCGCGTACGTAAGTGCGAGCGCGCCACCGCCGACAAAAAGAAGCTCTCCCTGTTTTTGCAGCTCGCTTGGCTGGTACATGTCCGAGAAATTCGGCGCTTTGGGCAGAGTCAGTCTCTGGTCGGGGTGGGCCTGGTTGTAGAGCTTGTACGCGTAATCGGTGTTTGTGAAGTTTTTCTGTGCGTGTTCTTTGATTTCTTCATTGGTGTTGATCCAGTCAAGCAGCTGTGTTCGCTCGCGTGAGTATTTTGCCATTGCTGACTGATGAGCCTCCAGGGCCTTGTCATGCCGTGTTTTCTCGTCTAACACGGCCTTGCCATTGTCACCGGCCAAAAATTTGGCGAGATAGTTGCCGCCAGTGAAAGCTGCCGCGTTGAGAACTGCGCCCCCAATCATCATCGCAATGCTAGCCATTTTATAAAAAAAGTTATTTTTTTTCAAACCGGAAGAATATTCTGACTACGCGTCAGGCCTAGGTTGCGTCCAAATATGCTTTTGTTCCCATGACGCCATGGAATAAAAAAGGCCGGGGGGACCATGAGAGCAGCATTTTATGAAAAGATTATATTTTTAATCAGGAAGAATCTTCTGGTCTTGGAGATACTGTTTCAGCGCGATGCTGCCGGCCATTTCAGCGGTGAACTTGGCATAGTTCATCACGTTGCTGCTAGGGTCTTGTGTGAAGTTTTCTTTCACGACCTTTTTCGCAATCCAGCCGATGTCAGCGGCCAGGCCGGTCAGAGTTGCAGCGTCCATGATTGTTTTCACAAGCTTGTTGTCAGACATAGTTATATTAAAAAAATATTTTTTCAATTGCCATCGTTGGTGGGTAATTCAATCCATATTTCTAATTCTTCCTTCTTCTTTTTTTGGCCTTGACTGGAGGGGTGAAAACGGCTTTTATCTCTTTTCGTTTGTAGTAGATTCTGACCATTGAAAGAAAAATGCTGATGACACTCAGTCATTGTGTTGTTGTTAGAATTGTCTCAGGATCGGCATTTTTTTCCTGAATGTTATTATTTGCAGCCTGAGCCTCAGCGGCAGGTGTTGTTGTCTCAACATTCTCAGGGGTCTTTTTTTCCTGAATGTTGTTATTTGCAATAATGGCCTTGGCCTCATCTAAAGCCTTTTTCTGTGCCTCGCGAGCAAGTCTCGTTTTCTCAGCGATTGCTCTGCCGGCTGCCACCCGTTTTGGTTTTTTTTCAGGCTTTTTGGCGGGTGTTTGTGATTCCACTTTTTGTGATTCCACTTTTTGTGATGTCACTGGTTGGGTTGTGTCTGAATCAGCCATGATATATTTGCTGAAAAAAAAAATTTAATTGCCGAGTAATGCTCAGCAATTATTCAGCAGTTACTGAAGATTGCTCAGCAGTTTTCTCAGCAGTTTGCTCAGCATTCTCTTCAGCACTGAAATCAACATGTTTTGCTGTTATCAGAAATGCGTTGGCGACTGCGAGCATCCCAACCTCGTTCCCAGGGTCTCTCATCTTACCGCCTAGGGCGAGCGAGGAGAGACCCTGGGAACGAGGTTGCGAGCATCCGGCCGCATCTCAACGCAAGCCCACCAGACAGTGTGGACATCTCTTTCGTGATGATGTAGTCATTTTTCAGCTCATTCTGCAGGGCTTCGGCATCTTTGAGCCACACCACTACGCCAAGTGCTTTTGTGGCGAATGAAAGAAAGCTGTCAATAAGGGTTTCTGTGGTCTTGGCACCAACGTAGGTCTCGTACCTTTTGTGGGCCCTCATGACATCTTTGTCTGACATTTGCTTCACCTGATCGTGTGTCAGCTGCATGCCTATTGCTTCTTTGCATTTGCCTGTGGAAACCAGAATGGCAAGCTGCTCACAGAGCGCTGGAATGTCAGGGCCCGCCACGATGGGCTGTGCAGGCTCGACTTCAAGCATTTTCATGACATCAGTCAATAAGTGATCGTTTTGTTCGGCCATTATATAATTTATTTTTTTTTGTTTCAATTTGCAAACTTGAAAACGGGATATTGATACCCACATGTTGAATTTTGCAAACCGTCATACCTGATGTAAGAAGTTTTTGCCTGTCTGATAAGCTCCCAGTACAAAGAAGCTGGCGCGTAATACATTTTGACGCCATCTTTCGTCTCGAGTGTGATGACACTTATTGGTTTGTCGCAAGAGTTTTTACCGCGGCATTGGATTCCGTGATATTTGTACGTTCTCCCGGGAGGTCATTTCTTGCCAGTTCAAGATTTTTTCGGCTTCTTCGAATAGACGTATTCGGCTAACGTGTTTACATCTTTGTTGCCACCCAATTCAGATCACGTGATGATTCATTTGGGAGGTTACAATTGTGCAATTTGCTACGCGTAACTGCTTGCATGAGGGTACATGCAAACAGAACAATTGTATCCTCCCAAATGAATCATCACGTGATCTGAATTGGGTGGCAACAAGGATGTAAACACGTTAGCGGAATGCGTCTATTGTTGCTCCATCATGCCTTAATACTGCATTTCTTCAATTCGGTAAGGGTGCCGCAGTGAAAGAATCAGATATGCAAACTTGTGCTCTTTCAGCCTTGAAATCATCTGACTGATTTCTTTGTATGAATGGCCGCCGCCGTATTCTTCGAAGATTGCCTTTGTAGTTTTCGCCGATGCGTGTAAAAGAGAATGATTGCCGCCAAATTCTCTCTGAAAGGCTTCGCGATGCTCGATAGCTGCTGGGCCAGCACCCAAACGTTGATGCCGACATGCCGAACTGAAAAGGCGAGTTTTACAAGCTCCCCAGTGCGATCTTTCACATCTTTTGATGAAGCGCAGTCATCAAGGATTATGAGGGTGTTGTCGCCTTTGAAATAAAAACTTGCCGCTTTCAGCCAACTTTCAACTTGGTGTTGCTCACAGATGATGACATACACCCAAGGATCTCTCTCCGCAAACCGGTACAGCGTTCTGTTATGGGCGAAGGTTGGGCAGATTAACACGATGTAATCAAACTTGCCGCGGAATGGGCCGCAGAGCTGATTCACAAGAAAATGCGTCTTGCCAGAGTTGGTCGGCTCGACTATTAGCGCGTTGAAGGGGATGTTGTCAGGATCCATTTTCAATACTGCATATAAATTCAAAGCTGCAAAGGTTCCCCCTGTCTAAACTGTGAGTCAGCGATTATGAAAACATGGCAGTTTACAGTTCCTGACCCCTTGGCGTCTCTCTCGATTTCCAGCTGCACGCCGTCTGTTGTGTTCACGAGGCGGGTGCCGCTGCCATGCATTTCTTGGCTGGCCATGGAGCGCAGATCGATCAGAAGCCCGAACTTGTTGTCGGTGTAGAACTTCTGAAGAGTCATGAACTGGGGTTTGTGTTTTTCTTTCATGAAGAAGCGGCTCACTTCACTCCAAATGTCCCGACTTTCGATGCCGTTGTTGTACAGCATGTTTGGCGAGCCGTTTATCGTAACGCTGATTTTCTTGATGTCCGGGAAGATGTATTTTTCCGAATCTCTTGCCCCCGGGGTGTACGACTCCATAAACAGCAAGAGGATCCCCTTCAATGACCGTCTTTGGGTGTTGACTTTGACGTTTATTCTCTTTTCTGTTCCTCTGTCGATCGGGATCACTTTATCTCGGATCACGTGGTCGTATAAAACTCTTTGCCGCTGATGTAAATTCTGGCTGCCTCTTCTGCAAGATACTCACTTCGGATCATTTCATACTGAAGCTGGATGTTATTCAGCTTGTATTTCAGCTTGGTCGTGTCCGAGCCTCTGACCACTTGGCTGGCTGGCGCGAGGGTCACTTCAAATATGAGGTCGCTGTTAAACGCCTGGGGGTAGAAAATTCCGTGGTCTGTCAAGATCTGGTGGTCCAGATTGATTCGATATTTGGCGCCGTAAACTTCGTTAAGTTTTTTTTCGGCTTCGACGCCTGATGTTTTTTTGTCTTTTGAATTTGAGCGGATCTTGCACAAATCTTCGCTCTGGATACCCTTTTTCGATGCTGTGAACATTCTTTCAGATTTTGATCTTTATGAAGATTTTTAGTGAACAGTCTAATGCTGATATGAAGAAAAATATTTGCGCAAATCGCACAGGGATCAATGAAATAACATTTTACATTTGTTTCGCTGGAGGAAAACGCGCTATCTGGTGTCAGATTTTTGCGCGAATATTTCATCCAATGATATTACATGTAAATGACGTTTCTGTCATTCTGGATAGGAAGCATAACAGAGATTATGAGCGCGCAATAGAGATTTATAGACTTTGTAACTTTCCTCACATACGATTTTGCTGAAACTTCGCAGGTTTACTTGTTAGGTTAATGTGTATATAACGTGTAAAATTTAGCTTTGCAATCACAGTGCAAGAATTATTTTTCGGAGAATGCTTGTTTGAATTTCGTGCTAATATGTCCTTGACCAATTAAAATTTTGTTACTAATTCAATTAGAACTTGATCGGGTTGAACCTTCCAACGGTTCCCGGTGCCGCGGCCTATTGTTTTCTCTTTCCGTCTTGGCCGAAGCGTTACTTAACTAGTTTTACTAGTTCACAGTTAATTTATTCGTCCATGTCACTGGACGGCGGTTAACTGAAAGGAACGAATGGTTGCTCGCAGTGGTTTCTCTCTCATTTGGCTTAGGAGAAACCAACTGCTCGCAGGGTATACTTGATCAGGAATTGATAAATTCCTGAGAATGCATGGTATCAAGCTTTTTATGTTCAATTAAAATAGTCGTTGTTTGTTGTTACTCATTGAAAAACAGCAAATGATAATGATATGATCCTAACCATATTTAATGTATGCAGTTGTGTATTGGCTCATCTCTCGAAATGGAATACAGTATGCCCTCTTTTGGCTGGTGCCCTGCCTTTTTGAAAGTTCATTTAGGGTAGCATCTGCACTTTTGTTGAAATACATCTACATCTACGTTTATTAAGTCGGTAAAAGCCCATAAAAACTATCACACCAACTATATATATATAAAAACCAATGGTCACAGCCTGTTGTACCATGCTCTGGTAGCAAGCCTTCATTTTCTGTAAAATGACAAAATGGATTTTTCTACTTGACTTATACACATGAAAAACATAACAAAAGTTATCATCAAGAGTGGGGTAGATCCACAAAAAAGGATTAGTAGCTTACACTGTGAGAAATATTTGGGAAGCCATCAACCTTTGATGTCGCAATGGCCACTGCTGGCACTTCGTTGCCATGGTTATCAACAACACTGACAGTTGGGTTCAGTCAAGTAAGGATCTGAGGTGAAGAAATAATAATTAATAGTTTAATTCCTTTTCGATCATGTTTTAAAGAAGACCTATCATGTTTTCAAGAAGACCTATGTGAAAGTAAGCAAAGCATCTCAGTGTGTGCATAGTGTGTACATGAAACTCGCAATGAATTGTTTCCAACAGCACCATTCACGTAGGTCTCTGGAAACAGACCTTAAAAGAACTGGCAAAGCCTGTTGGTATATGTATTTGTACCTTTAAAGCACAATACTGTAATGACAATACCAGTACATGGCTTAGCTGTATCATAACCACATAAAAACAATTTCTTTCTTTCCTATTTTGTTTACTAAATTTATTATTAGTTAATATAGTTAAAACTTTTGCTCACAACTTACATCTCCATTGTGATTCTTGACTGCACTTAAAATACAGCTCTCCAACTTTTGTAGAGGTGTCAACTCACTTTCACTTGATTCTGACTCCTTTAGTGTATCATTTATCAGGTATTAGTATAAATCTACTAGCATTCTATCACAAATGACGTCTTCTGGTTGGCTACGCTACTCACGTTCTATTCTGTGATAGATAGTGAGTAGCGTAGCAGTGTGCCCTTGCTAACAAAATGGCGGTCGCTTCTTCACGTTTTCGAAGAGTCCGTGAAGAAGATTTAGACAGTTTACTGGTCGAGGCTGTTCCAGAAAAGACAAAAGTTGCAACAAAATATGGAATGAAGATTTTTCACGGTAAGAACAGGAGTCGAAAAACGATTTAATGAATTTATTGCTCATTGAAACATTTAAAAGTACAAAATTAAATTTTCAAAAGTTGCATTTCAATTGACACATTTGTTGTAAACAAATTTTAGATTGGTTCACAAGCCAACAGAAATTCACTCTCCCTATTGAAGAACAGTCAAAAAAGGAGCTTAACAGATGCTTGCAGGTTTGTTATGCCTCTGTGCGGCAAAAAAATGGAAGTGAATTCAAAGTTTCTTCATTGTGAGCGATATGCAGTGCTATTGACCAGTATTTGAAGCAGCCGCCGACCGGTTAGCTCAGTAGGTAGAGTTCCGGACTAGCGTGCGGAAGGTCGCAGGTTCAAACCCCGGCCGGACCAACACTCAGGGTCTTTAAATAACTGAGGAGAAAGTGCTGCCTTTGTAATTACATCTGCAAATGGTTAGACTTTCTAGTCTTCTCGGATAAGGACGATAAACCGTAGGCCCCGTCTCACAACTCTTCATAATTAATTCTGTGGGACGTAAAAGAACCCACACACTGTTCGAAAAGAGTAGGGGACGTAGTTCCCGGTGTGGTGGTCTATCTCTCAAATGCTCGGAGATATTAGCTGCATAAGCTACTCTAAAATCCGAGGGTAAAGAAAGTAATGTATGTATGTATGTAGCCGCCTTACAACAAGCCCTAGATTCTGAATTTGCAAAAGCCAACCAAACGCTAAATGCTCTTTGCAAAAACATGATGAAAGAAGGCAAAGTGGGCCATGTGGTTCATAAACATCCAATAACCAGTGAACAAATGCAAGAGTTGTTCAGAAGTGGTCAACTTACCTACTCCAACACAAAAGATCCCTCCCAACTACTGCGAACGGCCTGGTTTTACTTAATCCTTTACTTTAGAAAACGAGGGCGGGAAAATCAAAGAAAACTCACCAAAGAAATGCTGGTTCTGCAAACTACTCCCCAAGGAAGACGGTACTATGAGCTTCGAAGGGATGCTCTACTTTCCACCAAAAACCACCAAGGCGGGCTTAACGATCCTACAGACGAATCCGATGGAAAGATGTTTGAAGTAATAAATTCCAGCCGCTGCCCCGTCAAAACAATTGAAAATTTCCTCAAGCATCTTAATCCCAAACTGGATTGCCTGTTCCAACGACCAAGGGAACTGTCAGCAAAATTCAACCCTGAGAAAGAAAGCGTCTGCTATTGTAATTCACCAGTTGGAGAATCAACACTCGCCAATATGATGAAAACGATGAGTACGGCAGCTGGTATCAGTCCACATCTAACAAACCACTGTGTGAGAGCCACAACTGTGACGGTTTTATCTGATCATAATGTGGAGGCAAGACACATAAAGGCAGTCACAGGCCACAAGTCAG
>CAXHUQ010000528.1:0-62066 GCA_964020085.1 Micromussa lordhowensis | reverse complement strand
CATTTGCAAAGCCCAAGGAGTCACGTGACAGGTCACGTGGCGTAATTTTTTCCATTTAGCGACTTTTCTAACATGGCACAATTAATGTTGTGTCATATCATTGATTTTTCTACACGTATAGTAAAGATATGGGAAGAAAACGTAGTATTTCTTTCCTAGCCTCGATTCCATGCCGATACAATGGGTACTCAGCAAAAACCACCCCTTAACTCGACACCTATACCACAATTCGACTCTACGACGTAGCTAGCAGTAATCAGGGGGTCTTACTCTATCAAAATCCGTTTTCAAACCTTTTCTAACCCGTGGGCCCAACAAAACGCAACTTTCACGGTCCTGGCTACCGGACTACAAGTTATGGCCTCTTTAGCAGAAAGGAACGTCCGCATTGACAATATCAAACTTTAGGAGGTTGTAAAAAAAAACACATCTGGAAAATCGCAGACACCCTTTTTGAGGGTGATGTGTGAGAAAACATTTCCGATGTAAATCTCGCCAATCCGATAATTCACGCGCGGAAGCGAACCAATTTAAGCCGGAAGCAGTGTTTCTGGGGATTTCTTTTAATATCACTTTGTCATTGTCTTTTTAGAAATTTTTAAAGATATGATTGTATTCAATAACTATTTAGCTTTCAGAAAATGTATAAGTTGATGGGGTTTTCTTTGAAAGCGTCAGCGTAAGGGCGCAATTTCCAAACACTGTCAAACCACCTACCATGATACCTTAAATTTGGATGTTTCATCAATGTCCATATATAGTTACAATAAACAGAACATTATGTGGCAGCTTCGGGATACGAATTGTATTTTTTGCAGCACTCGCCTGTGAGAAATGCCACCAACAAAAGATTATACTAGGTATACCTATCGATAGAGTGCCAACGAGAAAATAATTTGTACTATAATAAGGGGTTTTTACAGCATAACGGATTTTTGGTTCTCTTCTGTTGCATACGTTACCGAGAGAAAATTATAACGCATTTACCGGCCGGTAACGTTCGTCACGCAATCCCTGAATATCAAGAGTATTGGAATGTTTTGCTGCTCGCTTCAATATGATGGGCAAAGTCAAATTGAAAGTGAACACGCTAGTTTGATTGATGAACACGACTCGTTTAATTCTGTGGCAAAACAGATCTGATTTGTGTTTTAAACACTGGATTCGACTGTATGATAAACACGCTCGTTCAGTTCTCTGAGTTCTGTTCGGAAACATCGCCGACTCAACCTTCAGTTGGATATGCTAGATTTCAACACTGGATTTGCTCTAGTGGTTCGACTGGTGAACACAATCTTTCCCAAAGATCTGCCCGATGGAACTTTCAGTTCGATATAGGTAAACAGAGAAGGAATACACTGTTTCGATTCATGAACACGCTCGTTCAATTCTGTGGTGAACACGCTGGTTCGGTTTCGTGTTGATTTTGTGTCTTGGATTTGCTCTTGTCTAACAGTTTTCCTCAATATTCGAATTAGAAGAAGAGTTTTGTAAAGGCTACGCTCCCCAATTGAACTTTCATTTCGATAAAGTGAGAGAGGAAACACGCTGGTTCGATATGTTCTGAGACTAAGAAATTGTTCACAGTTGGATAAACACAACAGCAAAGAAAACAATGATATTCCACGAGACAAGTCTAGATGTAACGCGCCTCCTGATTGGCTAAAAACTACAATGGCTCGAATAGTTCCGTCCTTGCAATTGGCTCAAACTGAGTCATTGTTACATCTTACACCTTACAGTTACACTTTTCAAAGGTCGATCGAGAATTTTTTTGCATAAGCAATTCTTCGCGCGGCACTATTCTCTGCCGCCTCAAGACGCTCGGCTGGCTCGTTGGCAAAAATTCGTATTCCCCGCGCGGACGTGCAATTTCCTCTATATCTTAGGAATGTGATGATGTGCAGTTGACTTGTTTAGCGTGTAGCTGTTGATGTCTCCTAAAGACATTACGCCCAATACGATTAATTTCTATATTCTCTGAAACTATTTGATTGACAATAAGATGCATAGCGTATAGAGCATAGATCACAGCCATATAAATACTGGAAATGCTAATGAGTACAATAGCGGAAAGAAAAGCGTGAATATTACAATAACAAGTTGATGTTTAATTTGATGATTGAGAGTAGGGTTTTCCCACCGGATGTACATAACTTCTATGCTCTATGCACATATTGCAACACAACGATGAAGGCAGATGTCTCTGCCGAAAGATGTCTGTGAATTTTAAAATTGTTAAAGCTCTATGCTTGATAATAAGGTGGTATTGATCTTCGCAAGGGTTGTATGCAGTTTTAACTAAAACTGTTCAAGTTAGGCGTTAAAAAACGCTATATCAAATTTATGCTTATAGATCTAGCTATTTAAAAATTTTGTCAGGTTTTCCAAGAAAACAAGTACAAATTAAAAATGGAAGATATAAATTAGTTTAACGAGTGATAGCTGGCGTAGCGTAGCTAGAATAAGTTACAGCAGTTAGTTGCGGAAGATATAATTCACTCGCTCTGTCTGTCACTCAGTCGATAAGTTGTAATCAATATTTTCCTAAGTACTTCATGTATCCCTTCCAGATATTATAGTGTATCTAATACACTATAATAAGGATAAATATACTATGCTACGTTCTAAATACACTATGATAAGGGATACACCAAGTACTTACCAATATTTTTGTAGTAACTCCGCTGACCAGGGTATTTCGCGAGTGGGCCGACCATTGTAAACAAAATTGCTACCAAAGCGGACACCAAAACGATAAACTGATCTTTTACGTTCGGATTCGAACAAGCGCTCCCAAATTAAAGGCTGTTTGGTATACAAGAAAGGTTGTTGTATAACTCGATCAATCGATAGCTTTGACAGAGGCTTTTAACCAAAACTTTGCCAAACATCATCTGCGAGGGTCTGTTGTCTGTTGTCTGTTGGTTGTCTGTCAAGACTCTTAATTATCCTCACTGATGATTATCTTTGTTTTCAACAGCAGTCAGCTTGTAAACACTAAAATGTCCACTCTTTCAGTTGAAGGAAGAGGAATCGACGAACAGCAATTTTTAACCGTCTAGATGATATCTGAAATGTTTCTCGCTAGAACTAAACATTTTAAGTTATTTAAGCTGCGCGTTGCAGCGAGTTCCATTCTTTGAGCCTTAACTGATATTTGTGGCAAAATGATATTTATGAACAGGATGTTCAACACTTACGAATTAGCCTAAAGAAAGCTACTTCTACTGCAGGAAAGTAGAAATCCTAATCGCTTTTCAATTATTAAATTTGAGGTGGACTGAAAAAGAAAAAAAGGAATTTAAATAAGTAATTTACCTGAAAGTCCCTTCTTCTAGTAACTGGTTATGTCAAATGATGAGCAAAAGAAGCAATGAATAAGTCATTGTACAAAAATTAAAGCCATTCACAGCTGTTGGTCTTTTAATAAACGTAGGCTTAAACGCTAGAAGCACGAATTAGAATTTTATTGTATAGATATTGATGAAACATCAAGATACTTCTTGTTCCTAAAATTTGAATTCTCTGTCATACTCATTTATCTTTCACCTGTAAGGAGATTGATGTCGTCATGGTTACGGTCATATATAATTCTGTATATTTTTTTGAGAAGCAAAAGTTTTTTATCTTTGCCTTTCGTTTGAATAGTTATCATTTAAATTCAAACATTTTCGATTACGATCCCTACCTCATTTATTTGATCACTTTTTTCGATGTTTTTAAGATGAATAAAATCCTGAGACGTCTATTTCATTAAGGTATCATGGTAGGTGGATTTTGACAAAAAAAGTAGATTTTTATTTTTGCCTTTCGAGTTGAGAAGACTGTAATAAATATGTTGCAAAAAAAATGAGCAAAAAAGCTTTTTTATTTTTTGAGATACGGAAAGAACTATTTTTGAATCACATTAACCCCTGACGGCGCGATGACAAGTTCCTGTCATCGCCAAATAAAATTCACCGCCGGTTAACACGTGTAATACGAATTCCGGTGTAATTTTCATTATACTCCAAACTGATCCGTGCCGACATCTGTCAATGCCTCATCAAATCTTCTTACATACGGTGATTTTTAACACCTCATCATAGAAATCGCACGAAACGTTTTTCGCCTTTTTCTCGATAAAGTAAAACTGCGTATAAGGGTGAACATTATTAGTTTGTTAACGCGCGTCTTCCGACGGAATTAGCTGAAAATTGTCATTTTCGCTTCCGTTTCCAAGTTATGGCCTCTTAAACGTAGCTAGAATAAGTTACAGCAGTTAGTTGCGGAAGATATAATTCACTCGCTCTGTCTGTCAGTAAGTCGATAACTTGTAATCTATATTTTTGTAGTAACTCCGCTGACCAGGGCATTTCGCGAGAGGGCCGACCATCGTAAACACAACGGTGTCTGACATTTGCAGACTGCAGACTACATTTAGGTCTAAACAGCAATCTGGTTAGCCTGAATATCAGTCAGGTTAGCCTGAATAGCACTCCGGTTAGCCTGTTTCCGGTTAGCTATCAGTAATGGAAACGGGAATGCAGTATTTAGTTAAAAAGTCTACAGTCTGTGGTCTGCAGTCTGCAGTCTGCAGTCTGCAAATGTCAGACACCGTAAACACAATGGCTACCAAAGTGGACACCAAAGCGATAAACTGATCTTTTACGTTCGGATTCGAACAAGCGCTCCCAAATTAAAGACTGTTTGGTATGCAAGAAAGGTTGTTGTATAACTCGATCAATCGATAGCTTTGACAGAGGCTTTTAACCGAAACTTTGCCAAAAATCATGTGCGAGGGTCGAAGATTGTCTTTCTCAAATATACAGGAATTCTCAAGGGCGGGAAGGTAGCTGGTGGGGGCATGCCCCCCAAAAGTGGTTATGTGAAAATTGAAACTTAATAAGCCATTTCCTAGTTTCCTTTTGTGTCTGTGTGAAAACGAGTCTTGGTGCAAAACCGTTTATATGAAAATGAGTTTTGCCCTCAGATTCATTTTTATGCAAATCAGACACATTTTCAAAAGAAAGGTTTTGTACGAAGACTCGTTTTGAAACAAACGCCAGAAATTCAACCCTTTGGAAACTGTCATACATGAAGTACTACCAATGCGACAAAGACAAAATTACAATGAGGTACTTGTCCACAGTATTTCTGTCATAATAGTCAAAATCGTCTTCCACTTTTTTTCCATTATTGCTCTGTAGCGGACGGAGGTCTTCAAACATTAGCTAGCATTCCATTGCTGCTCCTAACGCGTATTTGTTGGATAAGGATTTACTACAAACCAAGCCGGTCTTTCTATCTAGCCAATTTCCTTAATTACTTGTTAGATTTACGTAAAAACTGAAAAGATAATTACAACGGAGAGCCTATTACTATAATTCGTGCATTACATCGACTGTACGATAACAACACAAACAGGGGGCGTATCACGACACAAGAAAACTACTAAATATTTCGAATCGCTAACAATACTTAACTAAACATAACTAAATCGAGCATCGAAATAAAACTACAAACCATACCTCTTTCTCCAGTCTCGAGTCTTATTATTTCGAAAATCTATCCTTCGTTCTGTTCGTTACGATAGCACATGTCTATTGAAAAGGCTAATCTGATCTATTGTACTTATGATCCTTGCGTAACACAACGGAAGTTACGTAATCACTGTTAACTATTATATTACGCGTCAATCAGTTACAAGCTTCTTCAAAAGGGAGTGGCTAGCCACCCAATCCACACCTCCCACCTTCTGAATCCGCCCCATGCACTCGCCTAAATAGAAGTGTTGTCAGGCACAATAAAATTTAATTTCTTTTTACTTTTTTTTTCACACCTTAAGAAATTTGATTGAAATTCTTTTGTTATTCTCGGTGCGAACAAACAGCTTTATAAGCTATAACTATATATTTAATTTCCTAATGAATTTGTTCTTTTACTTGCTACCAGTAACATTTTCTGCCTAATATACCAGATCACGCTTGAAAAGTTAGAAGCTTAAGATTGTTGTTATTGTTAAGCAGGACTGTTAGTCAAGAATTAATATTCATTCAAAAACAGAAAAATTTGATTCCGCGGATAAATCGATTTGAGAACATCTCCTCCTCTCTAGCACGCTATCAAAGCCAATAGTCTGTCTCTCGTGGCCTACCATTAGCTAGCAAGCTTGTAGACGCTCGTCACGGGCTTGTCACGGAACTTTTAGGAAGAAAGATCACTTGACGAGCCCAGAGAGCATGTTCAGAGCCACCTTAAACTTTCGAAAATTTAAGGTGGCTCTGAAGCCCCTTCGAATAATGTTTTTAAACTTTTCAAAAAGTTGCATCTTATCTCACTGATTACAATTCGACAATAAAAAATGGGCGTCACCAAACTCGTTTTTGAGTCATAAGCGCTTAAAGCTAAAATAAGGGGTGTTTTTAGCAAGTCATGTTGTTGCTATGGTAACCTATTGAGCCACAAAATTGACAGCAACTTGTTCACCAATGATTGGGCAGTTTTTTGATGCCATGATTTTGGCATCAACCGATAAAGAGTGGTTATAATGACCCATCGAAACTCTCAAGTCTTGCAAAGTACTAGGACTGTTTCCAGCCACCTTAAGCAGCCACCTTGAACGGCATTCGAAGCCCTATTATTGAAATACAACAAAGGCCTTAATTACAAGAATGAATATTGATACTTGTACTTGTAATACGTGTTGTATTACGTAACCTTAATTTCAATATTCATACTTGCTATATAAGTCGCTGTTTCTGTAACTCACAACCATTGTAAATAGCTTTTTATTTTTTTAATTTTTAACCTGAATATATATTTTTAATTTCGTAGTCCTTTTCATATTTTTAGTTTATTTATGTATTAGCTTTTGTATTTATAACTTAAGAATGCGCATCTGATCATTGTCATGTAAAGATGCGCACTAGAAATGTATAAATTATTATTATTAATATGAAGTTCAGTAACTGTATGCTTTGTGCGACAGCAGCCGTCCCCACTCAAACTTTTTTCAGGCTGCGAATCAATAATGTTTGGATGGAAAATTTCTTTTGCTATTCCACTAAAGGACTGTGCTTTGATACATGTCGATTTCCTTTAACGTTCATATGAAATAAGCGCAATTAGGTCAAATTCAAGCGATGCGTTTCAAAATCCGTTTGAAGCGGGAAACCAACTTAATGCAGACGTGCTCAGCCAATCAGCACCAAGTAATCATACCCTCTTGATTACCACAAGTGCCCTCGTGATTAAGAAAAAAAGTCCTCTAACTCAGCCAATCAGCATTCAGTAATTTTGTCTTCAATTGTTTAAGTGATAAGTAATGGTGATAGGACTGAGTTCAGTCCAATTCGGTCTGTAATCATACAAGTGATAACAAAATCGGACGATGGCGCAGCGGGAGTCCGATTTATTTATCACGAGTATGATTTCATACCGAATATTGGACGACACAAGGTCCTATTATCAATTAATCATAAAAATTACAATTTCCAAGAAAACAAGAATAGCCAAGTAATGAAAGAACGGGATTAAAAGAACGCATTAAAATACTGACAAAGGAGAAGTAAATTGTTTCATGTCACTCTGAAAATTGAGGTTGGTTGATTTAAACTACAACTTTGAATGTGATTGGTTGACTTAAACTACAACTTTGAATGTGATTGGCTTATTGAACCGTCCGATAACAAACTGTCCAATAACAAACTGCCCGATAACAACTTGGCAAGTGAATTAGTAGAAAATAGGAGTTTTTTCCACCAGGCATAGTCGAGGAAATTGTAATTTTTATGATTAGCTCGGAAATCGCAAGAAATGAAAACAATCACCATATCTTGATTAAGGAAGAATCAATGCATACATTTAAAGTTGACGTTTCACAGCGATGTAAGCGTCTGTGTAGCAAGAAGGTGAAAAGTGTAAAATTTCGGATTATCGCGACGTGAAATTTGAGCTTTTAGCATTGTTTCAACGATACGAAATTCTACAATTATCTATACAAAAATCGAAACGAGAACGCAGCGACTCAACGTACTGTTTTTTGGTCCGAAATCTGCGACTACTAAATGAGAACTAACTTACTAGCACGACCGATTCGAATATTTGTTAGTTAAGACATATTCAAGCATGCAGTGTTTTGTTCGCGGCGTTAATGTCAATGAACGAGCTTTCGCCGTAACAAGTACGATGACCGTTTTTCGTGAATTTCTGCCGTTATATTGGATATTTCCAAAAAGTAACTTGATTTAATTTCCTTCAGTTGCTTACCTAGGCCTTCAAACTGGGAATATATGAACAAAATAGTTTTTAGACCGTGGCCTCAATTTTAGAATTTTCTTTGATTTTTGCAGACATTTTCTAGTTTGAAAAATGTGTAAAATATACAAATGAGAGAACTGATGACGTCATACACTCAACCGAATATTACATCAAGTACATAAACAGAGCTATCTCGTTCAATTTGCGGCAAAAAACTATTGAAACTTGGTAGGCTAGTAGTTCTACATGGAACACACCTATGACTGTAAATATTCAGTTCCCATGGCAACCCACTCTTTTCCCATCTCCTCCAACCTGATTTCAATATTTTAGTGATTTTCAGCTCGACATTAAACATTAAAGAAGGCTATGAACTCAACCTAACATATTTAATTTAAACGCTTGCTGGATCATGCAGAAGAGACACCATTGGGAAATATCAATAAAGAACGCTAGTGACCAGAAAATCCTTTAACATCTAGGAGGACTGGAACTCAGTAGGTTGCCATCGTAACTCATATTGTGGAGTATTTCTAGTAGAAACGTACTGCAAAGGACCGAACATTTCTGCTACAAATTGGCTGAGATATCTTTGCTCATCATATTTGATTAAAATCCTGTTGAGCTTATGACCTCATCATAGAACTAATTTGGATACTTAAAAATCTTCCATATCTCTGGAACGAAAAGGAATATTTGAAATTATAACCCACCCATTAATTTTCGCGTTATTTGATTGGCTACTTTAAGTCACGTGGTCTAAATCGCCGGACAGTTATCAATGGTAACCTATTGAGCCACAAAATTGACAGCAGCATGTTCAACAAAGATTGGGCTGTTTTTTGATACCGTGATTTTGGAAATAATATAGATGCCGATATAGAGTGGGTATAATGACCCATCAAAATATAACTTTTGTAAAGTACTAAAAACTGATTACAGCCACCTTAACAGGTTGTATTGTTTAACTTGTTATATAAAAAGGATAACCGCAACTTGTTTATCGATGATTGGGCATTTGCTTGATTCCATTAGTGTGGCATCACTTGTTAAACAGTGAAAGTTTTCATCCTTCAAAGTATAGCTGTTGGAAAAGCGCTGTAAACCGTTGCCAGCCACCTTAGCAGGAATAAGCAGTATAGTAAGAGATTCAATATCCACACGGCCAAAAGACTTCAGCGATCGATTGCCTTAACTTTCGGTTTCGCCACAATTGGATAAGAGGATTCATAGCAGAGTTAAGAAGAGTGATGGTCATTGACCAAGGAAACACAGCGCTTCCATAGATACCAGCTGGTTTCACTATACTTAAGGACGTTCGCGCCCAAAAACTTCCCACACACAGATTTTTTTAAAACTTTGACTGACGGTAAAAAATGATAAGATTAGATAAAAAAACGTAAAAAAAATCGGGGGTCACCGAACTCGTTTTCAAGATAAAGCGTAGCTCAGACCATAGCATTTCTACGATTCTCAGTCATTCGAGGCGATTCTGGCCGGATTCAGTACTATCGGCATATATTTAAGTTGAAGAATCATCTCTAAGCTATGAGTGTTTAACACTGCTTATATAGGCCTAATTGATAGATCTTTGCTACATATGTCATTAAATCTGCTAGAATTAGCCTTAAAAAAGACAACTTCTAAGTCATTCACACCTGTCTCCATGTACCAATTCGACCCTTTTTTAATAGTATATGACAAATAATTACAACTTCCCACACACAGATTTTTTTGTTTTTTTAGTATAATGTAGAGAGTTAAAAAAGGAAGTGATCTGCCGAAAAAAAAAGTGGGGGTCACCGAGCTTCCAACAAAAATATTCGCACACCAAGTTAACGCAAAGGTCATCAGCTCTATATTTTGTTAAGTTTTCGACTCGGTGCGCGCGCTTGAAAATGACGTGGCACGCGCGTGACCAATGAATAGCGCGCGCACTAGGGATGCGCAGTAGCAATGGGCGCGAACGTCCTTAAAACAGCAGTAGGGAGAAATAACAGCATGAATGTGACCAAAGTGAATCTGGTGTCAGCAAGCACCTTCCTCTCTCTTACAATTAGTCGTTGGGCATCAAGCGAATGGGCGTCGCTGACCAGCACAGAGCGATTGTACCGAACGACGATAAAAGCTGTCTTAACCTTAAGCACCACAAGAGACGTCAAAAGCACCGCTGCCATGGACGCTCTGACGACTGGTACAGCACTTGCTGGAATGATCCACTGGACAAAGATGATGAAGAAACACCAATTTAGCCAGCATGTACGGTGGCCGAGAGTAGCCATTAAAAGCAGGAGCCCATCACCAGGAGCATGCAACTCCCATACTATGTCTATGTCACGGCATTTTTACAGACCGGTCTATTTTTAGGCTTCTTTTCCCGCGAAATAGGTCAGCTCCGGTCTACATGAGCGTGCATCGGTAAGGAAAAAAATGCCTCTTTTTCTTTTTAGTCTTCTTGTGAAATGATGACTTCAGTTAAAAATTACGTCCGTGCTTGTGGTGGGTCACTGAGGTTCTTGTGGGGGTCTGAATTCGAGGTAAATTCAAACTAAAAATAGATCGGTTTGTGAAAACGCCGTGACAGGAACATGGGGTAGTTGCACGCTCCTAGTGATGGGCTCCTGTTAAAAGTGAGAACTCAAATTCGAAAATCGATTTCCAAAAGTAACAATTCTAAACTGAAAGTCGATTTCTTAAGTGAAAACTTTAAATTCAAAACTCACTTATGTGCAAAATCCATTTCCATTATTGGCAATTCAAAAGCCATAATTGACATGAATTCTCAGTTCCCACTTTGACCAGCCCCCCCCCCTCCCCCCTCCCCTAACTTTTTTCGTCGGAGTGTGTACTGGGACGAATATTTCCCGAAGTCCGCCATTTTGTTTTGTCAACGGAGGATCACCCAGACATACACCCACGACATGGACAAGAAAAAGGTTGTTGGTAAGTTAATTTTAACTAAAATTTATCTTATCTGTTTGTATAAATGGATTTATGACCATCTTAGGGTCAAACTTTATTGATAACCTCTGATTTTCGTTGATTATAGAACTTTGCCGGGTTGTTCAAAGCCCGATTAAGCTAACCCAGGATTAGCGAGAAATTTGATTTCAGTTTTGTAACTTTGCGGTGAGGTTTTCTGTTTATATTTTTTGTCCTTCAGCTTTGAATTTGAATAATCTCAAACTACACAAAACACAAGCGGTGAAAAATGTTTCTATACAAGAAACTACGATTAACTTTTAATCCTGGGTTAGCGTTAACCGGCTTTCGAACAACCCGACCCTTGTTGATAAATTGGTTGGACTAAATAAGAGACCTGCTATTTGCAAAGAGACCTAGGCATCAGTTGGGGGTTTGTGCTGTAAAATTGCACTATTTTGAGAAATATTTCATTGTTATTTATTAGAGATAAAAGACAGTAAGCTTCCTGTTTACATGCTGTTTATAAAGGGTAAAGTTGGAGTATGAAGTTATTTACCATACATATACTTAATTGTTCAATTCTATTTTCACATGAAGTTTAAGCTTATAATTTAAAAAGCATTCTTACAAAGATTAAAAATGTAAGCTTAAAATAAAGGAGACGCAAGGACATGACAAAAAATAAATTTCATATATCATGGAATGGGGCCTTAGTGAGTAGCAAGACTACTTTCTTGATGCCCAGCATTGCATTATGAACTTCTTACCAAGAGTAATATAGAGAAACTCGAACATAGTCAGGTTAACGTGGCTGGATATAGTTTATTACTATAACAGTGCCTGTATTATGATGCAGGATTACAGCAAGAAAATAGTTAGAATCATTAGGCCAAAGTACAAATAGATTTGTGACTAAATTTGTGATTTTTTTAAGGATATTCAGTTACCATGGCAACACCTCCACAGTGAGGAAAGGACCGCAAAATTTTGTCAATTTTTTAAAGCAAGGCTTATTCAGTGACCCGTCATTTTAAGTATGTTATTTGGAAGATCTCTTGGTTCTGTATTGTAGAAAAAAATTTTTTGTCGATATTTGACAATATTATTATTCACCAAAGTGGAGGTTAATATCCACCACTTTCACCGACAGTGAGGTGAATAATTGCTTTAGTGTATACCACTCAAGCTGAATAACTAGCGGCCCAAAAAGTAACTTTGTGTGTGACAATATACCAACAAAAGCCATATGATTTTGTTTTTCTTTGGGTGCTCTGACATGAATAGTACTTGGCTAATCACCTCCGAGCTGGCCAATCAGCACGCGTGAAAAGTACTATTCACTTGTGTGGTATTTAGTAATTAATGATAATAAACAAGGCATTGCATAAATTAAAAGAAAAATGTTATTTTTTTGTCCAAACTATTTCATTTAAATTAGTTTGCTGCATGTTAATTACATGCAAAAAATCAAGATAGGTCAGCTGGTCGTTTTTTGATTTTGGTTGTCCTTATGGCAATTTAGAAAGTAAGCTGACATGAGCAATGAAAGGGTGAGCACACGCTGAAAACCCTTATGAGCCTCCTTAAGTTACAAAATTAATGAATTACCATACAGTGCCAAATATGGCAGTCTTATATTTCCTCAAAAAGTGTTACCTTTTCTTTTATTAGTGCCCGCACGTTACAACGTTTTTGCCAAGTTAACAACATTAAATGGTACGATGAAAAGCTACTCCCTCGAGATGTTCTTGATGCTGTATCAGTGAGTATGGATGGTCCATATTATTTCTTGGTAGTCACATATGTATCAATAGTAAAAACTTTAACAAACCAGCCCTCTAGATTTTTTGACCTTCTTTCCCCTACCGGGCATTTGTAATTTGAAAGTTTTGTTTCTTAATTACCTAGACTCCCTGGATACATACAGGAAGAATTACCCTGGGTTCCAGAGGATATTTTTTTCTGATGGATATTTCGCGCCGAAGCCGCGTTAACGAGGCACAAAGCGCCGAGGAGGAGAAAAAAATAACCTCTGGTCACAGGAGCACGCAACCTCATTTCCATGCGAGAAATCAGTTCAGAAATTGAACCGGGTCACCGATTGGATACTCCCATGTCCGTTGTTCGATGTAGCCAATCAGAGCCATTGTTATATTGTTAATTCCCTGCGGACATGGGAGTATCCAATCGGTGACCCAGTTCAATTTCTGAACTGATTTCTCACATGGAAATGAGGTTGCGTGCTCCTGTGACCAGAGGTTATTTTTTTCGTTAACGCGGCTTCGCCGCGAAATATAGATCAGAAAAAAATATCCTCTGGAACCCAGGGTAAGGAAGAATAGGCCATGGAACTAAATTATTCTGATTCCAGTCCAATGAAAAAGTGTGATTTATGTGCAACATATATGGGTTATTGACCATGTGTCGGGTCAAGATGGCTGGATATTGGCCAATTTCTTTTTTTTTTCCATATTTATGGACTGAGATGAAGTTGCTGTCCATAAACTCGGAAAAAGAGATAATGATAATGTTTTATTCAGCTCGTATTGAAGTTTAGATTTGATATTAAATTCTCAGTATTTTTCTTTTAGTTAGTTAGTAGGTTGTGAGCTGGGGAGCTAAGTGAACCGATAGGTTTTCCAGTTAGCTCCCCGTACAATTTAAATTATGAAGAAAAGGCATGTAATTACATGGTATGAATTTCAACAATAATTAAAGGACTAAAAAATTACAGCAGTAATTACAGGAATAATTAAATGACTTACTAATTTACCAAACAAGCTTGGTCAATAAAGGATTTATTATATGGCTTTTGGGAAAATTGTTCTGGCAGGATACAGTGGGTAATCCAGAGCAGGCAAGATAGCTCCATCTTGCCCGCTCTGGTAGCCAATCACAGCGTGCAATTTGGTTCATCTTGCCCGCTCACAGAGTTAGCCATATAATAAAATTATTTCTAGTATAGCAAACTGTTTCTTCATCCCAGTGTTACAATTTTGTTAGGAGCTACAAGTGTGGTTGTGATGTACATGTAAGCCGTCACGCCTTGCGTGACTTACTTCATATTTCCCATGATACATGTACATGGCTAGCAGTTTTTAGAACCATGTGCGTCCGCCATGTTGATCTCTCAAGTGATTAAAGCTTAGAACATACAATTGTCTCAGATCTATTACAGTGACACCAGATGGAATTGTGAATTGTGACAAATTGTTCCATTTTCCCACTCCCATCGTATGCAGAGGTGTTAATAGCACATGAAGTAGGCAGCTGGTTTGAGTAAAATAGTTAGGTGGCTATATCAACAAGGGCTCTGCTCTGGTCAGGCCTTTGTTTTCCTTTTTGTGTGTAGGTGGCACTACATGTAGATCTGGAGTGTAACAATTATAGTAATTTTTGTTTATGGGTGGCTACAATATCATTGCAACAAGAATTTAACAGACTCAATAACAGCAAGAGAAGCATGGTTTAATGAAAAAGAATCAATCAAAGGGAAATTCTCATATAGGCTAAATTTTCTTTTCTTTCATGGGCTCGGTCACTCAGCTGTATGTCCTTCCTGAAGAGAGATGAGCGTATGTTCATTCTTCTGAACATTCAGTTGCTGGTAATCCAGCATCTTTCCTTTTGATTTTGAAGACGTGTTTTTTTATTATTTTTGGCGTATAATCTTTAAGTTACGTGAAAATTTACTTTCGCCGTGATATTTATCAGGAAGAGGCTGCTGGCTCAGCACAAAGACTTGGCTACCGAAGAATGTGGGAGCGACTACGTAGAAAAAACATCAGGGTTAAAAGGTATGTAACATCTCCCTCTAGATGCCGCCTTAAAGTGACTTTAATAACTAAAGTTACTTCTTGATAAGGATATATTTTTGGCCAATGGGTGTTTTTAATGTACTAAAGTTCAAGACTAATTGTTGTTGTATGTACTAAAAAATGCTCCTTTGGTAATTTTTCTTTTAACTCAAAAATACAGAGATCAAGTTGCAGCCTGCATGAAACTGCTTGGTTTGGAGAAAGATTAAATGCCATATAACAAAAGCCACAAGAAACAACATCATATTTACACAAGTAAGGTCAGTTACCAATATTGTGTCCATGACCACATGAGATGATAACTTGAATCTGTAGTTTACAACTAGTAGTTAAAATCAAAACAAACAGCTCTTTAGTTGACATATAATTATTTCAGCCAAAAACCTACAGACATCGGCACTGTTATTGCTATTTTGTGTATTGTCACATACTTTCTGTGAAAATGACCTAAGTTGTCTCGTTGTTTCATGATTTATGCTATATGGAGTTCTCAGAGTTATGTGTATGTCATAACATGTATTCAAGATTTCTGTTGGTACCATCTTAACTAAGCACTTACAGTCCTTAACACGGTCAATTTACAGGGTCCCAACTATTTGTGGCATATTGATGGGTTTGATAAGCTGAACCACTGGGGATTCTATGTTCATGGTGCAATAGATGGCTACAGCCGAAAGATTTTATGGTTGCAGGTTTTTGTCACAAACAAGGATCCTTGGCTTGTAGGAAAGTTCTTTATGGAGTATGTAAAAGAGAGTTCAGGTAGACATACCCTTTTTTGAATGCCCCATCTGCTATTATTTTATACTGCCTAATTTTCACATCAATTCACGTTCACATTAGTCACGTAATTGTGCATTTTATGGTCTATAATCATAATATTATTTGTATTTAGTTTGCCCATGAAGAACAAGGACTGATCCAGGGACAGAAAACCCAATTTTGGCCAAGTGTCAAATGTTTTTAAGACGGCACCATAATGATACATTGCAGGGACCAAATAGCCATTATACAGGTTCATCAGAGATTAATCAGGTTAATAGTATGCTAATGTACATGTAGGTTCTTTGCTCGTTTCAATGAACATTATCATTTAAACTTCCATGGTTGGGTAAACAATAAGTTGTCATCAGCATTGCCTTGCAAAGTTAGAATTGCTCTGTTCTCTGCCAATAATTTTTATCAAAGTATCTGTCCGAAACAACAATCAAATCTACCTACTTTGACATCAGTCGTATTTCATTTCGCATCTTTTGCCATGATTGGTCTGTTAAATATTGTTTTGTTGTGTTGACCACCCAGTTAGTAAATGTGTATACTAAATTTGTTTACTGTGTAATTTACAACAGCCAATAGAAGCATTCTGGCGCATCTTTCGAGAGGGTGGATCACAATTCTGGATAGATGATTTCAAGGTATGTCTTGTCATAACATGTTGTCCAACACATCTGATTGAAAGTAAATCAACTTGTGTGACTGTAATAGACCACATTTGCTAATGTTTACAGATACAAAAATGTTGTTGGCCTGACTCAGGCCTGTGTTATTACCACCAGCAATATTTGGATCCTATCACTAAAGATAAATAAATATTTAACTACTGGCACCACTATGAAACAATGTTATTGATTGTATGGTTTGATATTGACATTTCACCTTTAATTACATTCATTATTCAGAATTTGGAAGAAGAAGGTAACTGGCAGCCTGGAAGTGCCATTCACCAGTAAGTTCAGGGCCAATTGTTGTTTTTATTATTAATATTACATGGAAACTTGTAGTAAGACTACCGGTATCTGTCAAGATAATTTGGCAAATTGCTCTCAGTACACGTAGCTAGAAGTGTTTGGTATCTCTGGAGATATAAATAATTATTGTCAAATTGCAGTACATGTATAACAGTTAAACTACAGTCTGGTAGCTTGACTTTTGGTTATTGCTATTGGTTATTCGTCAAATGCTTTCAGCCTTGACTGAAGAAAGTGATAATCTAATATTAAAAAAGCAAGGCAAAAGGCTCATCATCATCATCATCACTTTTGCACTCATTTATCATATGACTGTCTTAAATAATATTTCACTGTTGTTGTCGTCAACAGGGAGGGGAAGAAAAGGATACAAGTTTCTAGAGGAATTTAATGGTTATATAAAAGAATGAATGAGATTTCTAATAAAATAGAACTCACATATATTTTATTTCACATTACTATCTCAAGAATAAAATGGAACAAAAAGTGGATGTGTGAACAAACGGCTTACAAATGCTACATCATTATGCCCTGACAGTAATCCTGTCATGACTTTTGCAGATTGTGCCTCTTGTTTGTCTATATGCCTCTTTTACAGAGGGAAATGGAAGAAATAAAAGATGATTGGAATCAACGCAGAATTAGATTGCAGAAGAAAACAGACAGGCCAAACGGGGTGCCAAATGACCTCATGACTTCCCAGAAGAAAAAGGTGGGCAAATAACGGCACTTTCCCACAAAGAATGACAATGACTCTCATTATTATTAACACACTGTCACCTCAAATCAATGAATATGTATCAATAAGTCTTTTCATAAGTAATGCTCCTCAAGTAGCTTGGCGCCTGCCCATCATAAACTCATCATCGTACAGGCTGTTCCTGAACCAAACTGTTGATTCAAGTTGCCTTGCAAACAATTTTAACTCCTGTGTACAAACTTGTTAAATATGTATCTCGATAACAGAAACAATAACGATAGCAATAACAATAACTAACGATAACAATGAACCGCAGTACTAATATGAATTATTTCATATAAACATCACAACAGTAATCACAATATCATTACAATGGAGTGGATGCAAAGACCTGATAGCTTGTATTTACACTTTTTTGGCAGGTGGTTTGCAGATGGGAAAGCACTATTTAGAGGAGGACTATGCTTTTTTAATGAACAAGTTTGACTTTGATGATGAACTTAACTATTTGCCCTACACATTTTCACAAGAAGCACAAGAGGTTTGCAGTAGACTTTCATTTTCCTTGTCAGAGAAATCTGCCAAGGAGACTTTCAAGAGCCTTGTGGAACATTTTGTTCAAACATCATAGAGGTTACCGAAGTTAACCGTTTAGAGACAATACATATTAAGTACCTGTTTTAAGAACAAACTGCACATGATCTCAATATTTGAATTAACCGTCATCATAAAATTTGCGATCAACAAAATTGTAACATTAACAATATCTTTCATGTTAAACCATTTCACTGAAAAGTGTTCTGGTATTTGCAGTAGTTTGCCTGATCATATGCACACTATTTGATGTATTTCAATTCACCATATTTCAATATCTCCAACTAATCCCTGCAATATGGGTAACAAATCTGTAAATGAAGGTCGCTCTTTACTCTCTTTAAAGCACTGTTGTATAATTGTTCTTGCTCCATCGGGGACATCAGGTTCTTTGTCTGCTGGGATTGAGGGATAATTGCCCTGTTTTATTGCATCAGTTACATCTGCATAAGAAAAGCCATTCCATGCTGGTGTCCTCGTGTATACTTCCAACAATATTACCCCAAAGGAGTAGACATCAACAATTGGTGTAGGTGGCTTTCCCATGAGTTGCTCTACATGTTGATAGGCAAGGGTTCCTGCGTTTCCCCCGTCCTTTGTGGCAGTGGCCGTATTGCTTTTAATCTTCCCTAAGCCAAGGTCACATATAATTGCTCTCTTGGAAGGCTCCTCAACCTACCAAAACAAAGCAAAAGTCTAATCCTTACTGGTACTCACAATCAGAAGGGAGGGTTCAAGAGCAAAGCTTATGAAGGCACGCTGCACATAAATGGTCACACAAGCAAGTTGTTTGACCTCTGCTGGGTAGCTGTAAATTGACAGATGCCCTGCAAGGGCATTTGGGCCATACCCTGATCACAAGAGATACTGGTGGCCAGCATATTGTCTCTAGTTTAACCTTGTTTAAATCACATTTTGCCCCATTTAAAATAGGTTGTTTGGACTCCACAAAATAGTTCAGGATTTCAATATTTACCATAATGTAAGCTGGCTTTAGGTCTTGATGTATTATGCCCCTTTCATGGATGTACGCAGCACCTTGAGCAGCGGTACACAGAACAAAACCATCATACTTCCGGTCAAGGATCTAGGTATAAACAAACAGGTATATACATGTAATAGTGTTCTCTACCAATTTTGAGGTTACTTTATTCCCTACACAGTCAGATATGTTACATTTTGCACTAACATGTGTCATTCTAGTAATTATAAGACTTCCTGTGTGCATGTTCACAATGAAACTTAGCCGATGGAGGTGCATTGCATAAGCAGAAGCAACTACAAACCTACTGAGATAAGGAGTCATTTTGATCCCGGCTTTTTGTTCACAGTTAGAAACAAAAACTGTTTGTTTACATAAACCGGTTTTCTTACCTGTTGATTCCTAACATCAACAAGGCCAAGGGCGACAGCCAGATTGCAGCCTTTAATGTAATTTGTTACAATTAATATGTCATTGTCAGGGACTACACAGCCTAACATCAACACTACGTTTGGATGTCTGAGGCGCCTGGAAGATAAAGCAGAAAGATAAATTATTACTTCTGGTGCACTTTGAGAAAGTAAAATAGTTGAAACTAATAATTTTTATTGTGCTTTCAAACCACACAATGAAATGGAAACAAAGTACGTAACATTGTGTTTAGGTCACATTCTAAAATAAGGGTTTTTGCAAAGAAGGGATGAACCAAAACAGATTTTTATAGATTATGTGTGACGTATCAAAGTGACTGCTCTGTCACAAAGCAGATTTTTATAGTTTATAAGTGTGACATCAAAGTGAATACAGAGCCTGTGTTACCTAATACTGACTGGGTAGAAAAACAATGACTAAGATGCTACAATGATGTTTTCAGAACATGATTAGCAAGTTACAGTGTACCAATTCAGAATGTTTAACAACAAGTATGTTGGATGCCTTGCCAGGAAAAACCATACATTTAAATTCTTTGTCTTTTATTATGAAACTCATCATGAAGTAAAGTTTAATTTTAGTCTTTGACTGTGAAATTAGAAATTACTAGTTCTTGTCTTATTTTCTTACCTGCAGATGTCAATTTCAGTTAGGTCTGGTTTACCATAACCCTTTGGAATTTCTTTAATAGCTACCTGCAAACCTTTCCAAAGACCCTTAAAAACTTTACCAAACTGGCCCTTTCCAATTGGTCGCAACATTTCAAGGTCATTCTCATCCATCTCCACAGATGCAAGATCTAATAGTATATAACACAACAGAAGGCATAGCCGTGACTGCAAACCAAAATGGTAGAACTGAACTGTTTATGAAGATATACTAGTATACCTGGGATTAGTGTCTAAATCAGTTTTTAAAACCACTTGTAAAATGCATCCCTGTACGAACTAAATTAATCAAATATATGCGTTGGCTTCGACTGCATAATCAGCTGGTTTTTGTTACAAAGGTTAATAATTTGTAAGTATATTTTGTTATTAGTGTAAGTACCAAAAAACAACAAAAGTAACTGGTGTCCATGTTACAATATGTTAAAAATCATTTATTTCATTTACCGGTACCTGGTTTCTTGAATGCGATGTCGCTGTCAACCATGAAATGGTCTTCTTGTGAGTTACTGTTTGTTCCAGTGCTAGGGAGTGGTGCTTTGTCAGTGGGAGGGAGCATAAGAAGATTGCCTCTTTTTGGGGGACTCCCAGGGCTCCATTTTGGCACATCTTTAATTAAAGCAGCCCAAATCCCAGAGAGCTTTGGGTTTTGACGCACTTCTTCCGGATGTCCTAGATTTCTTGAAGCCACTGGTAGTGTGGGACAGTTCATAAAGTAGTTCATCATCTGAATCCTCACTCTTAAGAAAGTAATGTCATTAAAAAATGAAAATTCATATAATTCCTTTTAATGAAGATATCAAAGCATGACCTACAAACAATTTCTTTATCTCCTAATTAATCGATTTAATGAAACTGATAGTTGTTAGTTAAAAAAGACATGTCCACAGTCCTTCACATTTTCTACTATTTCAACAAAATTGTCCACTAACTGGTACATGTATTATATTACCAAGTATTGAAAATTAAATCTCTCTACTTTGTGATGAGGGTTCAATAGTGTTTATCAAGGCAAGAAATTGTTAGTTAACATTTTATACACATTTCTCCTACCTTTTCTTCACACAAGTAGCCAACACTTGTTGCCTTGATCAGTTGTGCATCGTTCTTAATCAGGGCAATGGTCCTTTTTTTGGTGTTGTCAGTGATGCTTATTTTGAATGCATCAGGCAGGAAAAGATCGTCCCGGTCTTGGAACTGGTTCCAGCAGGCCAGTTAAACTTCGGCTAAAGCTGGAACTGATGAGACCTAATGAAAAAAAGTTAAAATCACTGCATTTATCCAATTGAATTAAGTACTAAATAGAAGCTAGAACTTTAGGTTATTGTAATGACTGAAGAAATGGTGGAGATCTTCGATGCATAGTTCCATGATATTTCCTACCACCATGAGAGACATTTTCCCCAACACTTAAAGACTTCTCGAACAATTGTATTTAATTTTTGAAGTTTGGTTTGTGCCACCCAATTCCAAGTACAAACTGCAGATTCTAGTAACAAAAATGTTTTTCCCCCCTTGTCTCCAAAAACACCTTTGCAAAGGTGACACCCCCCATTAGAACTATATGAAGTACCATAAAAAAATCTTTAACAAAAAATCATTGCTAAACATTGGTGTGATTCTGTTAAGAATTACAATTATAATATTATTACCATTTGTGGGATTTTGCCCTTGACAGCTGCAAGTTGGTTTTGTCGATTAAAACACATTTCTGTAACATGGAATTCCTGTAAAGTACAACAAACAAATGTTAGTGAAAAGCTGTGTAGACTAAAAACATAATTATTTAATTTTCCAAGACCCAATTACAATGCACACAGGTGTATTAAGTGGACAGGTGTTGTTCACATTGAAATCATACAGTGACAGCCCAATACTACCTCCATGGCTATTTAAGCCCATCCAAAAAGAATTGTTGTTTTGCATTCTTTTACCTTTTTCCTTCTACCACCAATTCCGGATCCCTGAAATGGAGCTCTCTTTTTCCTCCATTGTTCTACTGCATTCCATGCTGATAATTAAACACATTAAGAGAAATATGTTAACCAGGCTCAAGGTAAGGTATTGTTTGGTTGCATATGCTGAAATCTAAAAATTATCATTCGCACACTTAAATTGTTGAATACACATAAAACTTACAGGCCTCCCAAATTGTTGATGTCAGTTCTGTTGCCTAGTCAGTAATCAGAGAGATGCCAATTAAAACAAGTTAACTGTATGAATTTGATGGGTTCTTCCGTTTCAACCCATAACATGGCAGACCTAATACAAAAAATCAAACTGTATAGTAAAACCAAACAACATTTGTTAACCTTTTTCCTTCTAGATCCCTTCCTTTTAGTGTTCTTTGTGTATCTGACAAACATTATGTTAGCATTGGCACAAACATGCATACTACTCATTGACAAATTATTTCAAGGCTAAAGTGACCAATAATACAGTGAACAATAAAGAAATCTAAGGTATATACTAACCAATTAAGCGTTTCCTGTCAGAATAATATTTCACCCCCAACTCTTCCAAGTCCTTAAACTCCATGTTGAGGAAACTTGTTTTAGTTATCTGCAAGGACAGTATCATTTATATCATTTTTAAGGGTAATAGAACATCTGCATGTGAATGTAAAACCGCGTTCTGGATGAAATGCTTATTTTATATGCATATAAATATTCATTACACGAAACCAACCAAAGACAAACAATATAATGATAAGAAGAATAATATAAAAGCAACAAATACAAACAAAAAGCTTCCCACGTGCTTGACAACACAAAGCATTAACATAAATTATTTCAGTAGTAAAATAGGGTGCAACAGTTGCTTATGGAAATGTATTTCTACTAACCTTATTTAATTCGAAAAGATCCCTAATGTATTTTTGGACTAAAGGTCCCAAACCGAATCCGGCATATCCATGATGGGCGATGGACGTCTCTAGGAGCTGCGCGAAGTACAGTCCCCTATGATGCCCGCCCCCCTCTACAAGAAAAAAGTTAGGGGAAGGGGGAGGGGGATGGTCAAAGCGAGAACTGAGAATATTGAAAACTGCGTATTCACATGTTGTCGAATGTCAATCATGGCTTTTGAATTGCCAATTATGGAAATGGTTTTGCACTTAAGTGAGTTTGAATTTAAAGTTTTCATTTAAGAAATCGACTTTCAGTTTAGAATTGTTACTTTTGGAAATCGATTTTCGAATTTGAGTTCTCACTTTTAATGGCCACTCTCGGCCACCGTAAGCATGCGAGGCTACTGGAGGAAGCAAAAAAGTGTCGTTTCAGTGACATTCTTATTGTATAAACAAATAGGCCAAAAAGTCGTAGGTGATGCGTGACACCTGTTACCTAATTTTTCAGCTGGGAGCTGTGCAGCCATTTCAAATGCATTTGAGCTGTGCGCGCGCTACTTTTTACGCGCGCACGCGCTTTCATTCAAGGTATTTACGAATATTGCGTATTTCAACGGTTTTTTTTTTCACACTGAACAAGGGTTATACACCCGAAACGTCTGTGTTATTAGACAATTTTGACACCTATTGATAATTAATCTCTTACTGTATATGCATTTTTTATCTCAGAAAAACATATCATTTGTATCAAAAAAAATAGCGTTACATTAAGAATCATATGTATTTTGATGAACAAGCGAGGTATTTCTATTTATAACCCACCCATTAATTTTCACGTAATTTTATTGGGTACTTTACGTCACGTGGTCTAAATCGCCAGACAGTTATCACGCATTATTATTCAACAAATTGTAACACTATCCAAATATGGTCATGGTGCTCTCGATATCTGTCATCCGTAGGTAACAGATATCCGGCGGTATACGTAGCTTCGTACGTGGGGAGAAAAAGTGAAGTGAGAAAATGTTGACAGAGAGATTTAAAAATGTTAGGCCGTTTTGTTATCAATTTGTTGAATAATAAAACAATTATCCTGCTCAATCTCGCGGAATATCGTCTGATTTTAGCCGACTCGGCCTACGGCCTCGTCGGCTAAGTATCAGACGATATTCCGCGCGATTTCGCAGTATAATTGTTAAATAACCCCCGCCCGCGTCGATATTTGTCCTCTGATTGTTTCCGTCGTGGAAAAACAGTCAGCACAAGAATTTCAACTTTTCTTTTCTTCAGTTAACATGGAAGGAAACCAAACTCGTTTTAATGAGTGTAGCAACAGCGACATTAAAAAGCTGGTGGCAAGTGCCATTCCAGAAAGCACAAAAAAGTCAACAAAATACGCTGTCAATGTTTTTGAAGGTAACAAAAGTCACGAGTAGACAGACTTTTTTAAATATTTAGTCCTAAGCAAATTTAAACCGAGTCATTTAATAACATAGAGAATTAATACACTGTGATTACTAACTATAAAATAAACCAACCGTTCTCTTCCAACTTTAGCATGGAGGAAGGAGAGAAAAATTCCTGTCGAACTTGAAAACATGGAGCCGGCGGAACTGTCAGCAGTGTTGAAGCGTTTTTATAAACTTGCAATTTTGAGACGGCAATACCACATTATATTGACGGCTAGTTGGGAGAAAATATATTCCGTATTGGGCTCCGTCGCAATTAGTTTTGTATCGCGATCCATCAGGATAAATAAAGCTGTAAACTAATTAACCCGTGCCTGATCGAAATTTCAATTCTTTCTACCTGCGAAACGTATCCATGGTAACACATAGATCGTTTTCGCGTGACGCCATCGCTTTCTAAAATCTAAGGGCCTGATTACATGAGCCGGGCTGGCCCGGTTGGCCGGGCTGGTGTTAATTTGCCGGGATCTCGGCACGTTTGTTAAACGCAACAAAAATCAACTCCGCGATTACATGACAACCGGGCCAGCCCGGTTAGCCGAGATCCCGGTATCATGGTGCCGGGATCCCGGCTAACCAGGCTGAGATTTCGGACCAAATTGGGTTTCTGGGAAACCGGACCCGGTGTAAAATAAACGGCCCCGGTCAATAAATTCTCCTCCGTATTAAAACAACGACCCCCAAATTAATCGTACCCCTGTATTATTCGGAGAAAACGAGCCCGACTTGGAACGGGTACGCCAGTCGGCACTGGGGCCCGAGGTTTTTAAGTCGCAAACCGGGCTTGATTAACCAATTGGGTTTCTGGGAAACCGGACCCGGTGTAAATTTACAGGGCCCAGTCAATAAACACTCCTCCGTACCAATACAACGGCCCCCATATTGATCGTACCCCTCTATTATCCGGAGAAAACGAGCCCGACTTGGAACGGACCCGAGTAAGTCGGGCCCGAGATTTTAACTCACAAACCGGGCTTGATTTGTTACGGGCCCCGACGAGATTCGATTGAGCCCAGACATAAACCGGGCCCGGTATGTACTCCCCTCCGTCAATTTATTGCAAATCGGGTCCGATTAGGCCTGACACACACCGGGCTCGATCTTGATTTTAAACTCATGTCATATCCCGGAGGGGGGGGGGGGGAGGGGGACAAAAAAACGCACCAAAGATTCCTCAAAACGGGATATTGGTAAAAGGAAAGGAGAGAGATGACATATGAGTGGGAGTTTTTTTTTCAGTAAGAGAATCATTTATAATTTCCAGCGCGCGCATTGCAAGCTGCAAAAAAAGTTGCTTTAGACGTTAATTTTTGCAAGGACCACCGTGACAAAAATAGAAGTACCGGATCCTCTCGCTGTAGAGGATCTAATCAGCTATAAGTTGAATAATAAACGAAAATTAGCAAGGCTGATTATACAGGAAAAATATTTAAGAAATGGAAAACATGTACCGTGTTTCTATGGAGTTATAGAAACACGAGTGAAAGTTTGGGAGAACGAGAAATGCTGTGGGAACACGATCCGCAGGCGAGTGTTTCCACAGCTTTTTCGAGTGTTTCTATAACTCGATAGAAACGCGGAGAACATGTTTTTCTATTTTTCTAGAAAAGCCGCGACGAGGAAAAAGAAAACCAACTTGTTTACTCGATCATCAAGATGTAAATTCTCTTTGTTCGCGCCATCATTACGTCAACAGCTCGTGCTAGGTCTGTGTTTCTATCGAGTTTTAGTATAAATCTACTAGCGTTCTATCACGAAGGCCGTTCTCTCTGATTGGCTACGCTACTCACTATCTATCCTGTAATAGATAGTGAGTAGCGTAACAGTGTGCACTTGTTAACAAAATGACGGCCGTTTCTTGGCGTTTTCGAAGTGTCGAGAAGAGGATCTGGATTAAGTTTTCAACGACTAGTAGATTTATACTATACTGTATAATCAGCCTAATTTTCGTTTATTAAAAACGTTGCGAACGTGTAACACCTCTTCTACAGCTTGCATTTTTTTTCCGGTCCTCGTTGTTTTTCTTCGAGCTCGTTTTAATTTTTTTTTCGTATCAGGCTCGAATTATATCGAGTACGAGTGGGTTTGTGGTTTCTTCATCAGATTACTTCTCGGAAAAATGTTCGCTACTTTTCTCTTCGCAATAGACCTTCCCAAGTGGTTAACAATTGTTTTCCTCGCAGAATACCTGTTCACTTAGATTCATGATTAATACAGTGAGCTTCTGACATACTGTACATAATTTGGTAAAATAAGGAGGATGAATATTAGTGTCTAAGAATATATTGGTTTTAGATTTACGTTAACCGAAAAGGCTATTACTAGTGTGTCTTTTTTTCTCCCCGGCTGTGTTTGTCTATGATAATTCAATTTTATGTTTTATTTTTATAAGCCAAGTCTATATGTACGTTATTCTTTGTTTCATAATCAGCCTTAGTAAAAATAAACCTAATGAACTGTAAATCCCTGTGTAACTGCTTCCCCCCACCACCCACACCGCCCTGTTCCACCATACATACAGTAATTTATGTGCTTTTCAGTCAATGTTCTTTTATATTTCTCAACCCTTCCTAGTCTGAATTATTACACAGATTTATCTTAAACTTTAATGCCATAAATGCCGAGTAAATTGTAATTGAAAAACACAAGTCTGTTTTATATTTCTCATTTAAAATAGATCCTTCTCCTTAAGGTGCACGCAGCATAAAACGGAACACGGCAAAATACATACGTTACAACGCTTGTGCCTTATCATGTAAAAATTTCCATGCACAAACATGTTTTTCCAGACTCTGTATAAGAAAGCTTAACATTTAACTATTGTTCATGATGATCTCAAGATGACAACAACATATTAAATTGAAATGTCAATTCTAAATCTATGTAAAAACTTTGTAATAGGCCTTATGCGTGATTACGTCACATTCTCAAAATTCACCACCAAGCCTCGTTTGGGCGACATTTTCTCAATCTTTCGTTGCCTTCGTGTTGTTTTCACATGGGTATTCTTTTCATCTTTACTGCTGTGGGAATTGTTTCATGATAAAATTTACATTTTGCGTTATCAAAACGAGGCTTGGTGGTGATTTTTGCTAGTCTGACGTCATCACACATAAGGGCTATTTAACTTTCTGGAACCTGGAAATTGCATTGTTGGGAAGCTACTTAGCATACATACATAATAAACAAACTTAGCATACATACATAAACACCTGGTATCTTATGTGTAATCTCATTGAACTAGCCCAAAAATAGAGCTTTATTTACTGTCAGTGCTGTAAATAATTTCCCTTCTTTAACAGGACATGTTTCCTTTCACATCTTCATTTAGTCATTCATTTTTTTACCGGACATCAATTAGCATAATTTGATTATTACAATCAATGATGCAATAACGAATTTCTTAGCCATAAAGATTTACAACACAGGATGTCTGAGAGAATAACTGTCATTGATCGTCAACCCAGAGAAAGGGGGAAATGTAGCTGCCATTATGGTGACTAAACCAGAGTTTTTGGAGGTCAAATGGCTCTTATTTCCAGCACTGATTACCCTGCTTAATTGTTAACTCTAATTCCAAAAAAACGTGTGATAGGAAAAATCTTATCCTTACTTAATAGTAAATCGTGTAAATAAAATTGAAAACGAATTGATTTTGCTGATATTAAATTTCGCATTTTGCTCCTCAGAACGATTTGATCAAATTTGATCACATTAATGTTAATTTAATGGTTTTTTTTTTACTGTTCTTGTTTTGATTTTTTTCTTTTAGAACCTGTTCTCTTATCCTTCTTTCTTTTCCTGACATTTGTCGTGCGCGCTTCCTGTTCTTCCTCAACTCCATTTCCTTCTATTTCTTCTTCAACTTTTTCTTGTCCTTTTTTCTTTTCTTGTGTTTCGTTGTTTTCTTGTTTTTCGTTTTCTTCTTGTGTTGCGTTGTTTTCTTGTGTTGCGTTGTTTTCTTGTGTTTCGTTGTTTTCTTCTGCTTCTTTGTTTTCTTGTCCTCCTTTGTTGTCTTGAAAGCAGTCATTGCCCTTTTTTACTTTTTCAGATTTTTTTTCGGCTTTTCCTTTGTCGCGTTGGGTGTCTGTGCTGGCATGTTCTTCCGTTCTTCTTATTTTTATTCCTTCTTTTTCTTTCCTTTTTTTTCGGGACTTCTCGTTTTGTACTTGATCTGTTGATAATACACATATCATAGTTGAAGTCCATAAATGTAGTTGACTTAAGATATCTTGTTTCACGTGTAGCTTCACACACTTTCACTCTTGATTAATAATACATTCATGTCCTTTACGAAATGAGAACCTTCTCTCCAAAGAGTTCTCTTTATAAGCCGATAAAAGTAATGTGGCAGCGGCCTCTCACTAAATGGAATCATTCTCAGTTTTAATATACGTTTTGCATTGGGCCATCCCACCAGTATCAGCACCACAGTTAATAATAACTCGAATTTTTCTTACCAACAACTGTTGTAGATAACTTCTCTTCTACGGATTGCGGTATATTTCCCCTGAAGGAGACCTGCAAGTAAATATAGGGAAGGGAAGTGTGCTGTTTAAAGGACACATGTGTAACTTGCTTTGCATGATAGAAACTCTAGCTGTTGTATCTATCATTTAAGGCTAGTTACACCTGAGTCCTTTGAAAAGCACACTTCCCTTGTGGATTTTTAACACTTTCTAGATGTCACTTGCTTTAATGTTATTGTTAATGTTACAGTCACTGTTAGTGTTATAGGAGAGTGCCAGCAAAGTGACAAATGCACTCCGTTGAAATTGACTAACAATATATTCCCACCCAGATGGGTTTCTATTCCATTATTCTACTTTTTTTTGTACAACACACAACTCTTTCAAGTTTCTTCTTATTTTAACACATCCATTGTAAACTGCTCATAAATTGCTCTTTTTCTTTTACTGAAACCGCAAAGATACAGCAGAGTCAATCTTCTCCAAGTACACATGGTTCTAGAGAGCCTCGTCCCTGGAGGGATACATGAGATTCAGTCTACTCCAAGTATCGTGGCTCTATGGAGCCTCGTCCCTGGAGAGATACAGTAGAGTCATTCTACTCCAAGTATCGTGGCTCTAGAGAGCCTCGTCCCTGGAGAGATACAGTAGAGTCAGTCTACTCCAAGTATCGTGGCTCTATGGAGCCTCGTCCCTGGAGAGATACAGTAGAGTCAGTCTACTCCAAGTATCGTGGCTCTAGAGAGCCTCGTCCCTGGAGAGATACAGTAGAGTCAGTCTACTCCAAGTATCGTGGCTCTATGGAGCCTCGTCCCTGGAGAGATACAGTAGAGTCAGCCTACTCCAAGTATCGTGGCTCTATAGAGCCTCGTCCCTGGAGAGATACAGTAGAGTCAGTCTACTCCAAGTATCGTGGCTCTAGAGAGCCTCGTCCCTGGAGAGATACAGTAGAGTCAGTCTACTCCAAGTATCGTGGCTCTATGGAGCCTCGTCCCTGGAGAGATACAGTAGAGTCAGCCTACTCCAAGTATCGTGGCTCTAGAGAGCCTCGTCCCTGGAGAGATACAGTAGAGTCAGTCTACTCCAAGTATCGTGGCTCTAGATAGCCTCGTCCCTGGAGAGATACAGTAGAGTCAGCCTACTCCAAGTATCGTGGCTCTATAGAGCCTCGTCCCTGGAGAGATACAGTAGAGTCAGTCTACTCCGAGTATCGTGGCTCTAGAGAGCCTCGTCCCTGGAGAGATACAGTAGAGTCAGTCTACTCCAAGTATCGTGGCTCTATGGAGCCTCGTCCCTGAAGAGATACAGTAGAGTCAGTCTACTCCAAGTATCGTGGCTCTAGAGAGCCTCGTCCCTGGAGAGATACAGTAGAGTCAGCCTACTCCAAGTATCGTGGCTCTATAGAGCCTCGTCCCTGGAGAGATACAGTAGAGTCAGTCTACTCCAAGTATCGTGGCTCTATAGAGCCTCGTCCCTGGAGAGATACAGTAGAGTCAGCCTACTCCAAGTATCGTGGCTCTATAGAGCCTCGTCCCTGGAGAGATACAGTAGAGTCAGTCTACTCCAAGTATTGTGGCTCTAGAGAGCCTCGTCCCTGGAGAGATACAGTAGAGTCAGTCTACTCCAAGTATCGTGGCTCTAGAGAGCCTCGTCCCTGTAGAGATACAGTAGAGTCAGTCTACTCCAAGTATCGTGGCTCTAGAGAGCCTCGTCCCTGGAGAGATACAGTAGAGTCAGTCTACTCCAAGTATCGTGGCTCTAGAGAGCCTCGTCCCTGGAGAGATACAGTAGAGTCAGCATACTCCAAGTATCGTGGCTCTAGAGAGCCTCGTCCCTGGAGAGATACAGTAGAGTCAGTCTACTCCAAGTATCGTGGCTCTATAGAGCCTCGTCCCTGGAGAGATACAGTAGAGTCAGCCTACTCCAAGTATCGTGGCTCTATAGAGCCTCGTCCCTGGAGAGATACAGTAGAGTCAGCCTACTCCAAGTATCGTGGCTCTAGAGAGCCTCGTCCCTGGAGAGATACAGTAGAGTCAGCCTACTCCAAGTATCGTGGCTCTATAGAGCCTCGTCCCTGGAGAGATACAGTAGAGTCAGTCTACTCCAAGTATCGTGGCTCTATAGAGCCTCGTCCCTGGAGAGATACAGTAGAGTCAGTCTACTCCAAGTATCGTGGCTCTATAGAGCCTCGTCCCTGGAGAGATACAGTAGAGTCAGTCTACTCCAAGTATCGTGGCTCTATAGAGCCTCGTCCCTGGAGAGATACAGTAGAGTCAGCCTACTCCAAGTATCGTGGCTCTATAGAGCCTCGTCCCTGGAGAGATACAGTAGAGTCAGCCTACTCCAAGTATCGTGGCTCTAGAGAGCCTCGTCCCTGGAGAGATACAGTAGAGTCAGCCTACTCCAAGTATCGTGGCTCTATAGAGCCTCGTCCCTGGAGAGATACAGTAGAGTCAGTCTACTCCAAGTATCGTGGCTCTATAGAGCCTCGTCCCTGGAGAGATACAGTAGAGTCAGTCTACTCCAAGTATCGTGGCTCTATAGAGCCTCGTCCCTGGAGAGATACAGTAGAGTCAGCATACTCCAAGTATCGTGGCTCTATAGAGCCTCGTCCCTGGAGAGATACAGTAGAGTCAGTCTACTCCAAGTATCGGGCTCTAGAGAGCCTCGTCCCTGGAGAGATACAGTAAAGTAAGTCTTACTCCAAGTTCGTGGCTCTAGAGAGCATTGTCCTTGGAGAGATACAGTAGAGTGAGCCTACTCCAAGTATCGTGGCTCTATAGAGCCTCGTCCCTGGAGAGATACAGTAGAGTCAGTCTACTCCAAGTATCGTGGCTCTATGGAGCCTCGTCCCTGGAGAGATACAGTAGAGTCAGTCTACTCCAAGTATCGTGGCTTCAAAGAGCCTCGTCCCTGGAGGATCAAGACTTGTTAGGCACGAAACTTGATTACAATTTGTGTTCGTACAATCCTTTAAATTCCCAGTCACTTTCATGAACTTGTCTGGCAATTATTAATTGTGAAATGCTTATTTTTTTTGTATTACTCAACCTTTGGCAAAGGTCAGTTTAGCAAAGTTTTCTAAAACTTTGTTCATTAATATTTCGGAATTAAGTTACCTTACCTTTTCGAGGTTTATTTTTCAGTTCAGTTTAAGAAAGATTTTTAAGATTGTTGCTGAGTAATTTTTTAGGGTTTTAAGTTACTTTATCTTTAAACATCATGATAGTTTTATTTTTCATTTAGCTCCAGTGTTTCAGGAACTTTTGGCCTACATTATAGAGGCCTCTTGAGCGGCTCTTACCTAACAGTGCTCCAAACATGAAGTTTTTACATGTAACAATTGGCATAAACTGCACCATCTTTCCAGTAGGATTTTACACCCCGAAAAATTAACCACTATTCCCGTAAAATAGTCCCTACCTGAGTAGCCAGAAGTTTTTTGACATCCTCTTCTTCCTACATAGTTTTCAGAAATACAGGATTAAAAGTGGTATGTCTTTTTTAAAATAAGGTTAAACTTGTGAACCCACAATACATGTACGAAACATACATGTATTTTGTTATATGCCTCCCAAATTGGGTACTTACTTACAGGGAGAAGACAAGTATTTGTCAAGCAAGTACTTTTTCTTCTGAGTTTTTCAATCTTTTAGTCGGGAGGTATATCGAGAAAAGAAAAATACTTAGTGACTGGCCACAAGGAAAACAGTGAGTTTTCTTTCTTGTTGACCTCAATGTTCTCATCAGCTTCACCTTGTATTGAAGTGTTCAATGCAACCTTCAAAATGCACTCAGGGTATGGAGCTTATTTCCACTAAAAGGTCGAGTCAAAATGAAACTGCTTGAAAAAGAAAACCGTACTGTTGTATTTTGATCACAGCCTTATACCTCTCCAAGCACATAAAGATCCACCTTTCCTTAAAGTTTTGAAACCTCTCCACTGTTTTAGTTCATTTTTTTCTCAGAGGTTACACCTTCTGAGTTCTCAGACCCTGCACTCTATTCACTTGACCAAGAAGGAATGGCTACCAATTCCACCCACATTTATTCTTGTTATAACATATTTTCTCCCAGACTCCCTTATGCAGAGCTAACTTTGTATATTGTGGTTTAATTTTTTTGGTTAACATTTTTTACACGGATTTAATTGATTTTTTTTTTTTGGGGGGGGGGGGTTAAATTTTTACAACACATGAAAAGTTTTTAGTCTAACATCAAAGCTAACCATTCAAAATAAGTGCTTAGGCCCAATCACTAACCTGAGAACTTAACCAAATTACAAAATCGTTAACCTGAGACCTCAACCAAATTACTAAAAAACACTTTCAAAGTTTGTAGCCTAACATCAAAGCTAACCATTTAAAATAAGTGCATAGGCCTAATCACTAACTTGAGAACTTAACCAAATTACAAAATCACTAACCTGAGACCTTAACCAAATTACTAAAACACATGGAAAGTTTTTAGCCTAAAATCAAAGTTTAATCATTCAAAATAATTGCTTGTGTGAAAATTAAAACTGAGAATTAAACTGGTTTAAAAATTTTACACCAGTTTGAAAAATTTAAACCAGTTTCAAAAGTTAAACCAATTGTAAAATTGAACCACAACATATTCATCTAATGATAAGAAAAAATGGTTGTTTACTTACATTGGACCTTCAGCTTGGCAAGAAGAGGTCACAGTTCTTTTCTATATCCAAGAGCTCTTTCGATATATGAGGAGTATAAAATTACTGATATTTAACTTGAACATCATTCAATATGTGCTACTTACTCTCTCATAAATATCGAGAACCTCTTGTTCTGTTATCGGATGTTCATGTAAAATCACCTCCTGCCTTCTTTGGAGGGTGAAGTGCAGTGGTAGAGCTTTAATTGAGCCTGCCCAGTCATACACTTCCTGTCATTCACAGAGACCAAAACAATTATAATTTCAATATCAGTATACACATGTATGGTATCAAGATAGTAACAAGATAGTGACAAGTGCTAGCTAGGAGATTAATTGAAAATTTTTTATAACTTTGGATACTCAAATGTGAAAGTAGATAGAAGCAGAGCTTTGTTTTGCACAGAGTGAAGAGTTTTCAACCTGGACTATAAAATTGGTATTTCCCTGCACGTGTCTGCTGTTCTGGGGGGTGCTTAAAATACAAATAGTACTGCATTCATGAACATCAAATATTACAGCAAGTGAAGCGTACCCCTCAAGATTGCAATAATGATCTGATTATTTGAATCTTGAACCCACTTGTTGTTTCAGGAATGCAATAATGACTTAATTATTTGAATATTGAACTCGCTCGTTCAATCCAAGAATATGAGTAACGGGTTCCGTTTTTGAAAAATCAATTCACTATTGCATTCTAGAAAAAGACTAGTTGGTTTGAAACCACTAGGTTTCAAACCAACTACAGTGTAGTCTTTCGAAAACAGAACACGTTACTCGTATTCTTGGATTGAACCAGCGAGTTCAATATTCAAATAATTAAGTCATTATTGCATTCTTGAAACGACTAATGAGTTCAAGTTTCAAGTAATCGGTTCATTAATGCAATCTTGAGGGGTACGCTTCACTTGGTTTGACTGTAAATCTACTGTTTACAGTAGTTTTAATTACATACCTGGAACAAGGCAGTTCTCTTGAATGTACGTTGAAATTTGAGATCACCAAAGCGAAGGATTATGATGTGCCCTGTTTTGGGCTCTGGTGGCACACGATTGGTCCTATCATCTCTGATCTAAGGAGTCAAAAAACGTACCATCATGCATGACTCATCCAATTTTAGGGTACAAAATGATATTACATACAAAAATTAATATATTAAAGCAATTACTACTACATTAATCTTAGAATTCATGTAGATTAAAAAAAATTAAGAATACTTCAAATAAGTGTATATACCCTAAAATAATGCTCCTCAATACAATCAACCAAATCCAAAAATATCCTGTTTCATATGATCCCACTGACTGAATTTTTTTATCATGTGTATCAGGTTACATTTCCTGTCAGTTTATAGTTTGAGTGTGTGGCTGAAACAGTAATGTCAGTTTTTCAATTACATATATATGCCCTTTATCATTCTCTCCTTCCTAGAATGGCGTATGTCAATATCTTGGTGTATTATAAATACAAATTCTTTTATTTGATTCCCTAGCACATACCCTGCATGCTTTGGCATCACAGTCTTGATTCAAATGGCATTTAATCCATTTAGAATGAACAGCTATCATGTTTTTGCTTGCGTAAAAATAATAACATTGACACAACAATTGTGATGTTTTTGCAGAAATATTGATACCTATTATGCAAATTGATGTGAGTTGACAAACGAATATGTATACCTCAAGATAAATACACTGTTTATCAGTTTAAATGAAACTCTGTGACATACCCTCTGGGTTTTGTCATGATAGTCCACATCGTTATTGTCCTCAGATTTTGCTGGCATGGACTGTTCCTTAGATAAAAACAAATAAATGAAATGCAAACCAAATTACCATTTGCCACTCTTATTTATTGCACGCAAAAATTAAAAATTACCACATCCTTGATTTTTAGGTGAAAAATTTGCACCACAAATATATGAGTGAAGACATATACATGACAAGACCACAAAGAAAAGAGTAAAACAATCATAGAAAATTTAAGTCTTGCAAGAACTTAATGTTTATCTTGTTCAAAAACAGTTAAGTGGTGTAGGGAAAGAACTCTAACTTATAGTTTTTGATAAAGAAAAAAAAACAACATTTCTGGCCTCAAAGATATTTCAACATGAATCGGTTTACGGATGCACCACATATTATTAAAACATACTTGTTCTATGAATTCTTTATCTTGTGCCTTGACGAGGCTTCTCCTGTTGTCCAACTTACATCTAATAAAACACATGAAACATGGTTTAAAGGACCAGAATCTCAATACTGAGCATCAGGCCACTCTCTCAACCTTAAAACAGGCATGACCAAAACATTACTGAACATTTTTTTATTTGACTTTTTGGCATCATTCAGACAACTTTCTGATGTCTTCACAATGCACCTGGCCAGTTTATGTTAGCCAAAATAAAGTCAGTGAAAAAGATACAGTCATGGTCGCAGAAGTGTGAAAACTTTACATTAAAGCTTTGTTGGGTAGCCATGCATAGATGTGCTTTACTGTAGATGGCAAAATATTCCATCAAACCTTGCTTGTATCAAGTTAAGGCTGATGCTCAAATCATTAAGTACTGTAGCTGCCTGATAAAACAAACAATGTACACTATTACACTGCTTGCACAGGAAATTCTGATCTTCAAAAAGACCCTAGTTCTGTGCGTACATGCACTGACTTGCATGACTTGAAGAGATAAATTTTTGTCAGGTGAAAATAATAATAATAACTTTATTTCTATAGCGGTATATACAAAAGCTCTATATCGCTTAACAACCTAATAAATATCTAACTAACAATAACACTAAAACAAAAAGTCAATTGAAAGCAAGTCTAAAAAGATAAGTTTTCAATCTAGATTTAAAAACATCAACCGAACGACTTAATTTAATATTTACAGGCGCACATTCGGTACTTCTAATAAATGTTTGCCAGCCGACCTAAGGTTTCTTGTAGGGTTATATGGGACTATAAGTTGACTTAAATACGGAGGCGTCAGATTATTGAGACCTTTGAAAGTTAAGAGTAATACTTTAAAGGGAATTTGCTGCTCCACAGGTAACCAGTGTAGCTCCTTAAGGACGGGGCAAATGTGCGCAGCCCTAGGTCGCCCAGCTACAAGGCGCGCAGCACAGTTTTGAACGCGCTGAAGCTTCTGAATCATATACTTTGGTGACCCAAGCAACAATGAGTTACAATTGTCCAGTCGACAGGTGACATAAGCGTGGATGAGGGTCTTTGTGCTCTCAGAAGTCAGATACATTCTAATCTTCGCGATATTCCAAAGATGAAAAAAAGCAGATTTACAAATGGAACTCACATGCTTGTCCAGTGACAAGGTCTCATCAAAAACTACTCCTATGTTCCTAGCTTTGTCAGACTGCTCTACACGATGATCGCCAACCAGAATACTATCTAAAGATGGATGTGGCCGATATTTTGAACTGATAATGAGCAGCTCCGTCTATTCAAGTTAGTACCTTTCCTCCCTTAAAGCTTGACATAAACCTGCTGCCATCTGGAATGCTTCTAGGACATTCTTTTTTCCAATGTTTGATTCTGCAATTAACAAGTTGATACACATTCTCACAATCTCAGACCCTCTCTTTTTTTACAATTTTATAATGGTCTTGATACAATGTAATTCTTTGTAGACACTCAAATACAGTACTGTAATTTAATGAAGAAAAGCCCAGGCACGTTTTCAAATTGCACATAATCACAGGGGGTACTGAAATCTGCATGTGGAGCTTATTAGCAAAACTACTGGGACTAAAAGTTTGTTTTCTAATTTGTAACATTGTCTTAATTTTTTATTTAAAAACAGAACAAAACAGGAATTGCTCACAAGGTTGAATGAGACAGTTATTCAACGAAGAACATTGCTGAATGTATAAGTGCTTGGTACACTACTAAGAAATTGCATGCAAAGAAAGCAATTTGCCTTTTTAAACAAAATTACTAGCCGACTGTGATTTTACTTGAATATAGTGTAAACAAACCTACAGTAGACTGTAGCAGTGCCTATATATTCATACTATATTTTGCATGGACGAGGGATGCTACTATTTGAGGAGACACACTTATTTCAATTTTCATGTTTAAGGCTTGAGGCATTCAATAATAATATTATTGTTTGTTTGTTTGTACTACAAGTTTTTTGGTTTGGCCATTACCCCGTTGACTCAGAGAATTTTGCTTGGAGAGAAGACAGAATTATTATGCCATGAACTTGCAATTTTTTTAGATTCTTTTCTGAAATATAATTATCAAATGAAAATACTTTTGTCAGGAGCTGGTTACAAGTGAACTTCGGTCAATGAATAAAATTTTTTCTGATAGTAGTAACAAAGCCTGTGTGCAACTGTATGCCAGTAGGCATTCTGCCCCACTATGTAACGTACCATGAAAAAAATTAAATGTATTCATACCATTAAAAATTTCCACACATTGGGGAACATGGGAGGGTACCAAAATAAGCATTGATGGCATATCTCCTCCAACACCATACTTGGCTTGAACTAAGAAAAGACACAAGATGTTTTAGGTTATTGGATACACATTATAACTATAAACACCCATGTTGATGCCATCTAACTGCTGGAATTGTAATAAAATATTGATATTAATAAATTTTTATACTATCAATATTGAGACAAACATTATATTAGTGGCGAACTGCTCCTCTTCTCTAATTGAAGGCTTTTGTGCAAAAAGGGCATATATCGTTTTTTGAGCAGATTGTCATTTACTGCAAGATCAAGCTAATTTTTGGCATACTGAATTGTGTTGACATCGTTCCGTAATTGATTTTGTTGGTGTGCGCTACGTATGCAAAAAAAATCAGTCTTTGAAAAACAAAAGAAACAAACAAACAAAAATAGTTAACTAGTTAAATGTTGATTACATGATAATACTAGACTGCGATCATTCTCTCTTTTGCTTGAAAATCCGTGGGGAAAAACGAAAGGATGCCAGCACTACTTACGGCTCGCGGCTTTGCATATCACGCTCGCACGCTCATGTTGATTTCCGTTCTTCATTCTGTTTTTCTCTACGGACTTTCGAGCAAAAGAGAGACTGCTAGCAGTATATGAGAATACATGATCGCAGAGATACTCTTTTGACTTATGGCAGAGCAAAATGTTGATGTCATGAAGCCTTCAAGGTTAGGGTTCTGTCAACTGATCCCAGAAGTTCAAAACACTACAAATCATGCCGATTTGAAATAAAATTTATGTTATAATCGATTGCTACTTGTTGTCCATTGTCTGTTTGAATCCCTGTGTCAATAACTTCCAAAAATCCACTTCCTCTTACGGTATGTTGCTGTTTACCACGCCACCAAACCAATAAAATGTCCACTGAACATGATCGCAATGCATGCTGGGAAGGGTCCTTTTGCCCTGTGTGGGCTATGACTTTGACTTCGCAAACGCGACAGCCTGTCTGCTAGGTAGGTACTAAAAGATCTCCAAAAGATGGCACTTAGAAGACTGACTTTTCTGCATATGTCATTTGTTTTTTCATGTCAACACAAGTCAGTCTGCCAAAAATTAGCTTGATCCTGCAGAAAATGAAAATCCGCTAAAAAAGCGATATACGCCCTTTTTGCACGAAAGTCTGTCAATTAATTTCACTGTTGGTAAGAAATAATCACACTTTGCCAATGACAGTCTTTAGTTAGACACTGTTAAGTTTGGTATTAGTTCTAAGTTCAGTCTTGTGCATTTGCCTATCATGGTAATGACTTAATTTTTAGTTCATTTTCACCTTTCTTGCCCTCTGCTGACTCTCTGTCAGCCACCCAAAACAAGCACTTTGGTTCCATCAGCTGGACTGTGCTGTTTAATATTCTATAAGAAACATTGATATATATTTTAGTTAGCATTTCAACAATGTTTAAATTCTCTGATGATGTATCATTTTTATGTACCAGTCTAGGTAAAACAAAATATCGCAACAAAAGCCAAATTTAGATAGCTCAGTCATCTTTTGATATGAGGTGCATATTTTATGCAATCAAATTAGCTCAAAATTTATACTACATGCTGTTGATCCTCAAATAACTCCCAGGTGACTATTTATAATTTAGGCCAGAGATAGGGCAATTACAGTATATTAATCTATTCAAGGACACGCGGTTATTTAGCTTTTCTTTCAGCAAAATGTAACTGCTTAATTTTGGTTTTAATTATCTTCATGTGCATATATAAACTAAAAATAAAATTTTATTTCAATGATGTTTGTCTGTTATACTTTGTGATGATGTACATGCATTCATGGTATTTATCTCTTACTTAAAGAAGGGGTTTTCAGGTGATTGTAGAAGTTAATTTGCTTTTTGTATTGATTTAGTAAGAAAAACGTGGGCCACTAAATAACCAATCAGCAGTAATTAACCATTAATTAATTTTGATGTGACTTGCTTGCACACATTTTCAAGCGTTTGCAGGTGCTGGTTGATTGCATGTATATTTGCTTTTAAGAGTTGCGATTGGCCTATTAAATTCATGTGCTGATTACTTCCAACCGCTCCATAAAATGAAACAAATACATAGCAATATAATATAAGGACTAACTTGAATAAATTTTCAATGTATTCTTTTTTGTGTCTACTTGAAATGATGAAAAGAGCACACATGACCCCGGCTTCCCTTGCTTGCCACACCAACTGAAGGAGAATTGTCACAAATGAAGAAGAATGTTAATGCTATAAACTCTAAGTAAATCACCAAGTTCTCAAAAAGAAGGAACAAGACAAACACATACCTCATCCAAGGAATGTGGTACAAATGGCGGTAGGTTGACAGTGCAGTTGTTAATTAGATGATGTGTGACTGATGCAACCTCCTGTGTGCGGCCAATGTAATCTCCTTTTACTGTATCTGACAAACAGACATGATAGACGAGATAAGGGAATCTTCAACATCTTTAAAAGCTGCAGGTTGCGCTACAAAACTCAACTTACACTGAATCCTCAAACCACAGACAGACCTAAATTATATAACTATGTATAACTATATAATTATATTAATAAGAAGATATAACGAAGAGACAAGATTCCCTATTACTCCGAGTTTCGTGCTCACGCACTCATCAGACAGGGAATCTTGTCTCTTCGTTATATCTTCTTATTCAAAGCTCTACACCTTAAAAGTGTATTGAGCACTGTTTAATGGCATTAGCCACTTAATCAAGTTCCACATACTAAGCGATGGTCAGACTAAATTTCTCCATGAGCAGCTAGCTCAGTTCAATTTTTCAACATTACAATTTGAAATTTAAAGTTCTATCTCATGATGGTCGAAGCAGTGTCTCTGCGAGAAAAAAACAAGATCCTTCTAGCTCAGTGGTGTCCATGTTGGCCTGACAAGGGACAGTCAATACTGTATTCACCAGTCATCCTTTGGAAATGGCTTAAACTAACTGTTTAAATAATTGGTTGACTGCTTAATACAGATGAAAGAACAATATAACATGGACTGGCAGGCCTGTAGACACAGGTTCTGGCATGGCCACAATTTCATTTTTCTATACAGCTCCCTTCATGATTTGTATGAGGCCATATAGTCTTTATATTTAATGCTCTTCGTAGGCTTTCTTTTTACATACAGGTGACCAGGTAAAGGATGTTGAATTAACAATTATTATGGGAGTGATTTTTGCGACTCTTGCAAGTGACCAGTCCTAACACATACCAGATTCAATCCCTAACACATACCAGATTCAATCCCAAAGAAGGCCAAATCTTTAGTTATATCTCCCACTGAAAAATACAAATAAGAATCTGCAAAGTTTCAAATGCCAAAAAATTCAGGAGCACAATACAAGTACAGAATAATTCAATACAATAAGCATACGTGTGCAAAATAATTAACTGGCACATACCTACGTTTGGTTCCTCTTTTAATTCTCGATCATATATGGCGTGATTGTGACCTTCTGCAAAAACATGATGACCTAAATCTAGCACTTGAAGCGGCACCTCATAACTAGTTTGTAAACTGTCAATCAATTTCGCATACATGTACTCAAGTCAAGATATGTTAAGGGTCACTCATTCCATGCTTTTTACTCATTTCGTTATGTTTCCCTACTATGACATTAGCTCTTAAGTGTACATTTCATTCACGGTGCGTTTCTTTATTAAAATCCAAGATTGGATTCTTAAATCACGATAAACCCGAAAACGGATTTTGCTTTTCTTTACTAATCATATTAATCCAAGATCACTTGGATCATGGTGCATCAAAGGAACCGAAGAATCCACTCCGGACATGGATTCTTCGGTTCCTTTAATACACCATGATCCGAGTGATCTTGGATTAATCTGTTTAGAAAAGAAACGCAAAACCGTCTTCAGATTATTTCGGATTCAATAATATTTCTTTATTTATTATTTATTTTTATTTTTTTTTAAATACAATCTTGGATTTTCTTAAAGAAACGCACCCTTACAGAACAATTTATTGATCAGTAGTACCAAATGTTGATAGCCATTAGGAAATTTTATGCCCACTTTTTGCAAGCTTTCTTAATACTGCACATAATTATTTTGTGCATTTATGTTACAGTCTTAGCAGAATGATTATCAATTCAAACATGCATCTAACACATTTGCTATGGAATAAGGATAGGATAGGATAGGATAGGATTACTTTATTTAGACACGGTATACTCATCAGTCACAACTATAAAAACCTAATTATTTACCAGAATTATTACAAATTTTACAACGACTAGAACTACATTATTCTAAAATACTCTAAATATTCAATTATAGCTATAATATTAAATGACAAAATAAAACCTGCTTTACATGAGTGCCGTGTATTAAAAAAAAAAAATTCTAAATTTAACTTAATGAAAAGATACGCTCGCAGCCAGCCCGGAACGCGTTAAGGGAGTCAGCCTGCCGCAACTCGATTGGTAAGCTATTCCAAAGAACTGCTCCAGAGTAACTGAAGCTATTCTTCATATAGTTTGTGTTTAGTTGTGGGATGGCTAGTTTGCCCTCTGTGTCCCTTAAGGATTAATTGGAGACGCTACTACGGTCAACAAATTTGGAACTTAGGTAATCTGGAGTAAGACCATTAAGTGACTTATAAACTATCACAGCCTTATGGATTGTTCGTTGAGAATCAAGTTTTATCCATCCGAGTTTTTTAATGAGGTTATCAGCATTGGCATCATAGTTCGAGTAAGTGAGTATACCCGCAGCGCAATTTTAAAGTTTTTTTTGAAGTTTACTGGCTAGGGTTTTGCCGCAACATCCCCAGACAGAGTTACAGTAATCAAAGTGAGGCTGTACTAAAGACATGAAGATTGATCGGAGAGTCTCGTGTGGAACGAAAGACCTCACTCTCTTCAATGCTCTGATACCAGACGTGATTTTCTTACATAAATTCTCAACATGGACATTCCAAGATAGAGTCTGGTCAATATGCGTTATATACAGTTAGTTATTATTGTACACTTTAACTGAACCTGTATTAAATGGCAACCCTGTTGTGGTGGTGTGTGCTTAATACAGGTGTCACTGTATGTGATATTGTGTCTCCTATAAGCTACTACATGGACATTGGTTTGTGGCAACCGGACTTACCATGATCATAAATAATTAATTCGTGGTCTCCAACATCATCAATATCGGTGTCATCTAAAGAAACACATTTTTCTTTTCAGATCAAAAATTTTTCTTTTCAGATTAAAAGTATCAAATAAGAAATAATTTTGTTCATGCACATTAGGTTGATATGTTGTACACTACAAATAACTGACTTCAACTCATCGCCAATAGACAAGTTTGGGAGGTGGTGGTCAAGTGGTTGTAAGTGGGGGCCAGACAACATTGAAGGCAAAGCATGGAGGTATCGTAAACACAGTAAGCTCAAACCACCCCTGCATGCATGCAGCCTACAACAGGCACTGTCACAACAGAACAGTAATCCAACACTGATCCTACAGCTGTTGGCCATATAACATTTAACCCCATGCATTTAACAGGGGAGGAATATAAAAGGAATGCTTACAGTGCCACTATGACCAAATTCTCGATATCCATTTTTTTACAGTTTCGGACACAATAGGTCTTTCCTAGATTTCTTGCCAAATTTCAATCTGTTACAAACGTTAGAATTTGCGGTTTTTGGACCTTTATTTTCGAGAATTTCCGGCCGCCATTAATTTTCCTTGTTCCAAGTCTTGGCTGAGATTTGGAGAAAATGAAGTCATATTCTCAAAAATACCACACGGGTTGAAATTATAATTATAATAATTAGCACAGCAATTCGCATAAAGAATAACAAAAACTTTGGCTCATATATTCGTGCAATTTTCTACATCAATTGTTATGATAATTTCAACCCGTGTGGTATTTTTGAGAATATGACGTCATTTTCTTAAATTCTCACTCAAGACTTGGAACAAGGAAAATTAATGGCGGCCGTAAACTGTCGGAAATAAAGGTCCAAAAAACATGAGTTCTAATGTTCGTGATAGATTGAAATTTGCCAAGATATCAAGGAAACACCTTTTGTGTTGGAAAATGTAAAAAAATGGGTATCGAGAATTTGATCATAGTGGCACTTTAACTTAATATATGAAAGTATGTAAGTATTGTCTGTAGACATGCCACGCTTAAGTTTGCTACAATAATTTATTGGTCTTACCACACTGGTGTAGTGAGACTTGAGTTTGAGCCATCTTGGTAAGAAGTCTGCGTGTTTTTGCTTATAAAATATAAGGAAATGTTACAAATTAGTCCACTTCATTACTTCCTATTATACAAGGCAAATAACTCTTATTAATACATAATATTATTGATACTGCTGGCTTCAAATTCTAAATACAGTTAACTTGTTTGAGTATTCCAGGTTGTTTAGTCTCTCAAATGAAAATTTTCAGGAGAAAACTTGAAGAGCTCTAGTTTCTTCTTATTTTAAGATTTTATTCAATTTCATGTTTTGGAGTTATACTTTCTGGCCCAAATGTTTGATCTGACGAAAAGCAAAATGTCAATATTTAGTATGTAATTTTTTTAAAAATATTCACTTTTTAAGATTAATTTTGTCAGGCCAATTACACCCGTTAGACAAATTGGACTTACCTCCATCACTTGGCGGCGTTGTTTTAGTCAAATCCACCTGTGGGATCCGCGTTCTTCTTGGAATGCCTGATGTTTCATTATTAGTAGTGGTGCAAATAAAAGATAAAAGGTATCTGTTTCATTATGCAGTGTGATAATCCCATAATGAATAACTGTTATAATTAGTTTTTCCGGTTCTTTAACAGCTACATTTTGGTTCCTAACATAGCCATGTACTTGCATGTTCACAAGTAATCAGCCAAGTAAGGAAACCAAGCAGTGTCATAATGTACATGTACATTAACTGATTTGTTAATCTTGTAAGGTGATCATTTGGCTGCCAAAAATATGTATAAAAGGCATGGATGTGCATCTACTGTTGCTTCATCAATTATATCTAAATTAATGTGATTTATTTAGGACCTGTTTACAGGAGGGAAGGTTACCCTAAGGCTAGTAAGCAGATTACCTGGAGGTTCAAAGATAGCCTGGGTTTACAAGTAAAAGTTCACAGGTAGGGTAACCCTACAACCCAGGACAACTTAATGCGCGGTTACATTCAAAGGGTGTGGAAAAAATTGGAAAGTCAACCCATATAGGCGGGTTTACCCTACCTGGAGTGTTTACAAGGGAAAAAGTTAACCCACCTGCCAGGGTAACCCTACCGCAAGTAGGGTAGCCCGTCTACTCGGGTAACCCCAACTGGCTTGAAAAAAAAAGAGAAAATGTGCGAGTGCCAGAGAACTCGCAAGGGTAGCCCGCTTGATGGGGTAGTCCTCTCTCCTTGTTAAGTGGATTTTTTGTAAATACCTCTAAATCAGTTTATTTACAGGTGTAATACAACTTACTTCCGTTAGCATTCGAATTAGCTTGTGAGGAGATGGTGGCTGTCTGTGGTGTTGCTGTTGCTGTTTAATAGCAATAGAAAAAACACAGATTTACAGTTAAACCCTATTCAGCTATTAAGCAGCCACTCACTGTCTTAAGCATGAGTAGTTTAAGTATACTAGCTACAAATAATAAAAAAAAAAACAACAACAACTCCAGATACTTTAATAGGGCTCGCCATGCACCTTAAAAATACTTGAAATAAATGAAATGAATCTGGTTGTATACACTAGTAGAAACTGTCATACCTGATTCTTCTGAAAACAAAAAGTAAACTTTCTTTCTTTTTCCTCCAGAAGAGAAATGTCTTATCAGCTCCTCTCCACAGAGCAGACCTTTAGCCACAGTGGGCATCGAGTGCCCACTGTCGTATGACTTGATAAATATCAATCTGTAAATGCAATAAAACTGTATTGATCAATTAGATCAAAAGTAACAATTCATCTACATTTTGCAGAAATGTCATTAGTAGTCGTTGATCATTCAGCTGTAGCCAAGTGCCATAACAACAGAAAACGACTGTTGAAAAGGATATCGGAAAGAAATGAAAAAGCCATAATGAACAGGAGGGTACAAAATCCGCATATGGTCAATAAATCTGCACTTTTGCACTGTCATTGCTGTCATGCCGATTTGGCAAGAGCGGCGAAGCCTGGAGTCACGAGTCGACCGTCGCGAGCTCGCACGAAACATGTCTCGTGCCAGACTCCTCTCCAGTCTCCATATGTTAGCATGTTAGTTGGGGCGCAGCGCGGAAAAACAGCGCGCGAAAAAAAAAGGAAAAAAAAAAGAAAACACGTGGCGAGAGGAAGCTCTTTTTATTTTTTCAATACAGATAAAAGGAAATGCTGCAGACATTAATCGATGTGCAACGTGAGACTGACTTAATTACTTCATTGTGATTGGCTGAGAGCAGGTAAGTTTATCGTTAATTTTTAATTTACTCTGCAGTGCAAATCAGTGCAGATAATGTGTATGTGTTGGTATTTTTCTCTGACATACAATAAATGAAGAATGGACTTATAGCGGCTGCCACTTGTGCCCTTAGTATGCTGATGTCCGAGCACACCGCAAAAAGCAATGTAAAGGGGACATCTATGTTTGTCCTCTCAATCGCGACATTACAATGACATTACAATAATCATATGAAAGTTTATGTTGTAAACATGGCACCGATAAAGCTATGCCGGTTCCAAAAAGTGGATGGTACGCCGAACGATTTTAGAAATCCACGCCGAGCATCTTCGGCATAACGTGCACGAAATTCATCTATGTTGTGGCACATTAACAGTAAATTGAATTAAAAGTAGTAGACAAGTAGACGAGTACTCGACTACTGAGGTTTCGCAATAAAAGTCCCAATGCGTTAACTTTTAGCGTATTCCAATTTTGTGTATCATTTCGTAATATCAGGGAGTCTTACCGCGCATTAAAGGGCAAAACAAAACAAACTAAGTAAACAGGCTTACCTTTTCAAATCGCGTCCCAACAACGACGGGAAGCTTGCTAAAATTAGCCGCCCGATGTCGGCGGCTGAGTGGCTTTTTGTGAAAACCACATCAGCCACTCTTCCATCATCTTGTAGCGCCTTCCACGCTTTCGAAGACTGCGAAGGTGCAGCATTGAGTCGTTTTTCAAGATGCACAAACGTCCTCGTCAAAGCACGTTTGCTTTTCTTGACGATATTGCTGGATTCCGAATCGCTTCTCTCCTCCATCGCAATGTCCGGACAGATCGCACAGTAGAGCAGCGATGTGGTTGAGCCGGGTTTCTTAAAACAATAGAGATCTGCTTTTCCTCAAAGCGTAAAACAAAAGAGTTTTGTTCTTACTCCATCCAGGGGGTATATATCAACCCAATCAAAGTTTAGATCGAGATTTAATACTTCAGGTTCTGTTCAACACACTACAAGTTACGCTGCGGACGAAAGCGCCCAAAAACCTTGATTCAACTGAAGAATCACGTGTTCGCAGCGTCGCAAGTCTGTTACCCATTAATTTATCATCACATCTCATCAAATAAATTTTCTTCAAGAAACTGGTTAAAATGGACTAAAATTGCATCAGAATTCCTCAACAACCTGCACTAATACAACAATAATGGTTCTTTGATTTGCGGAGTAACTGTATTTCTGCCACTGTGGCATGACGCCATTGATATAAAATCATCTTGTATTTACAGCTGCTATAAATTACTCACTATAGTGTTAAAAATCAGTCACGTGCTTGCGGCGCTGCGCGATTAAGTACCAGCAAAGTTCTCGTGTATTCTCAGACTTCGACAGACGTACCACTAACACACGAAATTTGGAATGGCTTTCCAATTTGATACCTCTTCTATTATTTCTCAAGAGTTGGGATGTTCCATCTGGTAAGTCACACTGTCGCTTCTGTCCTTATTATATTTTATTTATTTATTCCTTTAACTACGCTCGAAAACTGCAAATTGCGCTAAGCATGAAATAACATCAGTGCGAGAAAACGATTACAGGCACATCATGCGATAATTGCAATTTGTGTGAAAGCTCCCGTTAATGCATAGTTTTTCAGTTGCATGAACCTTCAATGGTTCATTGATTATAACACATGCCGGATGAGTCGACAGACTGTAAGGTTGACAAAAAAATGGCCTATATTTGTCGGCGGAAAATTTCACATATTTACGATTCTCGCTTTACCATGCGAACTTTTAAAGTTTGAGGTTAAAAAGATGTAGTAACTTCATTATTGTAGAGTAAAGCACGCACGCGGGGATGGCTATCCCGGATCAGTTTTAAAAACGGTCATCAGAAACTGATAAGAGATTGACACGTGTAACTCGCGTAGGCTGGTTGATGCTCATCAATAGTCGACAGTTTAAGTGACATATTTGAAATTACAGTAAAGCCCGCAATTCGTCGAGTAGCGGAACTTTATTCGCGAGTGACACGTTTCAACCCCTTACGGGTTCTCCTGTCCTTTATAGCGTATAATCGTACATAAGTTAAAGCCTTCGCCTTCGAGCTAGAAGGCTCGTGTATTGCTGCACTTCTTCTTCTTCTTCGACCACAATAATGCTTGGATAAGAGGCCGCTTGTATATTTCCCGCTGGCCTATCTATACGTTGCGGAGCGGGCCACGTTAGCGAAGGGAGTTTCGTGACTCGTGATCGGATTATTCTCCTCGTGAAATGTGATTTCCATAGTAGCCGAAAAGCGTGATTTTGCAAACTTATTTTCAGGGAAACGACAAATAAAAGTTTAATTTGCCTTTAACCAGGAATTCTTACTATGTCACCGTTACTACATAATCAATGATATTGTGTGACCGTGACAGGACGGTTGATCCCCGTGTTGTGACAACGTGGTTTAGTCTGGTTCCCCCTTTACCACCCACTGTTGACTCTGAAACTAGCCTGCCTGGAAGGCGTCGTCAGGAAAAAAAAGGGGAGGGGGGTGGGTCCTGGGAAGTTCCTCTCGCGCTTTCTTCTCGTGGTGCCCTCCTGCTTCCATCTCCCCCTATTGCCTCTGCCACGCAGTGTAATCTAAAACTTCAGGTTCAGCGCGCTCGACTAAAACAGGTCGAGCCAGTAAACGGCTTAGTCCAACTTTATCGTTCAAGCGGGCTGAAAATGTGCAGCGTGTGCACTCCTAGGATGAAATGGTGACTAACTGAGAGTTTCAAATTGATTCCTTTTTTTTTGTTTTCTCAAGCACAAGTATAATGTTGAAACCAGTGACGCTGCGATGTGGGCATTCTGGGTGCTACGACTGCTACGAAAAAATTATAGCAGCACAGCAGCAAAGTGGGAGGACCAAAGGCCTTTGCGCAGAATGTCGCCATCAATTTGGGAAGGATGAGCTGACAATAAATGTCGCCATGCGCAAATTAGCTAACAAGCTAGAAGTTACCTGTACAAACAAGGGATGCATTTGGAAGGGGAAGTTCCCAGATGCCGAGAAGCACGGGAATGATTGTGACAAGTGTATCGTGCCTTGTCCCAATGGTTGCGCATTCAGGTGTGAACGCGGAAACATCCCTGAACACTTGCCATTATGCGCGAAACGCAAAGTTGACTGCCCAGATTGTGGAAAGAAGGTAGAGAGAGAAGCGGTATCACACCATGGATGCATGTATGCCAGTGTTCTCTGCCCAATTGGATGCGGAACAGACATATTAATGTAAGTTTAAAATATTACTTTGATAGTGCTTGGTCCTTCTGGATCAATGTGGATCAAAACCTCCATTCTGGAGTTTGATCTCTTCCCCTTCTTAAGTAATTTCTAGCAAAGATTCCTGGTCACACCTGTCCTCTATAATTAAGATCCCCAAATACCATGAAGCAGTGCTTCAAATAGACTCAGTTTCATATGCTGGTAATTCCTTTCCATCGTGTATTACAGGTGCCATGTTACCATACATATGAGTGAGTGTCCCGAGAAGGCAGTGCAGTGCAGAGTACCAGGCTGCAAGAAAATGTTTCGGAGGAGGGAGTGGGATGAGCACATGCATGCATATGCACTAAGCCATGCTGTGCAAAACGAGGGAGAAATACAGCGATTGCGGCAAATGATTGATAATAAGGTGAAGTTAGAAAACTAATTTAGTATAGGAAAATCATTAGAATTGAAATTTGTGCGCGACACTGACTCATCGATTTTCCAAAAAAGCCAACTGAGTGACGGCTTTCTAACGGTTCACAGTTCTGCGCATGCTACGCGAGCCAAAAACATTACAAACGACCGCTGCGCGTGATTACACGAGGGATTTATAAACATCCGGGATGTCAATGTGTTCGTTTCCCGCGTTGTTGTCTTTCCACGAATACCAGGCCTCGAGAAAAAGTCTCTCGTGAAAATTACAAGCCTTGTCTACAACTGTCGCATGGTCGAAGTCTATACTATCGACCAATTGGTGCGCGTGATGCGCAACTTTGGAATTGCTGTCTCCAACTCGAACTGCCCTTCTATGTTTCCAAGGCTCTGTCAGTCTGTCCATAGTATACGAAATTGCAATTAACGCAGTTTCATTAACGTTGTTTCTAACGTTAACAAGAGTCAGTGTCGCGCACAAATTTCAATTCTGATGTCCATCCCTGACTGCAATTTTAGTATTGTCAAGAAAATCATTCATCTGCTAGACACCGTTTCGTAGACAAATCACAATTGAGGAAAAAACAAAATTCGAATTTGCACATATCAGGGAAATTGAGTAAGTTCTAGTGAACATGATTCCTAATAGCCCTGGGGTGTCAACATAATTCTAAAGTCTGTTTTAAAAAGATTTATACCGTTAGACGTAACGTTCTTTTGCCCATCTAACTAAAGAATTAAGCAATAGACCACAAGTTTCTATGGGTTATAGGCTGATAAACCACGCGGGATGTTGGTAGAACACGAGAAGAATTTGTAAATCACGAGCCGCAGGCGAGTGGTTTACGAATTCTTCGAGAGTATCATAGTAACGGGAAGTGAAATGTACAAAAGGCTTCAACTTACGGATTTTCAAAATATGTTTAACAGAATACTGGCTCAACGAACATTATCCCAATGACTGAAAAAGCTACAGCCTCATTCAGATGGGTGGTTGACGAACAGGCTCTGCAAAGACCCTCCAAACCGTTGGCCAGTCCAACTTTCCAGTCCGTGGAAAAAACGAGGTGGAGAGGAGTGTTAGACAAGCAAAGTGTCTCCCTCCAGCTGGAGTCAGCAGTAAATCTTGTGACTGCAGAGATCAGGTAAAGTAAGCACATACCAGTAACTCGGTTGGGTAGAAAATAAACAATTACCATCTAGGGCTAGAGGGAAGGGTGACAGGTGTACAATTTCCTTCAAGTTGTAATTCGCATTAAAAAAATCTTTTATTACGCAGGATCATTTTGATGCCAGGTGATGACGTGAAGGAGAAAGTTGTGGTGGTACCAGTGACCTCATACAAGGAAGGTGCCATCATTGGAGATGTTGACACAACAGACATCGACAGTGGAAATCTAACAGTCAAATTTATCATCTCTACTTTTGTATTGTAATATTGATTACAATACATTTGTATTATAGTGTTTGTGTTTTCTAAGGGTAGAGCAGCTCCACCAAAATTAGTTATTAAATACTTTATTTGCCTGCTTGTTCGTAAGGTGGCTCAAAACAGTTTCCAACACTTAGATTTGGATGGGTCATTATAACCATTCTTTATCACTTGATGCTACAATCAAGGCATCAAAAAACTGAGCAATCATTGGTAAACACATTGGTATCATTTTCGTGACACAGTACATTACCATAGCAACAGGATAAACTCCTAAAAACACCCCTAACTGCGGCTTTAGGGGCTTATATTTCAAAAACGGCACGGTAAAATTTTTTGTTATGTTATCAACTTTTGATAAGCATGATAAGATGCAACTTTTGGCAAAGTTTAAAAAATTCTGTACATGGGGTTCAGATCCACCTTAATTTTTCGAAAATTTAAGGTGGCTCTGAACCCCATTTACAGAATTTTTTTAAACTTTGCCAAAAGTTGCTTCTTATCATGCTTATCAAAAGTTGATAATATAAAAAAATTTCACCGTTCCGTTTTTGAATTATAAGCCCCTAAAGCTGCAATTAAGGGTGTTTTAGGAGGTTATACTGTTGGTATGGTATCGTATTGCGTCACGAAAATGATACCAACGTCTTCACCAATAATCGGGCAGTTTTTTGATATCATGATTGTAGCATCAAGTGATAAAGAATAGTTATAACGACCCATGCAAATATAAGTGCTGGAAACTGTTTTGAGCCACCTTAACAAGTATTGTAGAATAATATTATTGAGCCTTGAGAACAACGAAATAGAAGTTCAAATCGTTTCAATTCCGCTTAGTTATAGATTGGTTTCGGTTAAAGTGTGTAAGAGCAGTCGTTTGGTAGAGAACTACAATCGTGGACATAAGTCTTGTCCACTATGGTCTGAATTTCATTTTAAAAATAAAAAGTCACTTTTCAGCGGTATTTCACAGTCTAAATGTGTTTGTTCGCGACTCTGTAAATAGATCGTAAAACAAAGACTAATTTTGAGCTATTTTGTGGTTTTATTTAAGATTGTTTTGTTTGTTTGTTGTTGTTTTTTTTCAATCAGTTTTCCCTACTCAACCGCGAAAATCGAATTTTGTTCTATCTCATATCCGCGCGTGCGGTATTTGAAAGGAAAGGGAGTAAAAGTCTTTCTTTTAAGGAAAACGGAAGATTTTCATCCCGGGAAGTCGAGCGAACATGTCAAATCTCGAAGTCATCTGTATCATGAATATGATACATGCAGTTAGCGGGCATCTTATACTGTATTTTGGTCCGAAGGATACCGAACCAAATAGCAAGTTGTTTCCCGCCAGCGCGAAATTCATTTCCCTTTATTTATTTATTTACGAAACAATATTGTGTGAAATTATTTTAATGCTGCGAACAATGAGCGGGTCATTCCTTATTTCCATAATTCGACAGTTCTCAGCAACAGTACCTGCGCGAAAACCTGAAAATCTGTCTCCTTATTTTCGAAAGGTCATAAGACTTGTCGAAGTTAAATGTGTTTGACAATCGACCTTTCTGTAACTCAATTTATACCTGGGAAAAAAACTTAATTCTGAGTTTTCTAAGCACAGCACTCGCTTTTCATTATTAAGAATTGTTCAGCTTGTTGTGACGTGCCTTTTGTGCCATATACCTCTTGTTTTGAAAATGGTTTTCTTAGTTGATACTTTGAAATCAGTGACGAAACAAAGTTTTTCTTCATCAATGAGTATTGTGCGATGACCAGTATACGGTGACGTCACTACGAATAGCATAGCCCCTGAGATAATTCCCTGAGGAAGTTCCCTTGAAATTGTTATACTATCACACTTTTTTTCAAACTTGCCATAATTAACAATCAATATTAAAAAAATGCACAAAAAATTGGGTCACCGTGCTTGTTTTCATGGTTGTGCGTATAAAATTCACCTTCATACATACTTAAAGTAAATTGAAAGAAACAGAATTTTATATTGAAAGTAATTCTTTTTTAATTACCAAAGCTTCTACGGTATATTTGACCTGGGACTAAAAAACCGACAAACGTCGATTAAAAAAAACCTCACTAAGGTCTAAGAGATTTGTAACATACAAACCTAAAAACTATTCGACTGCTCCGGTCTGTACTGTGACATAACGAAAACTGATAATCTACGATTGATAGGTGGCCAATAAATTCAAGCCATGAATACTATTCATGGCTTGAATTTAGGCTGGGCCATTGAATGGCCAAGCCTAAATAAGGTATTACCTCAAAAAGTTATCATCTCGTGACTGTAAACCCCAACGCAGCTTGCTTGTAACAATGAAAAACCAAACGAACGAACAAACAAAAACAAAGAAAACAAAAAACTAAACAAAGCAACACAAAAAAGGATAAATATAGATTACAGCAAGAACTCGTCATTGAAAGCGAGGACCAGAAGTCAATTAGGCACTTAATCACTCCTTTGAATACTTTCCGTGATAGTTAAGATGTAGCAGGAGCCATAGTCGGGAATGGAGACAGTAAGCGCGCGCTAATTCTACTATAAGGGCTGTCCCCATGATTTGGCACAAGTTTTCTATCTTTAGAACAAATTGCGCCATCGCCTGTGGCACACGCGCGTTCATGCTACGAGGATTTTTGCGTATGTCCCGAGGGGGGAATGAAATCCAAAATCCACGAAATGTTTGATGATTTTGGCCCACAACAGCCACAACTCAATACGTTCATGTCTGTTGGAATTTTACTTCAGTATTTTCGTAGTAATCTGCTCTGGTTTGAGTGAAGTAAGACAGTGTTGAATTTAGTGATGTCGTGCTTTATATATCACTGACCAAGTTATGTTCCGCTGCTCCCTGTACAAGAGCTCCATATTACTTCACTCCAAGTTTCACATATGTTGAAGACTAACAGCTTTTCCCTAACACAGCAAAAACACTATAGCTGGATATATTTGTAGGACTTCAAAGTTTCACTCCTCTTGCCACACGCTTGCGAGGATTTCGCCAGAGTGTATCACGACCGAGAAGTCAACTGAGTTTCGCCTGAATTGCAAGCAACGCTTGATGCCAGTTCACCAAGGCACAATAAATGACAATAAGTTCATGTCCGGAGATGCTGTTCAGTTTTGTTTGTGTAGAAATCCGACAAATTGTCTGTTGTCGATGAATAAGAGCGCCCGCCGATTTCTGTTTTGTAATGAGTCAGTAAAACATGACAAATCAGTTGGACTCACCCACTCTCGTGTGAAAACGGACTGATCAAACTCAGATAATATCTCTGGTTTTCTCTAAATGCTTGAGAACATATCAAAGACGTAGCTGAAAATACGTGAATACTACAGAAAAAATCGGCAAAGTTACGATGAAGCTTTCTTTAGTCTGAAACAGATTATTCAACTCGAACAACGATTTCGATTTTTTGGTTGAATCGGAGTTTTTAAAAGTCCTTTTCTATTTAATTTTCGCAGTGTAAAATGTCACTATATTAAAGAAAATGACACAATATTAAGTTAGCAGCCTTTTGGCGTTAGAGGAAATTGTTGCAGTATCTTAGCACAAACTGAGACAACGAAAGAAATCTTTGTCAAAATTTGTTGACAATTGAAAACACCGACTCGCACGCGCTGCACTATGCAAACGAGCTACCCAAAAACTTTTTCAAATTACGCAAACAAACAGAAACAATAAGAAACTATCAAAAACAGGTATTGACAAACTGGAAATAAAAGATAAAAATCAGAAATCATGGAAATGTACGTAAATAATCACCAGACCCATCACCCAGACCCTGTTTCATTGATACTGCCCTGAACTGAACAACAAGCAATTGCAGGCCTTACGCACGGCGGCTAGGAGACAGACTGCAGGACTTTGCGTTGACGACGGAAGATGCCAAATGGTAGTTGTTCGTACAGTATTTATTAAACTTATCGTGTCGTTAGAATATTTGTTCACAGCCTGACGCACTGAGCGAAAAAAAAAACAGGGAAAGTGACTTTAAATGGTTCATACTTTTCCTTTGATAGGAAGGGCTAAAAACGTTGCACTAGGCAGACAGGTGCGAAGAAAAGGGTTATTATTTAACCCGATTTTTGTCTCGTGTTTAGGAATTGATGAAATCGGGTGTAACCTAAGGGCGTGAGGCGGTTATTCAGCGTGAACTTGGGAAATTTACATATCCCAACGGCACTGGACATATAATAAAAGAAAACAAAACATAATTTATGCACGAGCCTCGATGTAGTCTTCTTTGTATTAAGGCTAATGTGCGTCGTCCACTTGGTATATAACTACCGTGCCATACTGCGGGACACTCTGTGAAAAACAGAAATGAATTTAAACGAGATCGCCGATTTGGAAAGAGGACAACGATCAGAACTGATCCAGTGGCTTCAAAGGCGTTATTTGCTGGCAGATCGTCTTAACTGTGCCCAGTGCAATCAAGCTATGGAACTTAAAGAGAGGAACGGTAACCACGTAGACGGATATCTTTGGTAGGTAAAGCGTAGGATTTTCTGAGCACGGAGTGCGTGCGTTATTGATTATCGCCTCGCGTCGTCTTGCCAGAGCGATTTTAGTGGGCGCTTTAACATGTACGTGTCGCTCACTTCACCTTTCCTGAGAAAAAGAAACGGTGCGGTACGTTGGTCTAATTCCACTCTGGGTAAAAGGTGTAGGGCCGGTTTCGTGCAGGTGGGGAAGATCGCCAATGATTTATCTATCATGCAACTTGTGTAACTATAGTCGTTATATTTCAAACTGAAGTCGATTCGATAAGTAGTGGCTGATTTTGCTAATACCTGAAGTAGATACTTTTCAAAACGGAAAGATCAAAGATCAAATGCGAGCGAAATCACCTCCCCTTGCTTGAGCGATTTTCGCGAGCGCGCTTACATGTATTTGTCGTCCGCCACACCATCCATGAGAAAAATAGACGACTGCTGTTAGTCTTCGTGGGTACACTGGATAAATTCCATTCTGCGCAAAAATTGTAGAGCGTAGCATACAAACTGGTAGCGTAAATGGCCAGGGATTAAGTATCCTGCAATTTGTGGAACCGTACAGTCATAATGCTTCAAACTTTGGTCAATACGATAAATCGTCAACGATTTTGCTAAGCCCTGAACACAATTCGTTTTAAAATAAGAGTAGTTTCGCTATATTGACTGAAGTCAATTTGCTGTAAAGAAATAATTTGACAAAGTCTTTAGACAATTGTATAATGATTCCCGTGTGTATTAACGCATTGTAATAAGTGAATATTCATATTGTAGATGTGGTGTTTCTAATGATCATAACAAGAATAAGCGTGCTTTCGTGTTAACATGTTATTTGTACCTAATGAAGATTTGCGTGTTATAACCTTGAGATTTATTTTTCTTGGACGCGTGGGAATCAACTTAAATCACTTTTTACGCACGCGGGCTATCTACTCTTGATTTTTCCGTTTTGGCGACTGCAGATATCATTTCTGTCTAGATAGACTTTCTAACAGTCCTTTTCAATAATATCTCCATTGTTCTTTTTGCTGCTGGAAAGGACTTTTTCCAATCGCCAATTTTTCCACCGGTGACGTTACTTAATGACCAAACAAGTACTGACTATACGTAATGACGTCGCGCGCGATCAACGACACAACTTAACTCGTCCAGCAAATGTCGCTGAGTTCAAGCACTATAAAAATCTTTTTCGTTTAGCTTTTGTTTTCGGATATGGTAGCAGTTGAGTATGGTTTATCGAACTTAATTTCAAGTCTTTGAATTAAGAACAGGGAAAGCAGTGGAAAGCTATTTCTCCGAGCACCTGCGTAATCTGGATTTGTTTCAGAGAATAAGTTTCAACCTTTAGAAGGAGAACAGCGCCGTTCCTGCCGTTTGTGCAATTGTTGCACTTTTAGTTGATTTGATGAATGATTAATGAATGAATGACAAATGTCGAAAATTATACTGAAATCCAACGGTAAACATGTACCTGCAGATGACGCAACTGTTTTACTTACTGGGGAGGTGACAGGAACATATGGCACGGGCTTCGTAACAGTTTTCCAAAAAGATCAATAACTTAAAAAGCGCGTGGCTACCTCTACATGTTAAGTTATATGAGATGGAAGTGGTAAGTCTGTTGAACACGTTATTAGTTCCTGGTTGCGAGAAACCGTTGCAACGATTTTTGAAAACATCCCAATAGTTCTGTTACCATTTGCCACGAAGTTTTAAGATCTTTATAAACGTGTTTGCTTTTCTGACTGAAAAGGCAAATGCTAAAAAATAAAAACCTTTGTATTTAGAAGGCACCATCCTTAAGGGGCAGAATTAAAGTTCTCCTCGACTAACTCCGTCTAATTTAGTTAATTCGGATTTTTGTAGCTACATACTACACTGTACACAAAAAAAAAACACTTGATTAAGTCGCGATCGCCACAAGTTGATCAGGGGGGCGAAGATTAGCCTGTCGCTGCGCACGACGGAGATAAGTAAGTCATGCAAGCTTAAGGATTACGAAAAGGTAGAATTGTGGCAATCGCAAATTACGTCGCTTGCACTTGCCCTTCGGACTTCGTGTCGCGAAGATCGCTAGAGTGAGCTAGATGAGTAAGTCGGGGATTAAGAAAAAGTCGACTTTTGGCAAGTCTAGTTTCTAGAGTGGCTAACGCAAGTTAGGAACAAAAGATACCCGCAAAATAAACCGCCGCAAAAATTAATTGCCTTCAGTCGATTAAAAATTACATTTTAAGTAGACACTGCCACTGGAGCAACATACCTTGGACTTAAATACGAACATTAATATGAGCTAACATTATTTTGCAGTGGAAAAGAAACCCGAGCTTAAAAAGCTGGATAAATTGACAATCTTTTCGAGTTTTTTTTTTTCAAGATCCAGATAATGATATGGATGGAAAATTCTCCCTGATGTTAAAAATGTGTAAACATTTATTACCCGAGTACCCAAGTTCGTAATACTTTATTAAAATGCTGATTTCCGATTTTCTTTCCTAAAAGGAGATGCAGTGGATGCAAGAAAAAAAGGAGCCTGCGAACCAACAGCTTTTTCGCTGATTTTCCAAAAGTTCATTTAGCGAAGCTCTTAAAAATAATCTATTATTTCGTTCTGGATGACAGCCAGCGAAGAACCTCTAGAGTGCTGGAAGTTAACGCCGGTTTGGTGTCCCAGATCTACAGACGACTACAAAATGTGTGTTCTGAAGATCTTCAGAACAGACCAATCACACCATTTGGGGGCCCCGGCTCAGTTGCCAAGTGCGATGAAAGTAAATTTAATCACAAAGCGAAGGTATTTAGATATTCATATCCTTGAATTTTTAAAGGTAATTGCAACCAAGAACTAAAAAAAATTAAAGAAGCAGACACCTAACACTGTTGATGCCTTAAAGTTTCTTTATATATACAGAACTTTATTCAACTAACAACGTACCTTCTTATATACAAATTAGTGGCTAATTAATTCGCTAGTGCGATGATCTGATCTACGTGTGAAATAATCTACGTGTGAAATAAATAAATAGACTCTATAGAGCTTTTGTTGGCGGCTTGTGAAATTTGTTAGTAAAACTTATTCTCGTGGCGGCATTTAGAAATGAGTTCTGTTCTTTTGTTTAATAAAGACGGCTTCTTGGCTCTAATTAAGTAAAATTTTTCTGTGAGGCATAAGTGGCAACGCTTGCTTTTGTTGCTGTAGGCCGGGGTGGTCGCAAAAATACTCCAGTTAATTGTAAAATTGGTGTTGTTGTCTTTGAGTGACCAGATATGTTTTGATAGTTCCGTGCCGTTTGAATAGTTTCTGTTCCGAAAAGAAAGTTTTTGTTGCGTGTAAGACTGGACTAAGAAAGACCACAACGACATGTTCGACGTGAAAGGGCCTGTATTTAAAGGGAACCTACACTGTGGCAAAACGTTTACTTCAAATCACACTAAATAATTTTAAGAATAAAATTTGCTTGAAGTTTTAACTAACAAAGCGCGTTTGCCTTAAATACATGAATTATAGAATCGTTTATTTTTGTTTTCAAAGTTTCCGGGTGCCGCCATCTTGAATAATTGTGACGTGAAATGGTTGCCCTTTTGTTATTAGACAAAAGCTCTTGATGTCAGAACAATAGAGCAACCAAGACACGTCACAAGTATTTAACATGGCGGCGCCCAGAAAATTGGAAAACAAAAATACGCGATTCTCTAATTCGTTTTTCTCCACTATAGACACTCTTCTGGAAAAAAATTAGATACCATACTAAACTAAAAGAACAAGGACATTTGTGATTCAATATCGTACTTTTTCAGTAAGAAACAGCGTATTTACATGTTCTATCTTTCTGTCAGTACAATAGGGGAAGGAGAGCTGCCCGTGACTCGTGGGTTTTCGGAATAGTCTCTTGTGACTATAGGCCATCAAGGGGTTATTTCCAGGTTGTCCAGAGAAGGGATGCGGCCACTCTTCTGCCAATCATTAATAGATGCGTTCTACCAGGGACAGAAGTGCACAGCGACGATTGGGCTGCATACCGCAGATTAGTTCGACTGCCAAACGTCAGCGCGCATCATGCCGTTGTGCATGCGCACAATTTTGTTGATCCCCGCACCGGCGTTCACACGCAGGAGGTGGAATCTGCATGGAGTAAGCTGAAACTACCCCAAAAACAGAGAAAAGGGTTACGAAGAGAAGATCTTCAATCGTATTTGGATGAGCGGATGTGGCGACAATGGAGAGGGGGCAATCACAGAGACAAAATGCGAAATTTTCTCGCAATTTTGCCCCTTCAATTTCCAACAGATACTCCAGTATTTTGACGTTTTCGTTGAAAATACCCTCCATTTGGCGCAAAAATATGCTTAAATATTGTTCCGCGCGAATTATTTGTTTGCAAAGGCGAACAGTTTTTTGATAACGAAGTTCGAGAAAAAACTACATATAACAGCAAGCTTAGAGGAAAAGATTATATCCAAGGACAATTATATGAGAATATTTTTGCGCCCAATGGAGGCTATTATGTTTATTATTCTTCAAATATTTTTCGCAACAAGCGAGATCTGTCAGTCTGTCATATGTCAATCTCCATTATTATGTTTTCTGTACTTTGTTTTTTCTTTCCTCCTTTCTTTGCTTGTACAGAATAGTGTAAATAAAGGTTAAGGTTTAAGGTTAAGGTTCAATCAGGAAAATTATGATACTACTAAATGAATATATGCTTTGGACACGTTCCTAATTGAAGGACTGATGAACAAAGTAAAACTAGGTAGAAACCAAGCGAGAAAGTTCCAAAGAGCTTAAGTATATTTGAACATCTTCAAAAACACTTACATTTCGGAAATAAATTGTGACAAATGGAGAACCGTTTTTGTTTTCATCATTGTGTCCGACCTAATGAAACTGTGTTTTTGAGAAAATTATAATGCGACTGAGAAGAATCTTTTTTTTTTTGAGATTTTAGTAAAAAACGTACCCTTGATTTCGCAGCTCTATCAAATGAATGAGCGTGGGGATCGCGTTTTATTTAAAAACGTAACAGTGGTGATAAATTCGGGCAGAAAAAAAATTAATAATAACAAGACAACGCTGATGACCGAAAAAACAATGCAAGTTGCAGAAGAGGTGTGACACGTTCGCAAATTTTTGGGAAAATTATAACGCGTGCGCTGGAAATTCAAAAAGTCGGGGTACTCTTGATTTTATGAATATCTTACCAAAGAAGAATCTCCCCAACAACAATTTAGGAGTACCAGGTGGTGAAAGTAAGATAATATAATTCTCCACATAACACCCCCCCCCCCCCCCCTACCCCGAAAGTTACACGATTTTCCGATTTTCGAACCAAGAGCGAGCCCGGTCGGTGTCATGACGGAATCGGGCCTAATATCGGGCTCGATTTTGGAAAAGTACATGACGGGCAGTTTAATGGTATCTTGAACGGGCCCGCGGTAAATGAATCCCGGTACTGGGCCGTGGTTAATCAAGCCCGGTTTGCGACTTAAAAACCTCGGGCCCCAGTGCCGACTGGCGTACCCGTTCCAAGTCGGGCTCGTTTTTTCCGAATAATACAGGGGTACGATTAATTTGGGGGCCGTTGTTTTAATACGGAGGAGAATTTATTGACCGGGGCCGTTTATTTTACACCGGGTCCGGTTTCCCAGAAACCCAATTTGGTCCCTCTCGTTGGCTTCACGAGCCGGGCTGGCCCGGCAAACGCGATTACATGGAGAAATCTCAGCCCGGTTAGCCGGGATCCCGGCACTGCGATACCGGGCTCTCGGCTAACCGGGCTGGCCCGGTTGTCATGTAATCGCGAAGTTGATTTTTGTTGCGTTTAACAAACGTGCCGAGATCCCGGCAAACTGACACCAGCCCGGCTAACCGGGCCAGCCCGGCTCATGTAATCAGGACCTAAGGCTCCTGATGCAAAAAAAAATATATAGACCATGCCATCGCGTGACTATGATAATGAATTCATAAGAAACAGTAAAAAACCTCGTGTTTGAGGTCTGGCAGAATATAGGTTCTTAATTAGTAGGTTC